>JAVUPR010000424.1:0-397500 GCA_036785695.1 Gentiana straminea | reverse complement strand
AAGAGCAAGAGGCCGACCTTGAAAGTTGTGGGGATGAAAACTATGATTCTTATGAAATCCCACAATGTCTTGATCTAAATGTTTTCGGTGATGATTTCTCAAAGATTGCTGAGTGTTTAGGCCTCCGAATTAACAAGAGTGGAGCCACATGGAAATTTGAACCATCTTCACAAGATAATGGTGCAATAATCCCGGAAGATTGCTCTACTGAAGCCGTTGCAATCTTACCTTATTCTCAAAGCTCTCAATGCAATCAATCTGCAAGTCCTCTATCAAGTGACTAAGTTGTATCTTCTCCCAGACATCTGTTGTGGATTATATCAAAGAGTAGTATTGTGAAGCCTAGAAAGATGTTTATTTTGAACATAAAACTAGAACCGAATAATATCTTGGAGCTAGAATTTGTCACACAGGCTGTTGCAGACCCTAAATGGTACAAAGCCATGCAATAAAAGTACCAAGCTATGTGTAATAATCACACTTGGGAGTCTGTACCTCCACATCGATCTCATATTTACAGATGGATCTTTAAGACAAAATTGAGACCTGATGGAACTTTTCTAAAGTACAAGGCAAGATGGGTTTCTAAGGGCTTCATCAAAAGGAAGGGATAGATTATACTGGAACACTTAGCCATGTGGCTAAGGCTGGAACAATTAGAGTGATTATGTCTATAGCAACTTCATTAAAATGGGTGATTCATCAAGTTGACATCAACAATTCCTTCTTAAATGGAAGACTATATGAATATGTCTTTATGCCACAACTTGAGGGGTTCATTGATCACAGTAGACCTAATCATGTATGCCATCTCAAAATGCATTGTATGGCCTCCTACACGCACCTAGGGCTTAGTTTAATGAACTCAACAAGTTGCTGCTCCAGTGGGGATTTACTCAGTCCATATCTGAGACATCTTTATTTGTCATAAAGAAGAATAAGACACTTTTGTATATGTTGGTTTATGTTGATGACTTCTTGATTATAGGGAAAAACACAGATGCCATTAAAGAGTTCATCAAACTTTTCAATAGCATGTTACCTTTGAAATATCTAGGACAACTAAGTCATTTTCTTGGTGTGGAAGCAAAGAGGGATAATTCTGGGATCCTTCTCACACAAAAACACTATCTTAAACAATTGTTACATATATTTGGGTTTAGAATATTGATGACGGAAAAATTCACAGTTATTTTTATAACTTTTTACCCTGTTTCTAATATCATTTTGAGCACTTTTATATCATTTCAAGTCATTAATTCCTTAGATTCATCCAAATATATAAGTAGTAGTTATTTTATAAAATATCGTATTTTTATCATGTTTTTGTAGATTTTGTACCGGTTTAGTAACCGGAATATCGTGTCGGATTTACGTTTGGTATTTTGGTGGTTTATTGCAGAATTATAGGTTGACCAAAATCCCGAGTGACGACACGTTTTGAGGCCTAAAAGAGGTGTTTTTAGGGATAAAAGAGTGTGCCACTAACTTAAGTGGTCAAGTGGATCAGTGGTTAGTGGTACCACTAACGATTTATATCTTCGACGAACAAATGGCCCTTCAAAACGGCATTTTCTGAAGAAGTGGCCTTAATGAAAGTTGTAGATCTTCAAATAATATTTCCAACGCATTTTGAATCAAGTCAATCGGACTTCTACAACTCAAATGGTGGTCAAGTGGCTAATCAATTCGTATTAGTGGAAAATCCCGAAAACGACACGACATACGAATGGCTCATCAAAACGACATTTTCTGAAGAAGAGTCCTTCATGAAAGTTGTAGATTTTTCCGAGAGCTTTCCGATGCTTCTTGAATCATGTAGTTTGGAGATCCAGAACTCGAGATATGAATTTTAGAGGTTTTATTCCAAAATATATAATTTATATCCGAAAATTGGAAATTAGGGGGATGAATGTAATGATTAGCACCGGATCGATCCGGCCTTTCCGGCCCAAGGTACTTTGCCTATAAATAGGTGCATTATCAAACGATTCGGCCATTTCCTCTTTCATTTTTTGTTTGTAGTAGTAGCATATATATATATATATACTAGATACGGTAAGCGCGCGCCGTGCGCGTTTTGGGCCCTCATCCCGGAAATGTTTAGGTTGTAGGATCGTATCCGGATTGTTTTCGAGAGTTCGAGAGTTTTTGTTAAGGGAATGGGTCATGTTGTGATGATGGTGATGCAAAATAAATATGCAGATAATTTGAAAGTAAGTATGAAATTGTGGATCACATTTCCAATTTGCCCAACAATGTTTATTCGGTGTGGTTACTAATGGTACTTTGCCTATAAATAGGTGCATTATCAAACAGAAAGGGGGGCCTTTGCATTCGGCCATTTCCTCTTTCATTTTTTGTTTGTAGTAGTAGCATATATATATATATATATATATATATATATATATATATATATATATATATATATATATATATATCTAATTTCGTTCCTTTTCTTTTTTTCTTTTTCTCGTCTTTCTTTTTTTATAGTATATATATATATATAACTATATATCTATCTATCTATATATATATAGATATATATATACAGGGCCATTAACAACCAAAAAACACATGAAAACAAAGCATGCACAAACTATCCAACCAAGCCAAAGAGAAAAAACACGTGAAAACTAAACATGCATCACTAACTACGTTCAAGATAATCCATAAGAGAATAATAAAGCCAAAGAAAAGGGGAAAAGTAACACGAAATTGAACATACTCAAAGTATGAAAATAAATTGAAACCCACAGGCAATAAATTGGAAACCAGAAAGGAACGAAAGAGTACCCAAAACAAAAATTACCTAAAACAACAATCTTGAGTGTAATTGGAAAGATATACAGTCCAACCAACCTGCATAAAGGATCGCATTCAGCAGACATTTATATATAAAACCCAAAAATAAGAAAGAAAACAACAAACAAAAACTCAGACCAGCAGAGAAGAGAAAAACCTTTCCGGACGATAATGGCGAAAGAACTTGGGCGGTGCATATTTATAGGAAGAGAGAAATGGGCGGTGGTGGAACGAAAACAAACAAGGGCGGTGGTAAGTGGGAGTTCGGCGGTGGTGGAGAAGTGACGTAGGAGCACTCAACTTCGGAAAAACGATGAAATTGGAAATGGGGAAAAAAGGCGCAAATGGGGAACGTATGACATTGCAAATGAAAAAAAAAAATAAGCCAAGTATCATTTAAAAGCATACTCCTAAGTATGTTTATATATATATATATATATATATATATATATATATATATATATATATATATATATATATATATATATCAATTTCGTTCCTTTTCTTTTTTTCTTTTTCTCGTCTTTCTTTTTTTTATAGTAAAATATATATAAATATCTATCTATCTATATATATATAGATATATATATACAGGTCCGCCAAAATTAAAAGCGCCCAATTTTTAGTTATTTTTATAATGAATTTGGGTATGAAAAATGATGAAATGAATTTGAATACTAGAAAAAAATCATTTTTCGGTCGAATTTTTTTTCGTGTTAATAGGCCCTATTTTTTTTCTCCGCCTAAGGCGCTCTCAAAACGTAGGACCGGCCCCGTATATATATATGTCTATGTATGTATATATATATATATATATATATATATATATATATATATATGTTTTTATATAAATTAGATAATTATCAATAGATTATTGTTTTCGAGCTTTTATTTACGCACTTATAACTATATATATATATATATATATATATATATATATATATATATATATATATATATTTACTTACGCATTTACTTACGCATTTAATTACGCACTTATATATATATATATATATATATATTTACTTTTATGCACTTATATATATCTATCTATCTATGTAACTATATATATATAACTATAAGCACTTATTTACTTGTTTTTCATATGATGTTGAATTCGCTTTTACTTACTTGTCTTTAGTATAATTTCCTTTAATCATTCCGTTGTTATCACCATCATGAGTAACTAAATTTGTGTATAGTCGAATTATGTAAAATCGAGTGAAACGCCCTAAAGGGGATTAAACGGGAGTTGTGTAGCGCGTAATTTTATGTTTTAATGATTAATCCACGTCCTAAAACTTATTTTAAACGTCTTTGAATTAGATTGATCACCTAGTTCACTATCACACACATCGAACCTACAGATGTATTTTGCGGTGAGATGTGGGATAAGGAGTTTTGGGATCGTTGCGTAGATTCGGCCTAGTTGTTAGGACCGTTTCCAATACAGAGGTTTGTCATCGTTGTTCGAGCGAATCTAAGAGCGTAATCATGTTAGGTTAATCGTTTTTCTAAAGGGAAAATTAATTAACTTCACATAGGGTGTTGAGTGAGAGTTGTTCAGACCTTAACACCAGAATTAGGAGTTGGCACCCGTGGATGTCGTTAAATTACTGTGAAAAGGTAGGTTGGTTAAAACACGCTCCCTGTCAAGTCTTCTCTTAGGGGTAAAAGTAACTCGTTGGATCATAATTCGGCTATACCTTTTAATAACTAGAACTACAACCGTTAGTTAATCTTCACTTTTGCACTAGTGTAATATTTCCCTACCATAATCTTGACCTGAACTAAGTTCTACGTCGACTTTGGTACTTAAACGTTCTTCCCTGTGGATTCGACCTTGTTACCATTATACTACTGTTGACCCGATACTCTGTCGGTTAAAGTTAGCAGTTAGTTATTTTGCTATCAAATATATTGATCCATTTCCTACCCCGATGGTCGCAGGGAAGTCTTTTTCACTTGAGGGAGGTACTCCTATGAAAAACCCCTCTTTATACATGAGTGTTAAAGGGTCTCTCCAGCACCTTACTTTTACTTAGCCATATGTGGCTTTTGCAGTCGACACCTTGAATCAATTTGTGCATTCTCCTAGGGATATACACTGGCCAGCTCTCAAAGAGCATTGTTATCTGAAGGGTACTATTGACTTTGAACCGCACTTCAAGTCCCAGGGGCATCTGACTCTTACTGCTTATACTTATGCTGCTCTTTCACTCACTAGATATAGTGATGCAGACTGGGCTGCTGCAAACATGACATAAGATCTGTTGCAGGCCACTGTATGTACATTGGTGATTCTCTAGTCACATGGAGCTAAAATAAACAGCAAGTAGTCTCTAAATCAAGCACATAATCAGAATATAGCAGTCTAGAAAATGCAACTACTGAAATCACATGGTTGAAGTCTTTACTTAAAGAACTTGGTATCCAACCCAAGTCAACCCTTTGATCTACTGTGAGAACATTAGTGCAAATTCCATGGCTCAAAATCCAGTTTTCCATGCAACAAATAAACACATTGAGATAGATGTGCACTAAGTGATAGATGAAGTCATCATTGGTGATCTAATTGTGGAGTATATACCCTCCTATGAACAACCCGCTGATATTTTTACAAAGGCATTATGTGCTACTACTTTTGTTCCTTTTAGATCCAAACTTGAGGTGGAAAGTCATCCCCATTTAGTTTGAGAGGGGTTGTTGGAGTATGTTGTTGTAGCTAGTATCTATTTGTAGTATTTAGAAGTGTAGTATCTTTGCCTTCACTCTATTGTATAGGTGGCATTATGTATCAATGCCAAGTGTCCTAAACATCGTTATTTGTATAAAGCAAACAATGAATGGAACATTATTCTAGATCTGCAAAACATTATGTTATCCAAGTGTCCCTATGTGTTAATGTTCTGTTTAAATACCAAAAAAATTGAATTTGCTCACATTTAACCTTCAAGTTAGAGATGCCCTCAAAGAACATGAGGCAAAATTTAAGATTTTTAGTGTGCCATTCCTAAAAATATTAGTGATTGATCATCAGCATATTAATTAAGATGAGAGACACACATTCCCTATGACCCAATCTTCCCCATGGATAAGCCATTAATTCTTCTCTGTGGACTTCAGCAACATTATGTTTAAGCATTTAACATGGAAAAATGAAAAGAAAACTGAAATGGGTTTTTAACTCCCCAATACAATAATTAATGGGTAGATAATAATTAAAAACACAAACAGAAGGATAATTTTGGTAATTTACCTTCTATTCAGACACAATAATCACTTTTTTAATCAACGTGAATCTTCTCTTTGCGTCTGTCAAAAAAAACAGAGGGAGTATATAGTGGATTAATGTGAATGTCTGGAATATACTTAAATTTTTACGTATGTGTTCATAGTTTGTTGACACTCAGAAGTGAACATACGTAGATAAAAACGTGCAAACCTCGAATCTTATAAAGACCATAAGGATATCTGTAAAACCGCACATGGGAAGTAGTAGAATGCTCACCCCCATATAAGTGTGAGAGATACATGTCTTGTCAACTTTGGGTAGCCCTTTTAGATCAAGCGAGGACAATGGTCTAAGCAGTTGATCGTATCATTTATGACTTATATAGCGCTACCAGACCCGGGGTTTGTGGGCGTTACAGATTGGTATCAGGGCCAACTTCGATACGGACCTTAGTTCCACACTATAAGAGACGGTGAGGGCCAACTCTGGAATCCTCTGGTAGAGACGAGACTAGGACATGTCCTGGCCAAGTCCTGGCGAGGACGCCAGTCCCTTATAAAGGGGAGAATGTAAAATCCCACATCGGTAAAGTAGTAGAATGTTCACCCCCCATATAAGTGTGAGACATAAATGTCTTGTCAACTCTGGTTAGCCTTTTTAGACCAAGTGAGGAAGACAATTTAAGCAATTGACCGAATCATTTATGATTCATTTAGCGTTTTCAGACCCCGGTTCTGGGGGCGTTACAATAGCGATCTAGGTATGCGATCACTCACAATAATGATATAGTTTATTGGAAATGTTCTTAGCAAGAAATCATTGTATATTATAGGGCTGAGCTTAAACACATTACAGTCTCAAAAGTTCAACATAAGCAATGCGTGGATCTAGGAGGATTGTCACAAAATCTGGTTTGGTTCCTCCACATAGCTATATATTAATATAGTAGTGGATTCATTGATCATGAAAAGAACCAACGTCTCAACGAAATATCCATGTTACGTGTTCGCGTGTTACCATTAATTATGTCATATGTAAGTTTGATATAAAGATAGACGGAGTTCCCCCAGATGTTGATCTATTTACACTTAGGATTTGTTGCGAGTATCATATGAGATTATTGTGTTTTAACTTGGTCTTGTAAGTACGAGTGATTGACTTTAAGTCAATCGAGACATTGTTAGTAGTACCCTAATCCCAATCAGTTTGAACCTGATCCGACCGGGTTAGGTCATTATGTTTATACTTATAGTATATATGAAAGTTCTATTATTATATATTGGTCATTTTATACACCAACTGATAATATATAATAACATCTCTAGAATTAAATTTGATACTTGATTCATAATGTGTGATTGTGATTAATGAGATCTCGATTCAGAGTAAATTATTTAGTTCTAAAAACTAGTCGTATGCAATAATAAATGAAACATTATTAATACGGCCACTAACACATATCATATGTCTTCTATCTTATTAAGATAGTAATGAATCAGATCCATTAAAGTGTGTCAACACTTAGACGTGTACGTGAACGTGTATTGAAAGAGTACGTAAACCGAATGACCCACATATTATTTAAGTGTTTTGATTATGTGCGGTTCTATAATTATCCATAGACTAGTGGCAGTGGTGGACACAGAAAAAATTTAGTGGGGCCACTAGAACAAATTCAATAAGCGAGCGCGAACATCAATAGTGTTTTTATATTTTTTACCAACAAAAATACATCGATTTTCAAATCACAGTGGGGGCACTGGCCCCCTTTTTTGTCCACATGGGTCTGCCTCTGACCAAAGGTCATCATACTATCATGGTGTCGATTGTCAAATTTTGACATCTTTTAGGCTTCCCTGCGAAGGGCGGTAATGCGGTAGTGATTGTATGTGATATTGAAACTTGCGTAGGATTTAAGTCGATCGTCCGAGAATTGCGCCTCCTCATGGAGGTAATGAATATCCGGAAATAGTCATCTTATAAAGGAATATATTATTGTTGAAATCTCTGTGAAGTAGAAGTGACATGCTCACTTCGAGATATTTTGTGATATAAGAAACAGTTGTTGATGTATGACACTGAAATAAAAACTAGGGAGATTTTTTTAGCGGATAAAACTAGGGAGATTTGGGGAGAATGACAAGGACAACTTTTTTTAAAAGAGAATGAAAACTTTTGCATAAAGGACAAAACTATTTTTTTTTTCCTATTTCCTATTTTATAAATTCTAGACGCCTACTTAAAAAAAAAAAACCAACACATTTTCTCTCATCCATCGTTTTTAAACACTCATATCTCTTAATCTAAACTCCAAATTTGGAAATTCTTTCACCAATTTTTTTATGCTCTTTATTTTAAGGCCTCATTCACCATATTCGACATGATTTCCGAAAATCCGCTGTCGTAATTCACTATTGTTTGAAAGTCACTGTCGAAATTCACTGCTTTTCGGGATTCATTGGGAAGATTCATTGAGTGAATGTCGACAAAAAAAAAACAATGCAATTATATCGAACCAAGTCTCAAAACGAAGGGCATGAAAAAATAAAAAATTCAGTGAAATTTTCATCGTGTTTGGAGATCTAGATCAAATGAAAACGGAGGAGGAAAGAGGAAAACGATCAAATTTCATCGTGTTTGAAAACGGAGGAGGAAAGAGAAAAAAATAAAAATTCTGAAGCACGACACCAACGCGCATTTTTTAATTTTTTTTAATTTTTGTTTTGTCCTTTAGGCTATAGAATTTAAAAAAGTTGTCCCTTCCTTTAAAATATATTAAGCTGTCCCGTTACTTGAATATTCCAAAGTGTGTCCTTATACCTAATTCTCTATAAAAAGCTATGTAGATATTAATTATGCAAAAGTATGTATTTATACGGTAACGGCCGTTTCACGTGAAAGGTTGTAGTCCAAAGAAATGACTCTCCCGATATTTAGGCATCGTGACACCTTTCTAGATGTCAATCACAATTGTTAAATATGAATTAATTACTAAAGTGTTGTTAATGATAAGTTAAATAGTTTAATTTATCTAATTCTATTTATAGAATTATAGAATTACAATTCATATTTACCGGCAATATACTAGGGGGCCTAACGGGTTTACACAAATGAGCGATGATCCGGAATTGTAACGTGATTATGTGATAATCAATAAGGATTAGTATAATTATGTGTTAAACAAAGAGTTGTAGTAGAAATAATATTATATTGGACATACTACCTAAAAATTTCCCATTGGCATTGGTGTTGTAGATGAAGATTTGTAGCTCAATTGGAGATGGACAAGACAGAAAAAAGTGTCAGCTTTTGTGTTTGAAGCAGTTTTCTCTCCAATTTCTCTATTAATCCCGTTTTATAGGCAATACACTGTTAGTGTAGTGACCTAAACCTAATCGGGCCAGGTCATTATTTATGCACTTTATGTTTATATATTAATAAAATGGCGTCTTTTGTTATCATATGATTTATGTATTTGTTTAAATCTAAATATATGATAATGTCCCTAGAATTGAATCTATGATAAAGAAATATCATAAGTAGATTATGATTGATGAGATTATTTTATCACCTCAAAGATTTAGTTCTTAAACATCACTAGTTATAGTATTAATAATCGGATATTATTAATACGGTTAGACTAGCATGTATCAGGTGTCTCCTGTCTAGTGAAGACAATAATATATCTCATCTATTAAAGTGTGTTGACACTTAGACAGATACGTGGATGTGTATTAGGAATACGTACATTGGAGTGACCCACCTATGTAATAAGTATCATTATAATTGTGGCGGATGTATAATTGTCCTTGACCAGAGGTCGTCATATTATTATGGTGTTGATTATTATGTTTTGACTCTATTCGTTGTTTCTCAAAGTGAGACGCTCATACGGTGGAGATCGGATATGATTATGACGCATGCGTAGATTTATGCGTCGGATTTTCGGATTCACCATTCCTAATTAATGATAGGAGAGAATATCAGAAATTGCCATCTTATAAGAAATGTTTTATTCTAGAAATCTTTGCAAAGTGAAAGTGAAAAGTTCACTTCGAGAGAATATTATATGTTCAAGATATAAGAATTTAGCCGTCTATTTTTGACACACGATTTACGAGTAATAGATATTGATATGGTGAAAGGATTTATTTATATAGGGTCGTTCACAGAAAGGATGAAGTCAAAGCCTTGACTTTTCAAGAACAATTAGGGGTCGTGACATGTTGGTAGACGTCAATCACGACCGTTAAATATAAGTTAATTAATTAAGAGTAATTAATGATAAATGAAAAGTGTTAAATTTATCGAATTCTAAATACTAGAATTATAACTTATATTTACACGTAACATATTGGGGAACGTAATGGGTCACAATAAACATAGAATAATGTATGGAACTGGGATCGTCTGCTGTATATTGGCCCCTGCTGTGGCTGCTGTGAAGTAAAACATCGTCGTTTCGACGCAAAACAACGTCGTTTTGCTGTGTTGTTTTTTTTTATTTTATATTTATTTTAAGTTCGTGATCAAAACGGTGTCGTTTAGACTCAAAACGGTGTCGTTTCCTTATCACAGCACGGCCTGCTGTGTATTCACCACAGCAGACGATCCGAGCTCATAATTTATGGGGGTTGAAATGTAAATATATATAATATTTAAAAATGTTATAGATTATTATTTTATTATTTTTTTAATGCCACATAAACTAACACATGTCATCCTGCATAACATATGACATTTGATCATGACACATGTCCAAGCACTTGGCATTATCCATGTAGTTACACTTGGACAATTTTCATTGTTGACACATTGACACCATGCGTCCATATGCATGTCAAGGAAAATGGTGTAAAGACACGTGTCGTGCCATTTGGAGTCTTGTGGCATTTTTTTGAATACTATAAATAGTAATCTTTGAAACATTTTTTTGAAAGGTGCATTTGAATTAAAAACAAAAAAAAAATGAAAACAAAATTCTCTTTTCTTGTGTAGTACACATACATAAAAGGCTATATGTAACTTTATGAAGTTATAGTCTTTTATTGTATTGAGTGTCATAAATAAAATAATAGTGATCTACCAATCACTCGTTATGAACCCGATAAATATTCGCGTGGATTACTATTAGAGGCTGAATATTTATGCAACTGAGCTTTGATAGATTTTGCTGAAACTCGATCTGCTACTCGGAAAGTATATTTATATACCTATTATATTTGTGTTGTTTTCGATATTACAAAACAAAGTCGATCCGTTTTAAGGAAATAAAATTTTAAATTCCGTTGCGTTAACCCGATTATTTCCTTACATACACTAGATTGTGCATAATGCAGCCAACACCCCAACTAGCAGTTTGATTTGAATTTCAATCTTCAATAATTTAGGCTTATTAAGTGCGAGAGTAATGGTGATCGGGAGATAAGACTATTGATTGGTATTGTTTGAGTTGTGGGGATAATTTGTGTGTGATGTGATGTTGTAATGGTGATAATATAGAATGATTGTAGAGATTAATTGTGTGTGATGTGATGTTGTAATGGTGTCAATTTGATTTTTTTCTGCTGCTTAATTGCGGAAAGAGTAATTTGCAGCTGCTTTTTTGGGAGAACATTATCTCAAAATGGAGAAGAGTGTAGAGAGTCTTAAAAAAATCTTATCTACTTTCCTATCATTATTTTGTATTTGCCTAAATGAATGTTCTATTATGACAAAAGAGACTAAAGAATATATCTACAACAACCTTACTATGGTTGCCCTAAGTGTCGGAAGTTTCCTCTCTTTCCCCTTTATTATAATCTTAATTTCAGATGAAATGGAGTTGGGGATCATGAGATAACCGTTGCAAAGAGATGGAGAAGTTAGGTGAAAAGTGTGATGGGACAGTGTACTAGCAATATGAATTCAGCTCATCTTTACACCCTTGGATCAAGATCATGATCAATGGTTCTCCATGACCCTTGCTAATGACGTTATTAAAAATGGAAAATTAGGGATAATGACACAATCTGAAATATTTTTAAGTAACAGGACAACTACATATTTTTTATAGGGAGAAGGACAACTGCATAATTTTTATAGCGAGAAGGACAAACAGTGAATCCCGAAAATCAATGAATCTCCCCAGTGAATCCCGAAATCAGTGAATTTCGACAGTGAATCCCGAAAATTAGTGAATTTCGACGATGAATTTTGAAAATTAATGAATTTCGACAGTGAATTTCGTCAGTGAATTTAAACAGTGAATTTCGAATACAAGTGAATTTCGACAGTGAATAAATAGTTTTGTCCTTTATGCAAAAGTTTCAAAAAACTGTCCTTCTACTCAATTGATGAAATATTTTTGTCCTTCTCCCTCATTCCCCCTATTAAAAATGTAATTAAACATGTTACCAAGTTACAACTGTTAAATATTTTTTTTATAAAAAAATATTTTATTATCGTTAGCATACGAGCTGTTGTACGACTTAATGTCATCGCAACGAAACGGGGCTCGACCTGTCCGGTCAGGTCGAGGAGGCAGCGAACCTTCGAAGAGGTCGAGGGGGCAACGCCCGCAAAAGCTAACCAGATACATGCATCAGTTCATGAAGGGTTTCATGCATTCTCGAATCCATGCTTCTTTTCGGATTTAGGATTTCGAACTGATGCTTCTTTTAGGATTCAGGATTTTGAACTGATGCATCTCTCCATGCGAATGGTGATAATCATTATCCTTTCGTGTAAGAATACCTCAGTTCGGTTAAGGGTTTCCTTCAGCCTATAAAAAGGCACAGTATGCAAACAAATTTCATACATAGAGTTTGAAAGCATCATCAGACAAAAACTTAAGTGTCCTCAGGTTTGATTCAAACAAGTCACTGTTTGAATCAAACATCTCCATTGTATAATGAGAGAGATTTTCGTTTGAATCCCTAAGTGAGAAATTGCATGGGACGAAACATCTCTTAAAAGACAACGTTCTTACGTGTTTTCGAGTTTTTTTTTCTACTTCTGTCAAATCCTAAGTACTAATTTTTTTAAACAACAACTTCATCAAGATCAAGGCTGGAATTTTGTTGAAATGTGAACACTGAAATCTTCAAAAAGTGTAGATCAAATTCTTTGATCCAACCTTGATTAGTGTTATGATCATAGAATTGAACTTGTTAATATGGTCATTAAAACTTGTATTACACCTGCAAATAATCAATTTAAGTTTGTGCTATGTCCGGTGAGAGAATTTCTCCAGATAGCATTAGTATGGCATAATGCACTTTGAGCAGAAATCAATAATGAGGGGAACAATATGATCCAATGGTCAAATATGATCCTTATTGAGGGGAAACAATAAATAATGACATGAAACAATTTTACCTCACTTAAATCTATTCCATGGCTGATTTAATCATTTCAGATGCCATCTAAACCTCAATTCTTGATTCATAAACACTTTGAACAATGTTGGTTAATTTGGAAACCATCAAACACAAAGATCATACTAGATCAGAGGTAATAAGAATTCATTACTTAACACAATCTTGAATAACTGTTTGTTTAATATGTGTATTGTTATTGCTCTTGTTGAAACTTAATTGTTATGTGGGAAAACAAAGTGTTCAGTTGCTGGTGTCTTTCGAACAATACCTTGATGAGATCCTCTATGCTAAGAGGCATGGGAGCACCTGATGATGTTCATCTTTACTTTGCAAGATGTTGTGCTGAGTAGTCAACATCAGCCGGGCAATGTGTTAGGAACTTAAAGTAGAACGATTTAGGGTTATAGTGGTCCTTAGGGGAGCCTTAATGTGATTGAACTTATGTGGTTAGTTAACCTCGCAACTCATGTAATGAGTCAAAAGATAAAACATTGGGGTCTTTGATGAGACACGCTTCTGTTTCGCACTTTGGAGTAGTACTCTACATTGGTAGCCGCCGTGCCATATGAGGAGTTGAGTGTATGTTGTGGTGCATTCTCACCATTCGTTATGTCTTTAGACCATGTGTGTAACAAATCCATTTGATGGTTGAGTTTTGCTAGCTGGCTAGTAGAGGAGGGGAGTGTGCATTTATATATACTTGGTGGTAATCGTAATGTTATCCGTGGATGTTAATTGCTTCGATTCAATGCTTCTAACCTTACTTAGTATTTTTGTACATACCCATTTACTTCTTGTTTTCTCCTCCTCGAGAGATTGGCAGGTTATCGATGAGCCATTTGATGGTGTTGATGTGTGAGCATGCTTGGAGAATTTATAAAGATATTCTTATTTCTTATTATCATGACAGATCAACCGTTGTATAATGCGTTTGATGTACTTTACCTTGTTTTCAGAAGTTCATGATTGGTTGTAATTTAAGTTTGGATTTAGGACTTTGGATGTGAAGTTTTTAGGGGGAAGGGGCCACAAGGACCAAAAAATTAATAAATGGGTCTGGAAAGACAAAAGTAACATTTTCATGATTATAAATGACAAAAATCACAATTGTTACTTCACGCGTTAATGTTACTATGTGTTTCATAATTGTTACTTCATATTTACTCTATTCCACATTTGTTACTTCATATTCGTTACTTCATGATTGTTACTTTTGTCCTTATTAAATTACAGTTTCCTTCTATCCCGATTTTTCGATAATTTTGTTAATTTGGACAAAAATCTAAAGTTTTTATTGGATGTTTTAAGTAGTATTCTATCAACTTTTAATGTTGTTTGGTATTCACAAGCAGGGGCGGATTTACAGAGGCCCGAGAAGGGGCGTGTGTCCCCCTTCGATTTTTGAGAAATTACTAGTATACCCTTATATATTTTGATATTACCATAGTTTAGTATATATAGTATTTAGTCGCTAATAGAAGAAAATGTTAATAGTTGGCCCAGTGCTCAGGGCGTCTGTTCCTATTGCTGCAGGTCAGGGGTTCGACCCCTCTTGCCTGTATTATTTTTTAATTTTTGCAAATATTATATAAAATATTGATGTGATTGCTCTAAGTTAAAAGAATGATGCAAAAACATACGATTTTAGAGACACGCGTTATTTAGCTTTCCGAGTAATCACATAAGTTTATTAGCACTAGCTAGTGATATATGTATGAGGCAAACGTGTGATGCAAAGAATATTATATAAAATATTGATGTGATTGCTCTAAGTTAAAAGAATGATGCAAAAACATACGATTTTAGAGACACGCGTTATTTAGCTTTCCGAGTAATCACATGCAAAGAATATTATATAAAATATTGATGTGATTGCTCTAAATTAAAGAATGATGCAAGAACATGCGATTTTAGAGACACGCGTTATTTAGCTTTCCGAGTAATCACATAAGTTTATTAGCACTAGCTAGTGATATATGTATGAGGCAAACGTGTGGGGTTCTCAAAATTTTCTATAAAGGTACGGAAATTATCTATAGGGAATTTTCTAGTTCTATAAAATTTAAGCAGATGACTATTATTATTTTTATCGCGGAGCATGTTTCCTTATACAATTTTTCTGTAGAATTTGATGGAGCGTTGTGCCTAAAGAAATTTAAGAAAAGAAAATAAATGTTTCCAGTCAACTTGAATATATTATTACTCGAAGTCTGTGCTTTTATACACAAAAGAAGTAAAACGAAATCTAAAGGATTGGGATCACTCAACCCTAATCCCTTTGAACAAAGGAACCTAGTAATTTTCTAAACAAAAATGAATATCAATTTGAAATTATAAAGAAGTTTATCTATCCACAGAGTCTTCGATTGGATGGAGTCTTGCTGCTAGTTGATAAAGTCTTGCTGCTACACGGATCCATGGTAAGAGATGGCTGAATCTCTATCTCTTTCAATTCTTCAATTTGACAGCGTTTGGAACCTTTGTTGGATTTATCCTCAATTTGAAATGCCAATGTTGTAATTATCTTTTCATTCCCCCTCAATCTAGCGTGTGAGAGAGAACAAACACATAGATTGCGTTGTAGAATCAAAAACTGTAATTATGGTAGGGTTTTGTAAGCACATCAGCTATTTGCTGTGAGGAAGGAACAAAACAAGTGATAAGCTGGCGAACCGCAACCTTTTCCCTAACAAAATGGTAATCAATCTCGAAATGCTTCGAACGAGAGTGGAACATAGGATTAACGGTCATATACAATGCACTGAGATTATCACACAGTAACTGAGGTGGATTATGTAATTTAATGCCCATATCACATAGTAGATGTGTAATCCAAACCAATTCAGCAGTGGCAGCGGCCATGGACCTGTACTCTGCTTCGGAGCTCGACCTAGCCACAGTTTGCTGCTTTTGGAGCTCCAAGAGACACAATTTGCCCCAAGGATGACACAGTAACCACTTGTACTCCTCCTAGTAGTAAGACATCCTGCCCAATCCGCATCACTGTAGGCATATAAACTGAGAGGACTTCTGGTTAAGAAATGAAGACCATAGTCCATAGTTCCTTTCACAAAACGAAGAATACGCTTGACTTCCTTAAAATCACCAATAGTAGGGGTAGCAAAATGTTGACAGACACGATTCACAGCATGTGTAATATCTGGTCTTGTGAAGGTAAGGTATTGTAGTCCACCTACAATGCTTCTATAAGTAAAGGCATCAACTAGGTCTGAGTCAGATGGCTTTAGTTGTGTCTTTAGGGCCAGTGGTGTAGAAATAGCAGAACAGTCGATCATTTAAGCCTTACTTAAAAGGGACTTGGCATATTTTTGCTGTGTAAGAAGGATTCCCACTGTAGTGGTGTGAATTTCCACACCCAAGAAGTACTTCAACCGTCCTAGATCTTTTAAGGCAAATTCATGACCAAGCCTGTTAATCAGAATCTGTATAAGACTTGAGTTGTTTCCTGCAACTATTATGTCATCAACATAGATTAATAAAATAATAGTAACTTTCTCATCCTGGAAAACAAACATAGAAGAATCAGCTTTGCTACAGTAAAAATTCAGATTAAGTAGGCATTGTGAGAGCCTATCAAACCAAGCCCTAGAGGCCTGTTTGAGGCCATATAAAGATTTCTTCAAGAGACACACATGATCTGGTTTGTAACCATCTGAAAAACCTGGTTGCTGCTCCATGTAAACTACCTCTTTTAGATGCCCATGTAGGAAGGCATTTTTCACATCTAACTGTTTGAGGATCCAACCATTTGCAACTGCCCAAGAGAGAAGCAATCTGATGGTAGTAGGCTTAATGACAGGACTGAATGTCTCACCATAATCTATTCCAGATTGCTGTGAATACCCTTGAGCAACAAGTCTGGCCTTGTACCTTTCCAAACTCCCATCTTCCTTTGTTTTTACCTTGTACACCCACTTGGACCCAATAACATTTGCATTGTGTGGTCTAGGTACCAAAATCCAAGTGTTGTTAGCCTTGAGTGCTTGCAATTCCTCTTTCATAGCATCAACCCATTTTGTTTGCTTCAAGGCTGTCTTTAAGGTTTCTGGTTCTGAACTAATGTCAATAGTGTTTAAGGCATAGTCCTGTAGGTAAGTGGGTGGTCTCCTGTCCCTTACAGGTCTGACATGAGGGTCTGGTTGTTGCACAACAGGTTCTCCTGACTCTGAAGAATGAGGTGAACCTGGTTCTGATTCTGATTCATGTAATTCTGGTGTAGCATTTTGTAGCTGTTCTTCTTCCATGTTTGGATCTGGTTCTTCCACTGTTTCAGTGGAAATGGCTTCTGGTGTTGTAGTTTCAGGTGCACAACATAGTGTAAGGGAATTAGTATCAGTATGACAGGGCTCCTCTAACTTGTTTTGATTGGGTGTAGTAGTGTACCACTCATCTGCTGTAGGGTAATCAATATACTCAGGTGTAGATGTGAGTACTTGAGTGCTGTAATAGTGTTCTAAATCCAATCGGGTTGGACCGGATCCGACCGGGTCGGATCATTTCTACTATTTCTTTATGTTTATGCATATATTAAATGGCTTTTATGTTGTCATATATATGTTCTTTTGAAGGACCAATTGTGAATTGTTATATGATAACGTCCTTAGTATTAAACTGTGATAGAGAAACCATGATAGGCGATTATGGTTGATGAGAAAACTAATCACTCTAATAAGTTTGATACTTAAATGTCTCTAGGCTGATGTACTATTAAACAGGGCATTGATAGTATAAACAGACTAGCACGTATAAGATGTCTTCTATCTTTAAGGGCAGGGATAGATCTCATCTATCAAAGTGTAGAGACACTTGGACTGTACGTGGACGTGTATTAGAGAATGCGTATGTTAGACTGACCCACTTACACGGATAAGTGTCACACTATGTGACGGTTGTGTAATTATCCTTAAGACCGGAGTCTTCACGGCATCACGGTGTGGATTGTCATGCTTTGACACTATTGAGGTTTCCCCAAGCCACGGGGCGATCATGCGGTAGTGATTGGATATGATACTGAAGCATGCGGAGTATACATGATTGGTCGTCCGGGAATCGCGTATCCTATGATTGGGATCGAATATCCGAAATGACCTTCTTATAAGGAATGTCTTACTCTCGTGAATCTTTGCAAAGTGGGAGTAAACGAGTTACTTCGAGAGAGCATGATATCCAGATTATAAGATACAGCCGTTAATGTTTGACACTCGACGTACGACCGTATGGATATTATTACAGCGATAGGTTTGTAAGTTACACGGTAACTGTTTCACATGAAAGGTAGTAGTCATTGCATTTGACTCTTCCGATGATTGGGGGTCACGGTGTGTTGCTAGACGCTATCCCGTGATCGTTAGGCATGAAGGGCATTTTCGTAATTTGCACTTTGTGTCTACGGCCAACATATTCGGAAGCCTATCGGGTCACACACATAAGAACATCTAGCCGGATTAAAATGTGGTTATAGTTGAGAACCAAATAAGGAAAGAATTTATCTCGTACTATAAAGGTTATAGTGGTAAATTAATATGGTGGTATTTATTTATTATGAATAAATTAAATACAAGATATTAATAATATTATATTAATTAAAGAATATTCCGGATGCCAATTTGTTGGCTTTTGGAGTGTATAAGATACACTTGGATTGTGCAATTTAATTAATGGTATTACCATATATTAATATAATATATATATATATATATATATATATATATATATATATATATATATATATATATATATATATATATATTTGTGTCCCAGCGTGTGATGCATATAATATGCATGTGCATGATTGTGTCCAAAATATTTGTGTATAGATTTATATGTGTAATATATATATGTGATATATATACATGTGTAAATTGATTTATGGTAATAAGATAAATATTGTCGATATAAGATATTGACAATAGCTTGGTAATATATTCAATATAAGATATTGACAATATCCTATATTTATTTAATATAAGATATTATAATAAATGAGATAAATCAATCTATTATATTTTCCTTATTTTATTGGGAAAATGTTTTCTTCTCATCTACTCTACTAGGGGCGCCCCAACCACTATAAATAGGAGGTGGGTATCAAGCTCTTTTCTACATCATAATTCCAAGAGCTAATAGTTCTTGTGTAAAATAGAGAGCATCCTATGGAGAGTTGGAGAGAGGGGAAAAGGGCCGGTCTAGCAACCGGAGTTTTTCAATAGCAATCCATGATGGATTCCGGCGGGCTGTTCGTGTGGACTAGCGGTAGAGGCCGAACACTTGGGCGGCTCTATGCAGAACTAGTCTCCTTAGACGGTCAAAGCGTCGATCTTATAGATCAACCAAGGTAACCACCGTCTACTACTTGTTTGTTTATTGCTTAAACGAAGTCGATCCTGGTTAAAAGGAAATAAAATTTTAAATTCCGCTGCGTTCCTGCGTAGATTTCCTAACAGTGGTATCAGAGAAAGCTTCGAGCTTAAGCAATAAGCATGTTATATTGCGTAGTTAATTTTATTGTTTAAATTACATTATTAAAAGATGAAAGATTTTTGATTCGCAAAAGTGATACATGAAAAGAAAAAAAAAGAGATCGGGTGGTGCTCGGCCGACTGGCGGCAGCACAACCACCGGCGGCGGTTTGTCGGCGGCGGCGACAACAGGGCAACCTGCTGCCGGCAGTCGGTTGACCGGTCAATGCTGGCGGATCTCCAAAATTTTGTTTTGTGTATTTTGTGATTCAATATGGTTCATAGTAATGATTGATAATTCCTCCATTGTTTAGTTGTGTCATGTAACTAACCAATGGTATAGTTTGGGCCATTGAGATGCCACATGACATTAAATAATATTGGCATTTCCAAATTTTGATTTAGAATAGGCCTAGGCCCTTTTCAAATATTTGATTTGTAAAAGGCCTAGGCCTAGGCTACTTCCAAAATTTTTTGATTTTGGAAAGTGGCGAGGCCTAAACCAAAATTATTTGGTCTTTTCAAATTTTGATTTGGAATAGGCCTAGGCCCATTTTAAATATTTGATTTGTAAAAGGCTGGCTGCAGCCACTTCCAAACTTTTGATTTTGAAAAGTGGCCAGGCCTAAACCAAAATTATTTGGCCTTTCCAAAGGCCTTTCCAAATATTTGATTTGGAATAGGCCTAGGCCCTTTTCAAATATATGATTTGTAAAAAGTCTAGGCCTAGGCCACTTCCAAAATTTTGATTTTGGAAAGTGGCCAGGCCTAAACCAAATTTGGTTTTGGAAAATGCCTTTTGGTTTAGGAAACTAAAGGCATCCATTTTGATTACGAATCAAAAGGAAAGAAACAAAAGAGACATAATTTTAATTTAGATTTATTTTTGGAATAGTTCTAATTAATTAAAATTAAAATTAAAATTGTCTAAAATTAATCGTTAGTTTTATTTCGATTAAAATCATTTAATTAATTAAATGTTAATTAGTTAATTGATTGGATAAAATTATTTAATAGATTAAATGTTAATTGATTAATTAAGACGCAAGTAGTTAAATTTTAATTTTATCTTTTTCATAAGATTTTATTGTATGGATTAGATATAGTAGATATAATATGATTATATGGACCCCAATTGATCATGGACTCGACTGATAGGATAGATGTGAATGATTTAATTTCCTGTTGGTTTAAAAATTGTCCTAGGCCGTTATGAAGAACGTGACCTAGTTTATTTTCTGCATTTTATCCCATTCCCGCTAGCTCCTCTCCACTGAACCAAAAAAGGCCTTTAAGGGCGTTTCAAAACGCCCTGTATAAGAGTCTGTCGGGGCGTTTTTAATCTAGAGGCGTTTCCATAGAACGCCCTTTCTGTCGACGTCATAATAGGCAAAAACGCCTTGACACAACCTGGATGGGGCGTTTGAAACGCCCTAACACAACCCTGGGGCGTTTGAGAACGCCCTAACACAGGTGGTATTGATGCAATTTAAAGCGCATTTATTGAGTCCGAATGAGGCGGCTTGAAATGTCATAAGAGAACCCTATTAGGGCGTTCCAAAACGTCTCATCAGGATTTTTTAATATAAAAAAAAATTAATACCTTCATGTCTCTCTCTCTCTCTCTCTCTCTCTATATATATATATATATATATATATATATATATATATATATATATATATATATATATATATATATATATATATATATATTCCATGCACATTCAATCCACTACTAAGCAACAAATTAAATTAAAACTTCCAAAACAACTGTTCTCAAGTAAATAAAGTTGAAATTACACCTCAAGTCAATTAAAACATGCATTTAGAAAACAAATAACTCCATGTCCAAATATTCTGAAAGCCCTCTACTTCCTCTGCTTTTTGGATTTCTAGTGTCAAGGCATACCTGAGAATCAGACAATGCCGAAGGTTCAGCTTTTTGACAATGAAGTTCACCTCAACTAACACAAATTTCTCCCATTTAAGATAAATTTAACTAGTTTACCATAGCAGCAATACCTACTATATCCATGCCTCCATCCTTTTTCACAAATAGAGGAACATATTTGTGTTGTGTACACATTGACATCTAAAAACTGAATTATTCACATTCAAACCAAAATCAGTTCAACTTACTCGGAATGCTTGTTGAAGGACGCAAAGTCTATTTCGAGCACGTTTCCTCTTCAATTTCGCATTAGGTTTTTGCGTAATTTCTTCAAACTAATTGTCCATGTTATATACACAACAAAATTACCACATTTTGTGTTGGAATGTTTTGGTTACCTTTCACAGAAACTTGGGTGGTCACAACAAGAACACATAACGGATTCTGATTAGGTAATGAAATACAAGTTCATTGGTGAAGGCAGTTGCTCATACCTACTTTCAAGATTCTTGTAGTCTATGTGCTTTTTCTTCTAAGATTCCTGTAGTCTCTGTGATTTTTTCGCAAAGAAATAGAAGCATCCATGAGTATAACTAGCAGCTATGTAATGTAAAATCAAACTATTCCAAATTGTATATAATGTTGGACAATGAAGAAATTGCAAATTTAAGGAGTAGAAACACTTCGAGCATCGTAAAGGCTGTGTTCTAAATCAGCAACTTAAATCACAAAAACCGTGTAGTCCCACCAATCCATTTAGATTATCAAATTCATATATAGTTCCAATGTTTAAAAATCATTTATTATAGCAGCAAAAGAAACAACAGTAGTTTATTATGACACATGCAACAGAACAACAACAACCACTTGGCCAAATTTATTATACCTTTCTGCCTTGTTGAGGGTTGAGGTATCTGTATTTATAAATGACAAGAAAGCAAGTTCAAAAAACAATAGCCAATATTAATCCACAAAACTACCTGCTTAATCCCATTTTTAGTCCCCCGAATCGGTTTTTCTGTCCGAAAAGAGTCCACCAACTTGTTTTCCTTCACATTACATTCCCATTTCCATCTTCTTAGATTCACAGACAATTTTGGCACGGCCACACAACTGATTCGCAAATACACAAATGGGATTAATCAATTAGCTAAAAAACTACCGTCTTGGACATTTGGCTCCCAAAAAAACAATACAAACAAAAGGTCTAGCCAAAGCCCAAAAAAAAAAAAAAACAACAAAGCAAGCAAGAAAGACTACCTGTTTCCCTTGAGAAGCTCAAGGACTTGAGAGTACGTAGGAAGTGCAGGTATGGCTCCCTTCTTTGTAGTTGTTATGGTTCCACATGCACATTCAAAAACAAAAATAGAATAAAAAAACTAAGAATCAAAACTCAGAACTTCAATCTAAAAGGCTAACCAATTAGAATTAAACTCAACGCCAAAAGAGAGTTGAAAAGCAAATGAATAACTTGCCAAAGCTTAAAACTTTCTAGTTTATAATGTGTGTTTTATTCTTGAACACCTTATGCACCAGCCTGATTAACACAATAAACATTCCTCCAACCCCAGTTTTCCTTTCTCAAGTAGCCAAGTCATCAATCGGTGTTAGGTATTGATCAACTTTGAATGTTGTTGCAACTGGGATTAAAACAATTTCTCTAAATATCTATAGAGCCAATAAATTCTGCCCTACATAACCTTCAGCCTATACCTAATCCAAACCATCATTTTCCTTGCAAAAACAATCTTTTACACCCCAATTTCTTGCCAAGTGGAGTTCCATTAACATCAAAACCAAACTCTTCTCAATCCTATATTTTTTAACTTCATCCTCAAAACAATAGATTCTTTAGATGCTAGGACAAAGAAACGAATGGTTCATGACCCGAATTATGCCGTAAGATAATGCATTACCCTGATAAGCCGATACTTCGGCTCAAACTTCTTAGCGTTCTCCACAGAATCTTAGATTAATCCGAACCCAGTTGATTTGCTTCCTCCAAAGTGAGTCCTGAACTTCGAGACAAATATGGCATTTGAGCCCCTGACATCATACATCTTTCCTAGCACTACAGTAAAAGATCGGAACAAATTCATTTTCAAATAGGAACATAATACGATTTAAAGCCAAACCTCGCCTGAAAGAAAAACAAAAGATTAAAAACACTAAACAATTATTAATCATTTAAAAAAGAAAAAAAAAACAGATGAAATGCAAAAGAAACAATTATAAAAAATCAAAGAGTAAACAAAAAAGAACCTTGGAGATGTTGGGTCGTTCAGGATGCAAAACATCGATGACCTGCACCAACGAAATCGAGAATTGATGAGCGTTTATTTCACCAAACAGATTTATAATACTCAAGACAACGGTGACTAAACTAGCTCTCTAACCGGCAGTGGACCGGGTCGATTGCTAGTATAGCTACAGGAGTCCGAGGTCGATCCCACAGAGAAAGGCGTGTTTGTGAGTACCAAAGCGAACTTGTGTCTTAGTCTGGGCAAACAAGTGGTTGGAATGTTGGTTATTACAACTTTACTAAAACATAAAAGAGAGAAAGAAGATTAAACTACTAAATTCAACGAGGGAGAAAGGGACATAGCCGAACCATGATCGAAATAGCTGGTTTCACCCCAAGGATTGACAAAACCGGGAGTGAGCAATAAACAAACGAACTCCTACATTCAATTTCACGGGTACGAACTCCTAATCCCGGTGCTAGGTTCTGAACAACTCTTCCCCAACACCTTATGCCTAGTCAACTAACCTTCCCTAAGAAAGATTCATCCACAAGACAATATATGCACGAGAGCCGTTTAAACGTAAGAACGAGTAACCTCGTGATAAGCTCGGTTTAACAACTAAAACGAGACTACACCACGATCCTAGAACCCTTTTCCCACACCCCTCTATCTGAACAACTCTCAAGAGTGATGTGTGTGATTTTGACCTAGGTGATCAATCTAGCCCAAATCCGTTATAACAAGTTCTAAGACGTGAAACATGCAAGAAACAACGATAAAACGCACTACCCACTCCCAATTTCATCACCCAAAGGGTGATTTCACCACATTTCACATGATTCGACTATGGGGAGGAATTAGCTACACATTATACAAGTTAAAACATAAAGAAAGTAATAAAGGAGAAGCATAACAAGCACAAAAGAGAAGAAAATTACCATAAAGTTGCAGAAATTCGAGTTGGAGAAGATAAGCACAAAAGTTGAATACAAAAGATCGAATTTTGCCCAATGAAATGTTATAGATCAAAGCTAAGAGTTATAGAATCAAAGAGAGGATTGAAAGAGCTTTCTAACGGTATATTACACTAATTCTAACTCCTAAGGATGAAGAAAATCGCCCAAATTAACCTAAAACTACTCCATTTCGCGGCTGCTATGTTCTTCCCCCAAAAATTCGATCCAAATTGGGTTTATATGGCTAAAAACTGCTCAAACGCACGTTTGGAAGGTTCCCAAACGTGCGTTTCAGTCCCCTTGCTCTCAGTATTCAAAAAAAACGTCCGAAACGCACGTTTAAAGCTCCAAACGTGCGTTTCGCATGATGCAGTTTTTCTGCTGTAGTAAAACCTTCATAACTTCTTCATCCGAGCTCCGATTTGGGTGATTCAAGATGCGTTGGAAAGATCTTTCAATTCTATACAACTTTCATGAAGAAGTCATGACCAGAAAATGCCTCCATCATGGGTCAAAATGCTGCTGAACCAGAACATAGGGGTTGAGATACTAAAACTTCTCACCCCTTTTCTTCATCTTTCTTCTTCTTTGGCTCATTGTTGCACCTTGACCATGCTTCTCATCATAATTCTTTGCCTTCCGGGTTCTCGAGACACCATTTCCCTACATCATCACAACAACCAAAAACATCCAAAACATTCCAGAGGGTAAAAGTGCTCGGGAATAGGGTCAATATCACTAAAAAGAGGTAGTAAACTATCAAAGTGACGGATTTACTCCCCGTGCTAAGAATTCACGATATTGCCCCTAAAACGGTCTAAATCACCAAGAAACGTGCTAAAAGTGGGATAAACGGGGGTAAAAGATGCACCGGAATCATGTAAAGTTGACTCCCATCAACCACCTCACACTTAGCCTTTGCTCGTCCTCGAGTAAAGTAGGCATTTTAAAACAAACCAAGGGATTCAACTTTATGATGTAGGTGCTACTACTCACACTCTCGAGGTGGCCCCAAAGTAAGAAACACGAACATAAACACATTGGTACAACATTATCAAGAAAATGGAGTGTGTGTGGTGCCAAGCTAAAACCAAATGCTCAAAATGATTGTCGGGGCTTGAATCCCAACCAAAAGTCTACCAACCGTTTCATAATCACGAGCCTCTCCACTAATCTAGTTTACTAAGTTTGGACACGATCGGGCAGGACTTGAGCGGTTATAACGTTAGGCTAGGGTGATTTCGGTTAGTCGAAAGGGGTATTTTGGGAACTGGAGAAAAAAGTACGAGTGAACCTAATCAACCAAGTACCAACTCATCTTTATCATGCAAACCACCCAAAACTCCTTTTTGATCAACTTTGACATTTTGGGAACCATAGGTTACCAGTGCACCCGAGCTCATTGCCAAACTCGACTATGTTTCAAGTGTCGTGAGGTGAGTTCAAGCACACTAGCACCTATCTCACTATCCCAACTCTAACATCATAAAAATTTATCATTGAGCTCCTTACTTTGACTCCACACCTTTATTTCTATGTACATCCTCTCTTTTTTTTCCTTTTTTTTTTTTTTTTTTTTTATTTTTTTTTTTAAGGAGGAGATAGAAGAAGAGATTTTCTTTTCTTTTGGCCCAAGAGCCGAACACCAAGCCCAAACGAACTCCTCAACACTTTATAGCTCAAAACGAGAAACAACAACCCAATCAAAAACATCATCTCCCCCACCCCACACTTGCCTTAGCAAGTGTGGTCTAACAGAAGACTAAGTCCACTCGTAGGGTATAAAATGAAGGAAATGTGACCATAATAAGGCTCAAGGGTAGGTTTCTGACTAAGTAACAAAACGGCTATAAGCGAATGGTGGTCAGACCATTCTATCAAGGCTGAGAGGGGCTACGAAGGGTAAATGTTCCGGTTAAGGCTTATTTGGCTATGGTAGGGTCAAGAGAACGCCAAAACCGTCATCCCATGTCCTACTTAGGTAAACCTATGACATTTCGTCTCAAGGCTAGTGATATGAAAGGTGGTAGCAATCAAATTGTGCACAAAGTGTAGCTTTCGTGAAAGTAATAAACTTCATTCTCAAGATAATATCAAACCGCAATGCACATGTTCGGGGTCCCGACTAAGGTGATCACCACTCAAATGTGAAAATAACACATACAACACGGTGTTAAGACCCTTGAAATTTTTTAAAAATTACCCAAAAATCGACTCGAGCCCGATCATAGGCTAAGCATACCACATTTATAGCACATTTAACAACGAAAACAAGAAAACGAAATTAAGTCTCCCACCCCACACTTAAACGAAACACTCGTCCTCGGTGTGTGAGAGATAAAAAGAGTAAAAAGACTTAGGCTTTGTTTGACCAAAACCCGGCGAGAAAGGCGCACTTTAGCTCACGTGACATCTTCTAGTAAGCTCCATCTCGAGTACCCGAACACCATGTAGACGAGAAAACAAGGCAAACACATGCACGGGAAAAAATCCACGTGCCAAAAGATGGTGATAGATACGAGATATATAAAAATAGAAGCCATGCCACAATCAAGGTATCAAAGCATATCAACCATACTAGACGGGAAGTGCACTTGGATGTAAAGATAATCAAAAGAAACACAGAGCATCCACGCATAAAATAAGGCCACGAGAGGCTCACATAAAAACATCCCCGTCTACGTACAAGAGCAAGAATCAAAAAGAAAATCTCACCCCAAACTCTCTTGTGAGACAAAACTCTCCCCTCTTGCACCCAAAAACCACTTCAAAAACAAAATTATTACCAAAAAGGTGGGTTGCCTCCCACAAAGCGCCTTTGTTTTACGTCGTTGGCTCGACCAAGTGGCACCAAAACGGACTCAAACCATAAAGGACTCAAACCAACTCAAGACAACATTTTTAATTCAATCAAAAATCACCAAAAACCATCAACCGAAATCCGAACTCAAGAATATCAACAATTCAAGGAGAATGAGCATAGCAAGCATAGGGAAAACGAGTTCACTAGGAACTTACCGCACATGGCTCTTGGGAATCCCCTTTCGTTGAAATCCGCCATCATCCTCTTCTTGAAATTACCATCCCATGGTAGTTGTTCCCTTTCATAAATCTTGTGAGCTTCATCTACCGGGGAGTAAAGAGTGTAGTAGTCCGGGACCGGTATGCTAATCACCTCCAACTCTTCCGGTAGCTCTACCACGGATGTCATATCAAGCTCATGAGATTTCATCACACACTCCAAAATTGCATCATCATACAATTCAATCGGGAGTGATGGTGAAATGGGCGATCCCGTCTTCTCTTCAAACTCGAATCCGGTTCTTCAAAAAGTGTGCTCAAATCTATCATACACTCCTCCAAGTCATCGTCTTGCATTTCTTCGGGAGGCGGTGTAATAGACAAACATTGCACCTCTTCCATCTCTTCTTCATCCCAAAACGAGCTACTTTCATCACCAAAGATTTCATGTTGAGTCTTAACAATGGTTGGTTCCACCATACATTCCACCAAGGCATCATCAATGTTCACATCGGGAAGTGAGGGTGTAATCGGAAGAACGTGAAATCTACCATAATCAAGCTCCACAGGAGGACCCTCTATTGACATGGGCGATCCCAACTCAATCTCTAGCTCGGGAAACGCTTCATCAAGATAAAAATCATCATCCTCTCTCTTCGTTTTCCTTGAATGAGCCTCTTCTCGCTCTTTTCCCACGGCTTCTAGCTCCTTTCTTGTTTCTTCTTCTTTCTCAAACCTCCTCTTTTCATTTAGTTGCACTACTCGATCTTCAAGATTTTGCAAAGATTCCTCTTGTTGGTCCAACAATTTCTCATGGTGTGCATCTTCAATCTTTTCCCCTACCGACTTCATCTCACTCGGTTTCTTGCGTCTTGGCCCTCTTCTTGTCTCGGAAACATAAAGTCTTGAAGTTTCCGCAATCCGTTCAATTTGGTCAAACGCTTGATCAGGTTGTAACATCATTATATCACCACCGCTTGAAGCATGAAGTCGGTTTTGCATATCTTGATCAAGTCCCCGCAAGAAACAATGGACTTGGTCCCCAAGAGTGACTCCATGTCCGGGACATTGGCGCAACAAGGTCTTATACCGTTCCCATGCTTCGAGTAGTGACTCGTCTTTGTAAGCATCAAAGGTCATGATTGCCTCTTTCAAATCAAAAACTTTCCCCGGTGGATAGTATTTATGCAAAAATGTGCGCACCACCTCGGTCCAAGTGTGTAGGGAGTCATGCCTTAAGGAGTCATACCACGCCTTTGCTTGGTCTTTTAGAGTGAATGGGAACAAAAGTAGCTTGATTGCCTCTTCACTAACACCTTCCATCCTTATAGTCCGACACACCTCGAGATAATGATCTAGGAAGAAATAAGGATTTTCGATTGCCGTCCCTCTAAAGGTTGAGTTGTCCCTAATCATATTGATGATATTTTGCCCAATACTCATAGTGTTGGCGGTGATCGGGGGCAACCTTATCGGACTATGCCCCACCAAGTCGGCCCGTGGCATGACCAAATCTCTACAAGTCCGCACATCTCCTTGATTCGGTGCCGGATTGGGAGTTTGCAAATGAGCTTGCATTAATGCTTGAAATTGCTCTTGTACTTGATTCATGAGCCAATTCATAGCATTCGGGTCCATCGGTGGCATTGCTCCACCTTGTCCTTTCCATTGACGGTTTGCTCCTTTTTGAACATTGTTACATAAGGATTGGTCTTGAGCTCGATTAGTAACTCCTTGACCTCCCCCGATAGAAGGGTGTTCCACAAAAACTTGGCCTCCACGACCAACTTGAATAGTGTCTTGGTCCATTTCCGTTTGTTCCGGACTCAAACCTTCAAATCTAGCAATCAAATTCCCAACTAGAAGGCCCCTTCCTCTTTGTTTAGCAAAGGTCTCCATTCTAGCAATGTAAGGTTCAAGCGGTTCTCAAAAACTCCGGGCAATGCACTACAAAACACCAAACAACAAGAAAACAATAAAATAAAACCTAGGCCCAAGCCTTCGGTTCACTTGCAAGATATCACAAATAGCACACATCTTCCCCGGCAACGGCGCCATTTTGATGAGCGTTTATTTCACCAAACAGATTTATAATACTCAAGACAACGGTGACTAAACTAGCTCTCTAACCGGCAGTGGACCGGGTCGATTGCTAGTATAGCTACAGGAGTCCGAGGTCGATCCCACAGAGAAAGGCGTGTTTGTGAGTACCAAAGCGAACTTGTGTCTTAGTCTCGGGCAAACAAGTGGTTGGAATGTTGGTTATTACAACTTTACTAAAACATAAAAGAGAGAAAGAAGATTAAACTACTAAATTCAACGAGGGAGAAAGGGACATAGCCGAACCATGATCGAAATAGTTTGGTTTCACCCCAAGGATTGACAAAACCGGGAGTGAGCAATAAACAAACGAACTCCTACATTCAATTTCACGGGTACGAACTCCTAATCCCGGTGCTAGGTTCTGAACAACTCTTCCCCAACACTTTATGCCTAGTCAACTAACCTTCCCTAAGAAAGATTCATCCACAAGACAATATATGCACGAGAGCCGTTTAAACGTAAGAACGAGTAACCTCGTGATAAGCTCGGTTTAACAACTAAAACGAGACTACACCACGATCCTAGAACCCTTTTCCCACACCCCTGTCTCTGAACAACTCTCAAGAGTGATGTGTGTGATTTTGACCTAGGTGATCAATCTAGCCCAAATCCGTTATAACAAGTTCTAAGACGTGAAACATGCAAGAAACAACGATAAAACGCACTACCCACTCCCAATTTCATCACCCAAAGGGTGATTTCACCACATTTCACATGATTCGACTATGGGGAGGAATTAGCTACACATTATACAAGTTAAAACATAAAGAAAGTAGTAAAGGAGAAGCATAACAAGCATAAAAGAGAAGAAAATTACCATAAAGTTGCAGAAATTCGAGTTGGAGAAGATAAGCACAAAAGTTGAATACAAAAGATCGAATTTTGCCCAATGAAATGTTATAGATCGAAGCTAAGAGTTAGAGAATCAAAGAGAGGATTGAAAGAGCTTTCTAACGGTATATTACACTAATTCTAACTCCTAAGGATGAAGAAAATCGCCCAAATTAACCTAAAACTACTCCATTTCACGGCTGCTATGTTCTTCCCCCAAAAATTCGATCCAAATTGGGTTTATATGGCTAAAAACTGCTCAAACGCACGTTTGGAAGGTTCCCAAACGTGCGTTTCAGTCCCCTTGCTCTCAGTATTCAAAAAAAACGTCCGAAACGCACGTTTAAAGCTCCAAACGTGCGTTTCGCATGATGCAGTTTTTCTGCTGTAGTAAAACCTTCATAACTTCTTCATCTGAGCTCCGATTTGGGTGATTCAAGATGCGTTGGAAAGCTCTTTCAATTATCTACAACTTTCATGAAGAATTAATGACCATAAAATGCCTCCATCATGGGTCAAAATGCTGCTGAACCAGAACATAAGGGTTGAGATACTAAAACTTCTCACCCCTTTTCTTCATCTTTCTTCTTCTTTGGCTCATTGTTGCACCTTGACCATGCTTCTCATCATAATTCTTTGCCTTCCGGGTTCTCGAGACACCATTTCCCTACATCATCACAACAACCAAAAACATCCAAAACATTCCAGAGGGTAAAAGTGCTCGGGAATAGGGTCAATATCACTAAAAAGAGGTAGTAAACTATCAAAGTGACGGATTTACTCCCCGTGCTAATAATTCACGATATTGCCCCTAAAACGGTCTAAATCACCAAGAAACGTGCTAAAAGTGGGATAAACGGGGGTAAAAGATGCACCGGAATCATGTAAAGTTGACTCCCATCAAGAATCACACTAAAAGGGAGAATAATAAACAAAAAAGACAAACAAAATGTTGAAATAAAAATAGAAACGAAAGGAGTAACGAATTTCTTTCTGCAGTGGAGGAGATTGTAAATTATAGATCTAAACTTTGTAAATTATAGAACTTGCTGCCAGAAAAAAATACCTGTGAGGCTCGATGGCTGGTGACTAAAACACTACCACATCACCCAAAAATCACAGCTCAAGACTGATATCAGTTTCTCGAGAAATTAAATTGATATCACAGCCCTCGATTAGGAATCATCACAACAAAATAATTAAGCACAACTATATCTTTGAAAGTGAAGATGGTGATGGATTTGGCGTGGAAGAACGATGGACCGGCCGATTTTGGGGTGAGTTTTTGCCATAGATCGATGCTGCTGAAGATCTAGTGAAAGAAGAGAAAAGCGATGAACGAAAAAAATTTGGGGGAGGCAGGCATCTCGTTTCTTTTACCCGCTAAAGGAATTAGGGTAAAATGAATTTGCGCCTATATTTTTTATTTTATATTTTAGTCATATGCAGAACGTCCGGTTAGCGATTTTACATAGTAAAAAAAAACAAAATTACTTCATTTTATTACTCATCAAACGTACATTCCTTTCAAGCGCCCCATCAGCCATATATTAGGACATTTCTTAAAAAATGTCCTGATAGCAATGTCCTAAAAAGCCTATTTTGTAGTAGTGCCCGTGTGCGGCGGGTGTATTTATTTTATTAGATAGAATTAAATGTAACAAGAATGGAGCAGAAGATGAAGACCAAAGAAAGACGAAAATAAAGATCCCATTGGAGAATGGAGCATTAAAGATCCTATTGGCGGTTGCAGCTACGCTTAGATTGTGACCCGTGGTTTCGTCAGTTTGTATTCGAAACCGCACCTAGGAAAATACATGATCATACCGGTTACTTTACGCATTTATTTATTTTGTGCTTGTATTTATTTTATGTGATATGATAGATGCATAACTAGGCACGATTTAGATGAATGTGTAGAATGTATGTCTATAGAGATAGATATACGTGTTGAGACCGTAATAAATTAATTAAGAGAATTAATTCGAAATTAATTAAGTGAATTAATTTAAAATTACTCCCACAACAAAAATCGAGTTATAATATGTCTCCCAATATTATAGTGACGGTGAAGAGCCCTCGTTCGGACCCAACTGATCGGCCCACGTCGGGAGTTGACCTACCACGGGTATATCGTCACTATCGAGATATGATCGTTATGAGATCTCATGAATACTTGGGTTACGACTCGACTAAGAATCTTGCAGTGATTGGCCCCCGTTAGGACAGTCTGATTTTAGAGACATAAGGTTGACTACCACATAGACGATGTGAATTGTCAAAGAGTTGACTAGTCAAACCACTGGAAGTCGCGTTGGACCGATTGGTAAGAAGTACCTACCCGTCGAAATTGACCCGGTCGATCGGCCCACGTCGGGGATCGAGTCAACTAGATAGGATTCCAGCCACTAAAGAATTTTGAAAAAATCTTGAAAGTCAATTGGGAGTAGTTGACTAGTGGGAGCAAAATCATAATCCCAAGGACCATATTTGATTTTGCGTGTATAGACAACAACACTCTTTTATCTTCATTTTTAATGTTGTAGTTTTAACAAACTTTTATATGTATGTTTTTCTCGATTAGTAAAACCAAATTATGACTGTATGAGAAACATTCTCAAGAATGGTTAAGTAAATTTTAATCCTTTTAAAATAAGCAATGACATGAGCAATCCCGTTATAGTAGTTAGAGACAATGAGACTACATATCTGATGCAGTAATCCAAGACTTTAATTATTAAAGAAAAATGAAAGCTCGTGATAGTGGATACGATCCAATATAATCATTCGGTCATACGATGACGAGTTATTCAAACGTTGGATAAGAATGACTAGACCGAATTTTGGAAAGGATGTTTTCAAAATTGTAAGATTTAAGTATCGACTTAATTCTATCATTGCTTAAAGGTTAATTAAATAGTTAATGTTTTAAATAAGATTTAAAAGGTTAAATAAACTATTTAATAAATTTTAGATTTTTTTTATGAAAGGAAATTAAAGACATAGCTTTTTGTGATCTTTCTTAAGTCTTATGAAGACTACAATAAGAAACATTTCTCAAGTGCTTAAAGGATTGAAAGGAAAGTTAGGGCATGTGCTTAAATAGAGAACTTATAGGAGTTTCTATTCTAGGCAAATGAGTTGAGATAAATCTATCTAAGTTCAAAGTCAACTCTAAGATATATTATACCTTACGAGTGTGATTAAATTAGAAAGATTGAATACAAATATGGAAGGTGAAACAAACGTTGTAACACTTACAATATTCTGAATCAAGTAAACTAATAAGGGAACTAAATAAATGTTATTATGTTCCGGTTCTTATGAAGAACATACTTTCAGTTATTTGTTAGGATTTAGTAGACATATTCAATTGTAAAGAATAAATGTTATTCCGATAAAGTTGAAAGGTCACTGAATCTAACATACTAGATTGGTGTCACTATATAGTTGATATGTGTGATGAAACCTCAACTAAATATTTGTATGGTTGTTATCCTTGATATTTGTAATTGTTCTAGATGTCGACTCTCTGGAAGAGAAATGTATAATCAAATGTCATTTAGATGATGTCTGAACCATGTGATTATGAATCATGTGGGCGATACGTATCTTATCCAAAGAGGACTAAAATACCCTTTTATGAAAATGTTATAAATTCTAGAAAAATTGTCTAAAGCCTAAACATACCGATGTTTGTTGGCTTATGACAATTAATGCCACAAATAATTGTTTGTTAATCTCTACGACTATTTTTAGAAATAGTCAAGTGTACTCAGTGAAGTGCACAATTCGGAAAGCCCGAAAAATTCGAGCTAGTACGAATATGAGATTGATGAGCTACTTAGGAATTTATCTTCAATTGGATTGAAGTAATTAATACCTGAAGGGTGTTTCAGAAGTCGTCTGAAAGGAATAAGATTCTCCCTTGAATGATACCATCTTTGGGATACGCAATTAGATTGTGTTCCCAAAATGGAAACAACACTTTATATGATAAATATGTGACGCAAGCCATGCGAAGTATCCCTTACCTGTTTTGGGATAGTGCCCTTATACTTAACCGAGTTCCAAAGAATGAAGGTTGAATAAATTCCATATTAGATATGGAAGAGGATAAGGTCGAATCTATCTTAATCGATGATTTGAAGTTGTCATAGGCAAAGTCAGAAAGGCTTGAAGCCTTGTACGACATATGCAACTTTGTGGAATGTCTTAGCTAGCATGCTGGATATTATTTACTTGTCCGTGGAGCAAAATGTTTGTCTCCGAACATGCTGTCCCCTAAAGGAAGTGTTACTTCCAAAAGAGACAGTGGGAGTAAATAAGATCTCAAAAGAGTTTGAGAACCACAAAGATATATTCAACCAATGGAACATGAGCAGACGCCGCATAGCGATGAGGTGTATAACACTGCTCAGTGCACACAAAAGTTCTGTAAGTCTGTGGATAACCTCAAACCTGAAAAGGCTGCTGGTATGTTCATCTTGAAGAATGAATATCTCACGACTTATGAAGGAATGTTTGAAAGGGAAGATTGAGAGATACGGCCAGGAGCCATAATATCTGAATTAGATTCTATCAGTGACAACAAGGTTATGAACCTAGAGGGTATGTCCCTGTAAGGTTGAGCCCAGTACTATTCAGACTATGCTTGTTGTAACTTCGTATCATGGCTATATGATAGTGTTGAAGACGTTAGGCAGACAGCTCAATGTTCATAGACGATAACATGATATGTGAGCCCACGAGATCCATTTATGGACTCAAACAAGTTTCTCTAGAAAATTTCTTTGTTTGATAATCAAAAGAGTTTGATTTAGTCAAAAGAAGGATATGCCCGATGTGCAAGAAGGATAGTGGGAGTGTGTTGCGATTTTTGAGTAAGGTATTAGATATCTCTCTCGAGAATTGTCACCCCATGTCACAGTCAATTAATGTTTGGTAGTTCAAGGTCTTTACGAAAAGCACTTGGATTGGCAGTTCTTAGTTTTAGAAATAGGAATCTATAGTGATAGATTTAACTGCTGTTAAATTATAGTTTACCTATATAGATGTGATGCTAAATGATTTTAGCATAGATCGTGAGATCTGTCTATGTTAGGACATTGGTCCTAAAGATAAGGTGAAAGATGATGATGCTTATGAAAGGTTTCCTTCGCTACTGCGATAGGAACCATCTTATAGGTGATGCCGGATGTTCATAGTCCATGAATAGTCATGAGCAAGTATGAAAGTAAATCTGGTGAATGTCGAGAATATCCTTAAACAAGTTAATGATGGTTTCTAGTTTATCGAAACATGGAATTAGATAAATATAGTTATACAGACGTATATCCTAAGTCTTATGAAGGCGAGTGGGAGCTACAGTCTGGATTTGCAATCACTTTGATTAAGTGATACAGTGAGCTGGAAATGTTCTTAGCTATGGGTCATTGTAAGTTCTACAACTCAGGCCAAAACACAGTAGTGCCTTAGAAGCGCAGTGGGAGCAGTACATGGATATAGAAGGTTCATTCCTGAATCTTGTGCGGTTCTTCCACCTTTTCTATATAGCTGATATAGTAAGTGGATTCATTGCTAGAAGCAAGGACCAGGGTCTCGTCAGAGATCTGTGTGTGTTGAGGCGGTTCCTTTGACTTGGTCATTTGGAGCATAATATGAAGATAGTCTGAGTCCTCACGGATATCGATCCGTTCATGGCTAAGGCTAGTTGCGAGTATTGCATGAGATTCTTGTGTTTAAACTTGGTCTTGTGTGTGCGAGTGATTGGTTTTAGGCCAAGTGGGAGATTGTTGAAATAGTGTCCTAAACCCAATCGGGTTGGACCGGATCCGACCGGGTCGGATCATTTCTACTGTTTCTTTATGTTTATGCATATATTAAATGGCTTTTATGTTGTCATATATATGTTCTTTTAAAGGACCAATTGTGAATTGTTATATGATAACATCCTTAGTATTAAACTGTGATAGAGAAACCATGATAGGCGATTATGGTTGATGAGATCTCTAATCACTCTAATAAGTTTGATACTTAAATGTCTCTAGGCTGATGTACTATTAAATAGGGCATTGATAGTATAAACAGACTAGCACGTATTAGATGTCTTCTGTCTTTAAGGGCAGGGATAGATCTCGTCTATCGAAGTGTAGAAACACTTGGAGTGTACGTGGACGTGTATTAGAGAATGCGTATGTTAGACTGACCCACTTACACGGATAAGTGTCACACTATGTGACGGTTGTGTAATTATCCTTAAGACCGGAGTCTTCATGGCATCACGGTGTGGATTGTCATGCTTTGACACTATTGAGGTTTCCACAGCCACGGGGCGATCATGCGGTAGTGATTGGGTATGATGATGCGAAGCATGCGGAGTATACATGATTGGTCGTCCGGGAATCGCGTATCCTATGATTGGGATCGAATATCCGAAATGACCTTCTTATAAGGAATGTCTTACTCTCATGAATCTTTGCAAAGTGGGAGTAAACGAGTTACTTCGAGAGAGCATGATATCCAGATTATAAGATACGGTCGTTAATGTTTGACACTCGACGTACGACCGTATGGATATTATTACAGCGATATGATTGTATGTTACACGGTAACTGTTTCACATGAAAGGTAGTAGTCATTGCATTTGACTCTTCCGATGATTGGGGGTCACGGTGTGTTGCTAGACGCTATCCCGTGATCGTTAGGCATGAAGGGCATTTTCGTAATTTGCACTTTGTGTCCACGGCCAACATACGACCTCTTGCGGCAAATGCTTGTCAAAAATCTTTTGTAACTAATCGGGTAGGAGATTTTGGTTTATTATTAGGAATTTTAGGGTTTTATTGGATAACGGGTAGTTTTGGATTTGAGGATTTATTCCTATCGGGTCACACACATAAGAACATCTAGCCGGATTAAAATGTGGTTATAGTTGATAACCAAATAAGGAAAGAATTTATCTCGTACTATAAAGGTTATAGTGGTAAACTAATATGGTGGTATTTATTTATTATGAATAAATTAAATACAAGATATTAATAATATTATATTAATTAAAGAATATTCTGGAGTGTATTATGGCTAAAGGTGGCGCAATTTTGGAGTGTATAAGATACACTTGGATTGTGCAATTTAATTAATGGTATTACCATATATTAATATAAGATATATATATATATATATATATATATATATATATATATATATATATATATATATATATATATATATATATATTTGTGTCCCAGCGTGTGATGCATATAATATGCATGTGCATGATTGTGTCCAAAATATTTGTGTATAGATTTATATGTGTAATATATATATGTGATATATACACATGTGTAAATTGATTTATGGTAATAAGATAAATATTGTCAATATATGATATTGACAATATCTTGGTAATATATTCAATATAAGATATTGACAATATCCTAGATTTATTTAATATAAGATATTATAATAAATAAGATAAATCAATCTATTATATTTTCCTTATTTTATTGGGAAAATGTTTTCTTCTCCTCTACTCTACTAGGGGCGCCCCAACCACTATAAATAGGAGGTGGGTGTCGAAGCTCTTTTGTACATCATAATTCCAAGAAATAATAGTTCTTGTGTAAAATAGAGAGCGTCCTATGGAGAGTTGGAGAGAAAGGAAAAGGGCCGACTAAAAGAACCGGAGTTTTCCAATAGCAATCCATGATGGGATTCCGGCGGGTCGTTCGTGTGGACTAGCGGTAGATGCCGAACACTTGGGCGGCTTTATGCGAGCAACTACTCTCCTAGACGGTCAAAGCGTCGATCTTATAGATCAACGAAGGTAACACTTGTTTGTTTATTAAACGAAGTATCCTGTAATCACATTTCCTAACATTTGATACGGTTTATAGGGGAACACCTCTTCATTGAAAACCACATGTCTGAAATATAAATTCTTTTTGACTGAGGATCAAAACACCTGTACCCTTTGTGAGATGTACTATACCCTAAGAAGACACATGGGACACTCCGTTTTGCAAATTTTGACTCTCCATAGTGTCTAAGTGTAGGAAAGCATTGGCATCCAAAGGTTCTTAAAAAGCTATAATCATGGTGCCTTTTAAACAGTCTGTGATAAGGGGTATCAAACTGTAAGCTAGATGAGGGCAACCTGTTTATAAGGTATACTGATGTTAGGAAGGCCTCAACCCACAGATGTTGAGGAACATTGGCATGAAACATGAGTGTGAGTCCAGTCTTCACTATGTGCCTATGTTTTCGTTCTGCCACACCATTCTGTTCTGGTATGTTTCCAGTCAACTTGAATATATTATTACTCGAAGTCTGTGCTTTTATACACAAAAGAAGTAAAACGAAATCTAAAGGATTGGGATCACTCAACCCTTTGAACAAAGGAACCTAGTAATTATCTAAACAAAAATGAATATCAATTTGAAATTACAAAGAAGTTTATCTATCCACAGAGTCTTCGATTGGATGGAGTCTTGCTGCTAGTTGATAAAGTCTTGTTGCTACACGGATCCATGGTAAGAGATGGCTGAATCCCTATCTCTTTCAATTCTTCAATTTGACAGCGTTTGGAACCTTTGTTGGATTTGTTGGATTTATCCTCAATTTGAAATGCCAATGTTGTAATTATCTTTTCAGTGTCCCCCCCTAATCAAATTTCTGCCGCCGCCATTGTTCACAAGTCTATTTTTTTGATTTCCGTTTTCTACTTTGATATTAATGAAGTCACTCTAACTTGTAAAATTAATTAGTTTTAATTATTTGTGTGTCGGACAATTTTTCTTCCGAATAAATATTCAGTATCCGGAAGGAAACGTCACTCTCGAATACTAACTTGGAATTTGTGAAAGCACGTAAAAAATACCACATAGGAATTATATTGATAAAAATATCATACTTCACGAAATAAATTGGGTTGCATACAAAACCATCTCTTTAATATACGAAAATGCTGTTTTTTTTGGAAATAACACGCCATTCAAATAGTCATTATTAATAATCAATGTCAGACAATGTGACACTATTAAATGTCATACTAACACATCGAAAGTACATAAATACTAAATATTGTCATTCAATTTATCACTACTAATTGACATTATCACAATGACCATAGTCACTCAATGTATCACTGCTAATTACACTGATTCATCGAAAATATATAAATGGTCTCATTTAATATGCATCTAGTAATTGATAATGTGACAGTAATGACAATAACCAACATCAGACAATTTGTCACAACTAAAAACACTAAACGTTTGCTATGAACAAAGGACAACGGCAGTATTATCGATAACTCGAGTCTGTAGCACTGTCAAGCGCTCACCAAACGTCAGAAAATCCAACAAACGGTGATACACATCTTGAATGATCGGCACAGAACGGTTCTTTTGAATCCTACCTGCTTTCTACAGTAGCATCGTCATCACCGTCATCAACATTAGACGCTTCCTGGAAACAACGGCAAGACGGTGTCAATAGAAGAGCGAAATCACCATCATCTTATATTTTTTATTTTTTTGTTTTCATTTTTACTTTTCAAAATTTAAGCAATTCTAAGAGCGGGCTAAAGCAATAATGGGGAGGACAAACAAGTGGATCAGGCAGACAAAAGCAGTGTTTTTCTAACAAAAAAAACACCTCCGATACCAAAAAAAAAGATTAAAAAAAAAAAAAGGATTAGAAAAAAATAGAGTGCGTTACTTGTCATAAATATGTGGTAAAATTTCTGATTAGAAACTCATACGAGGCCAGAATCATACTTTCATAAACAATCACCGATAAAAATTATCGGTTTTCCAAATAAATTTGGTGAATTATTATGGATTTATTTATGGAATTTGTTGCACTTCGATTTCAATAAATGTCGTATAACATACCAACTAGTACAATGCATAAAAGAGGAAAAAGAAAAACAATGGAAGATTACCTATAGACGAAGGCCAAGAATAAATGATATGCCATGATCAACGATCTCTAGTTACAACCAGAATCTGTCCACCAGTACTTTTAAAGTAGAAGGCATTTTGTTATTTTCCTTATGAAATCTCAAGAAGAATGACGCTCATATATTTATAGGCCTCCTGCCTAAAAATCTTATGGAAATGTTACAATTTTATCTGCGGCGAGGGAGATGTGAGAAAGAGAAGAGGATTAGGGTTGCACAGGCGAGTGGACGTTTTTAGCCCTTAAAGCATTGTCAAAACCATGTCACTAGATGGAATATTCTAAGGCATATACCGAAGGGCCAAAGTGTGTGTTTTTTTTTTCATGGAAGGGCTAAAATGTATGCTTTTAGTTAATTAGGGACCATTTTATTAAATAAAAAAACTGAAGGGACCAATTGTTTGGAGTGGTACTTGTTTAAATGATTCCAATTTGTTTTGCCCTTATTTTTGGAATATATAGTTAATCTTAAGCGATTACTCAATTTTTTTTTTGGGACTCAAATTTTTATTTCATCAATTGTAGGGGGTCGGTTTTTTGAAATTTTTGCGAGAAGAGGCACAGTCCAGGGCGTTAATCTTACTAATAAGATAAGAAGAAAGGGGCAAGCCAAAACCTACTCCTAACAAGTTCAGTTGCTTTTTCATCGACGTTGCGCGCTAGCGCGCTTCTCTTTTTCATTTTGCTTCTAAAAATATCCCATAAATCATAAATGAAGTAGGGGCTATAACTATAAGTAGCTAGCTTTTAGCGGGACTTGACACGATAAACACAAATATTTCATCAATTACAAAATTCGATTTTTTTTTTGCATAAATAAAAAAACAATTTTTTTTTATTTTCTGGCGCATTTTTTTATATAAAAAAAACACACTTTCAATCTCATACATCTTTTTAAAACACTCATATCTTTCAATCTTAGAACTCCAAATTTAAATATTCCTTTACGATTTTTTTTATAAATTTTTTCATTCTCTTTATTTTGAGACCACATTCAACATATTCCGATATGATTTCAGAAAATCCGCTGTCGAAATTTATTATTGTTCGAAATTCACAATCGATATTCACTAATTTTCGGGATTCACTGAGTGAATTTCGACAGTGAATCTCACGAAAAACGATGTAATTATATCGAACCAAATCTCAAAATGAAGAGCGTCAAAAAAAAAAAAATTCAGTGAAATTTTCATCACGTTTGAAAATCTTGATCAAAAGATATGATTCTTTGAAAATGGAAGAGGAAAGAGAAAAAAAATTAAAAAATGGAAACAGGTAATTTTGTTTTTATTTTTTTTTTTGTTTTGTCGCAGCGGAAGCAGCACGCAATTTTTTAATTTTGTTTTTATTTTTATTTTTTCCATTCACATGTTTTTTGTAATGGAAAGGTTTTTTTTATTCCTACTAAAATCAGATGGAATAAAGATAGAAAAGCCGGAATGAAAACCAGCCTTTCTTCATTCACTATGTCGTCCTTGGAGATAAAAAACTTATAACTTCAATTTCTTCGGTAATTATCAATCACTCAAAACAGTTTCTATTCTTCATTGTCGAAAAAAAAACTTTTTCGCCTCTTTCATTCATCGCGACTTGGCCGGTGCTTCCGCCGCTGCTATAACCATTTGCGTAAATTCTCGTTCTCGTCTCTCTTGTTCTTTATCTCTTCTCCCTCGGTTATATTATCTTCTTCTTGCCGTGTATTTTGACTGGTGTGTATTTCGAAATTACAAATGGTTGTGGTGATATAACGTTAATGGGTTCGAATCCTGAAAATTATTGCTTTTTCTTCCCCCAATTTGATTCTTGATATATGAGTGGTTGTCAAAGACGAATTTCCTCGTCAAGATTCTAAATACTAAAAAAAATGTTAATCTTGAAAATAAGCATTTACCATTGGAAATGAGTGATTACTCAAGTTAAACTTGGAAAATAGTTTGCAAATAAATAAATTTATTTTAGAACAAGAGACATTTAATATTCAATCATATGATAAAGTCAATGAATAATCTCGATAACTACGCGAGCTTTAAAAATAAATCTAATTGAAAAGGCATGCTTGATATTACTAATTTCTTATATGTCAATTTATTATTCACAATAAATCTATTTGAAAAGGCATGCTTGATATTACTAATTTCTTAATAAAATGGCAACTAGTATAATTATACAAAAAAGTCATTTTTTTCTATTCCTGCGAGCAACTGGGCGAGAATGACAAAGAATCTAGAAAATTAGAAAGAAATGACAACTTCATTTTGTTTTGGTTAAAAATGATAATTTTATAATTAATGGAACAAAATACCTTTGGAAGGTAAAATTAGGAATCACAAAAAAAAATTGTGAACATAAAACACGTAAATGAAGGGAAAGATGTACTTAAAGCAGAAAAAGAAAAATGTAGTAGCACTATTTTTTTTTTGTTGAGAAAAGTAGCACTAAATTGAGTGTTTAATGATCATTACACAATCATGACAATGTTATGTCATATATTATTAATTGTATAAATTAATTGAGTCAGTTAATAAATCATAGGGGATTTTGCAAAAAATAAAATAAATAAATCGTAGGGGAAAGGAGACCAAGGGCACAACCGCACAAGTACTGTCATAATAGGCAACTAGTATCACAAATTTTTTTAAGGGTAAAAGTGACACATTTTATAATAAAAATGTCTCAATTATAAAAACTAAATTTCACGAATTTATAAAAACCCCAAATTAAAAAATTCATGGAAAATAGAAAAAAAAACATTTCCTGCAGTAGCCCTTCACCCGGCTACCTCCCCACACCGTCTGTCCCTCTCCCCATTGAGAGAATTTATGGTACAAAATTCGTAAGAAGATTGTACAAAATGACTTACTACCTCTGTCTTAAAATAAAAATTTATTAAAATTCTTTTTTTGTTACAAATCCGTTTAGAATATCGATAAAATATTTATTATATATTTCTTTCTTATGCCTTTAATTTATTATACATCTATCCACATTTGTATTAATAACGGTCAAAGGTCATTTTAGACAATTATCATTAAAATTAATAACACTTAACTACTTTCTTAAATTGTGTGAAAAGTCCTAAATTGATTCACATTTTGGGGAGGAGGTAGTGCATCAGAGCCTTTTATTTTTACATACATTTTGATTGTGTGTGAGATTTTAAAAATGAAAAATAATATTGAATATCAGTTGGTACAATCTTAACACAACGGTTATATCGTAAAACTTATCCACTACGCAATACCCCTCTCCCAAAGAAAAAGCAAAAAAAAACTTCAAACTACCCCCCACCCCTACCCCCAGCCCCAGCCCCACCCCCACCCCCACCCCCGTGAGAGAAAATACAAATTCCTCTAAGAAGTAAATTTTCTTCTTAAGACACCGCCACACCCTCATTGAACACCTACTGTCATATGAGAAAATAGCCGACTAAAACGTAACAATGCAATAACATTGTTAACAGTACAAAATAATCGTAGCATGATAAAATGACAGTATAACACGTTATAGTTTAAATGATGAGAATAAATATCACTAGATCCGTAAGAACACAAAATGACGGAAAATCCTTATGTGGTGAGGAAATTTGAGGTGAAGTGATGGGTGAAACGAATCAAAACCACACTGGTTTAAATACAAAATAAATTGTGTGGTTTGAATGGTGTCACACGGTGTCTCCACACCGTGTGTAGACCCGTCCAAATGAGCAAACCGGACCGGCCCTGACCGGAACCGGCGGTTTTGGTCTTGGCTGGTTTGGGCCGGTTGACAACCGGCGGTTGGAGTGAACCGCCGAATGAACAAACCGGCGGTTGAAGGATTAAAACCGGCGGTTGCCGGTTCACACGGTTCAGATCGCAGTTCAGGCCACGGTTTTAAAATTTATTAATATCTTTTTTTTACATTTTCATATAATACTTATATAACAAATTACTGTTCTTTTCCCTATAATTACTAAAACGAATGTAGTATATATATTTTTATAAATAGTTTTTTATTCGGTTTTAAATATAGTATTAATATTGTGTTATTTTATTTATATGCAAATTATGTTATTTTTTCAACGGTTGTACCGGAAATTCGGTTGCCTACGTATCTTGTTTTTTTATAGGTTCTTTTAGTCTTTTATCTTATTGTTTTATTAAATATTAGTCTTTTTGTTTTTCTTATAGTTTTTTTTTTCATACATTTTTATAGTATTTTATAGTTTCTTATAGTTTTTTTTTAGTTTTGTATAGTGTTGTTATGGTTTTTTTTATAGGTTTTTATTGTTTTTTGTATTCTTTCAAAGTCTTCGTATATGTTTTATCGTATTTAAAAGTTTTTTAAATGTTTGTTTTATTGTAGTCTTTTATAGTATTTTTATGTGTTTGTATTTTATAGTTTCATACAATTTTTTAGGTTTGTATATGGTTTTTTTTGGTGTTTTTATAGTTTTCTATAGTTTTTTTAGTTTTGTTATGGTTTTTTTTTATATAGGTTTTTATTGTTTTTTTTATTCTTTATTATAGTCTTTTTCAATTTTATTTTGTAGTCTTTTATAGTATTCTTATGTGTTTGTATTTTGTAGTTTCATATAATTTTTTATGTTTGTGTATGGTGTTTATGGTTTTTCTAATAGTTTTCTATAGTGTGTTTTTTTATATAGTTTTTAGTAGTAGGTTTTTATAGTTTCTATCGGGTTTTTTTATTGGTTTTTTGTGGGTTTATTTATAGTTTTTAATAGTTTCCAATCGTTTTTTAGTCTTTTTATAGTTGTTTTATAAATTGTAACAAATATATAAGTAAGATATAAATTACGTACCTTTAATCGATGTTGGTATTTCGAGCACTAGCTCCTCCTGAAGTTTCAGTGTCACCGCCTTCGAACTGTGACTCCTCATCTTTTGACTCAATGTCTTGCACCCTCTTCTCGGCTCGTACCCAATCTTTGACAACACATTTGCTAGCTCTAAAGTGGTGGGATGAAGCGAACATCTTTTATTGGTAAGCACATATCCTGCCATGCTGAAAGCTCGTTCAACAGTGACGGTCGAAACATGGCAACTTAAAAACTCTACCGCTATCATTGCTAGCACTGGAAATTTTTTAGCATGTCTCTTCCACCACTTCAATAAGTCGAAGATGAAATCATAGGATTCGGTTCCACACAACCTTCAAATATTGTGTTTAAAAATTTGGATATCTCTGTATGTTGATCGGATGACGCTGTCGCTCCCTTCTGTCGTTTCGAATTCATTTTATCCCGAAATTTTTAAAGTCCCCGCAGGACACCTGCAGGGTTAGTAGAAGCACTTGCGGATGGATTGGGAACCGCATCGTTTCTCAATCCATACATACGCTCATATTCAACATACAAAGCGTTTAATAAATTTTCAAGTCTATCTACTTCAATTGTATAATCTACCGGGGGCACATTATGAGTATCAGACAAAGCATCACAGTAAGCACTTAACATGTTTGACACACCTACACTAGCAGGCAAGACTAAATGTGTTGTGGGTTGATAACATTTTGAAAACAATTCCGCAAATTTTTTGAATACTTCAAAAACATCCATCAGTGTCTTGCATGCAGTCCAAATAGAGGGATACAAACGATATTCGCTCGGACAGTATTCACTTAAAAATTCACAAAAGACATTTTTAATTTTGTTTGTTTTTTTCCAAAGATCATAAGTCGTGTTCCACCTATGCGGTACATCTTGCGGCAGTTTGATAGGGCGATAACCTTTCTCTTTTAGAAATTTATATCACTTATTAACAAGAATATTTCTACCTAACACATGTGGAATCGCAGTTTTTATCGCATTAATATTATGGTCAAAAACTTTTAGACCATATTTTACACATAAATTAAAAATATGGCATAAACATCTAACATGAAAAAATTGACCGTTACATAGAGGTTCACAATATCGGGATAAGTCAGAACTAGAAGCAGTGTTGTTTGAAGCATTGTCAAACGCAATAGAAAAAACTTTTCTTTTAAATCGTATTCATAAAAAATATCAACTAATAAAGATGCAATGTTAGAAACATTATGAGTTGCGTTAAATAAACGAAAAGCAAGTAACCTTTTTTGGACAATTCAAGTGTTGTCAATCCAGTGAGACGGCACGGCCAAATAAAAATTGTTGGTCCTCCTATCCTCCCAAATATCGGCGCATACACAAATTCGGAATTTATTTTTCTTCAAACTTTCTTTAATAATATTTTGTCGTTTAATATATTTATTTTTGAAATCCCTAGTAACCGTTGCACGAGGGATACGAGTAAAAGCCGGCTGCAAAGCCCCTTGTACGTAACTTTCGAAAATAGGATTCTCAGGAAAGCTAAAAGGAAGACCCATCCCCGCAACAAGATCCGTGGTTAGATCTCTACAGTTATCACGAGTGTAAATAAAGAGTGGATTAGTGTTACCTCCGCTGGAGCTCGGCATGTTTAGCTGGGTTTGAGATGCGCTGTCTTCCAATTTTTCCATGTGTTTACATAACATGTGACCCGCATCGATCAGTAACCACCGGCATGTTTAAATTGATATTTTTTGCCACAGAAATTGGACACCCCGAAGAAAACTTTCTGGGGTTAGCTAATGCTATTTCATCATTCCGAGGCACCTTTGTGAAAAATTCCGTAAAAATTCTCGATTTTAATTGTTTTTCTTGTGCTCTGGATCGGGTACTTTCATCACCATCTAAATCGTCTGACTCGGGAGTAGGAGTAGGATCAGCACTAGCACCACGCGGTGTTCTTACAGCCACACGACTCCCATCACATCCTTGTAGGACGGGAAGCATTCGGAAATACATCATCATCATCATCATCATCATCATCATCACGTCGACTTCATCATTATCTTTAGCTTCGTTAAGGTTGATGTTAAAATTTACAGGTTGAGACATTATATCGTTGTAATGACAATCAAAATCATCATGATTGTAACCTAAAGGTGTATCGAAATATTACATATATCACGCTACAATAATCATTATAAAAATATGTAAATATTATATTCATTCAATCTATAATCTCAATTAGATGAATGAATGAATTATCCTCGTTTTAGTTAGGGTTACTGTGTAAATTGATGTATTTATATAAGCAGGTTCGCGAATATAATCGAAAGTTCGTGAACCAAGCTCGTGTACGTTCGTTAAGCGAACGAGCCTAAAATCATGTTCGAGCTCGGCTCATTAAGCTAAATGAACAAACGATCACGAACACTAACGAGCCGAACACGAACTTGTTTGCAAACGGCTCTGTTCATTAACAGCTCTACGTTCGGATGTACCAGACATATCGTACTTTTTTCCATCTTGAATCACGAAGCCTCGTGATATGATTAGTGCACGGTAGCTAAAACAACAAGCTTGGCTTACTCAAATGAACCATTCGTAAGGATCGCATACATAAATAAATAAAAACCATTTCAACCATAACGTTATTTATCAAAGTTTCCAACATTTAAACATAACTTACAAACACTTAAACAAAGAGACTATAAATCCACAACATTGACCAACTCGTCATTAGATATCACCAACATTACCCTCATAAAACGTCACAACCTAGGTGTAGACGTCCTGATACCATGAGTAGTCCACTAATACAATTGGATTATGTGACATTGCATTCATGAGGTAACATGCAAAGATCATCCTGGAACTTGGACATGGACACTAGCTCAAACTAACAGATTATAAGCTATGGTGACTCTTCTACGAATCCGCTCAGACCATCTAGGAGGAGTGCTGCTCTTTTGCTAAGATAAGGGGAGAGCTTACAAGGCTTAGTAAGGAAACATTGTATCAATGGGAACTCTCTCCTGCTACCCGAATTGGAACAGAATTCTTAGTTGTCTTTCGCAGAGTAAATGGATAAGAATACTTAACATAGAACTAGTTAGCCATATAAGAGAGAGTATAAACATGCTTTATTAAACTAGTACTACTATTTTAACTCATTTTATTCATCATCTCATTTACTTAACATCATGAGCTTCATATATTTATGGCTTTAAAAACCGTATCATGTTTAGTATAGCCTAACATGAAGATCCTGGTCATGCTTAAATTTTAGGTTCATAAAACCCATATCATGTTTAGTATAGCCCAACATAAAAAGCTTGTTGATTGCTTTGTTCATGAGTAGCCCAACACGGAGAGCATGCTCAACTCTAACTAACTGAAAATGACCATTATTATAATTATATCCCATGGTCAGGGCTTGCTAACCGGCTCGGCACATGTTCACTAATCTTGCTCGTGAATGAGGACTGATGACGAGAACCGTCAAGGCTTCGTTGAGTTTATTGCTATTAAAGTATTTGATCATGAATGTATATTTAAATAATCTCTTTATGCTTTTTAACCTCTTTCATTTTCATTATCTTGTCGTGATATTACATATCCCTTTTACATTACATGCTTAGTACTCATAAACCATTACATCAAATTTACCATATAATCCTAAACATGCTTTCAATATCACATAACAAGTATATGTCAACTAACACATAACCATATAACACAATAACCTAAGAACATGCTTTATATCATCAAATATTAGCCTTTACAAGGTTTCCTTATCTTTAACATGTCAAAAAGTATATTAAAGAAGTACCATGTTTAGAAACACATAGAATCCTACAGGCATGATATTTATAACTCATAACAGTCATGAAATCCATTTAAATTACCAATTAAGACACGAACAAGAACATGATTCATTATAGATCCTAAAACATGATTTTCTAATGTCCAATAAACCATAATCTTTAGACAAAAGCATTTAAAGATTATTTAATTTCCAGAGTATCAAAAACTTTTGCATATATTTATTCTAGAAAGAAGGTGCCTGCCTAGACGGTACATCGGCGTGCTACAGAGATGGTGTCCAGCAACTAGAAAATAAAATGCCAACTTCCTTGGCCTATAAAAGTAGGGGCACACCATATGTATTTGATACCTTTGAATTGATTAATAATATTGTTATTGTGAGTTGTTTTCTCATTAGAGTTTTACAACTTTTTTAAAGTGCATTTTGAAGTTTGTGAGCATAGCTTAAAGTGTTTCATTGTAGTCTTTGGTTTAAGGATCATTAGAAGGGTCTTGGCTTTTTTATAGCCATTGGTACTTTTAGTTTCATCATTGAGTTTGTTGGACTTATTTTAAGTTTTAATGATGAGTGCCAGACTGGCTGTTATAGAGCAAAGACAAAAAGATGTCTAGATCAAATGTATAGGTTTATTAGAGTTTGATCTTTGTATAGGTTTGATCAAACAAGCATTGTAATTAGGTCAGTTGACTGTATCAGCAGACCTGTCTAGGTCATTAAGGTAACTAAGTCTGTAGACTAGTTAGGAACCTGCTGAAGACTGAAGACTGAGGGTTCAAACTCAGTTATTGAAGGCTAAGGGATTAAACTTAGTATTTAAAGTCAAGGATATGGGATCAGAATTTAGGGAAGTCTGTGATGACCTAAACTGAATACATATACCTTGTGTACAAGGTCTAAGTTCCACATGTTAAGTAGTGATTGGAACTTAGTTATGTTCAAAATGGTGTACTCTAACTTCATAATAATAAGTTAGTTGAAAAGAAGTCAGCTGAAGTGTTATTGAAACACAACAGACTCTAGCCGGCTGACATGTATGTACATCAGCAAACTAAATTAAGTCAGATATCTGCTGAGTATAAATCTCGATTTAATCAAAGGTTACATTGAAAGATTACAAGGATAAGGATGGATTACAAGCCTTGATATTGTCAACAAATCAACGGCCAAGAAGAAAAGAACGTTGGAAAGATTCAGAGGATTAACCAATGGACATAAGTCAAAGGGTGGACAGACTGAAAACTGACAAAAAGCAAACTGACAGTGTCAGTACTATGTACAGAGACAGAAAGCAAGTCAAGATGGAGACAAATTAGAAATGGATATGTTTGACTTTCAAACATAAGTCACGGGATTCTCACCTATAAAAAGAAGACTCCTGATTCAGATACAAGTGATGAAAATTGATAATTTACTCAAAGCTATCAAGTTTCTTATCAAGAAAATCACCCTACTGACATCACTGAGCTTAAATCTACTGATCAAGGAAACTCTTCAAGTGTAACCTGCTATCAAGTTACATCAAGTTCACACACTTGAAGACATCAAGCTACTGATCATTTCATCCTGATAAAGCTGCTGATAACTGAATCATTTACTTGATTCAAACTTTATTTTACAAGAAACTTGTTGAAGACAGAGAAGCACTTAGGTATCAAGAACTGTTGTTTATGGTGGAGCTGGTGAAGAGGCAATCCTACCCTTCAAGGACCAGTGGAATACTTTGGAGTAACAATCCTACCTGTTTCAAATATTCAGTTTGTGAAGCCATAGTCATTGGTGAAGGACAAACAACTTAGGGATTTTTGTAACTGCAACCTCAAAGATCTCTAGTGAATTTCCTCCAACATCACAGGAGAAGAGTGGCCTGATAGGATTACACCACCTGGAACCACTATAAAATTGCCTACTTACTTTATGCATTTACTTTATGCATTTAGTATACTGATCACATCAACTTACTGAAACTAGCAACTAACTCACACACTTACACTACTGAGCATCTATTACTTAGTATCATATTTTTAACAACAAGTAATAAGGCTTAATTTCAATATATTCCGCTGCAACAAATTCAGTAATATTTACTGTCAGCAAACTACTGAGCAGTCAGCAGACTACTGACATTGCTGAGTTTGTTAACTCCAAAAGTTTTTAGTGTTAAGTTTATTCACTCGCCCTCTAAACTTAACCAAAGCCTTTTCAAGGGACCAACAATTGGTATCGGAGCAGTGCTTCTATTCTGAAGTATTCCTACTTCTTGTGCTTGTGAAAATACTTTGAAATTTTTTTTCAAGTTTCCAATTTTCAAAGCTTTGCATCATGGATAACAACCAGTATTCTAGAACCATGTTGATGTGCTCCTTAGATCATTTTGATGAGTATAAACGTCGTATGTAGGCTTACCTAGTTGCAACACATGATGAGATGATGGATGTGCTAACTGATGGACCACTGGAGATCACTAAGGCCATAACTGTGGGCAGTGAAACTCAGTATGTTCCAAAACCAAAAAGAGAGTGGGGTGCTGAAGATAGAAAATGAGCAAACTTCAACAATATTGCTATTGATATCATATACGCAGAACTTTGGATAGCAATATGTATATGAAAGTGAAGGATTGCAAAACTGCAAAGGAACTTTGGGAAAAATTGCAACTTATTTGTGAAGGCACTGATGGTATAAAGAAAAACAAAGTCAGTGTAGCCAAAAGAAAGTTCCAAGATTTCAAGATGAAATCAAATGAAACCATTGAGCAAATGGAGTCAAGATTTAATGCTATCATGGATGAACTCACTCTGCTAAATGTGATCTATACAAAAGAAGAGATCAATACAAGAATCTTAGAAGCCCTGCCAAAGAAGAATCCAGGAGTCTACATGAAGAAGACACCTTCAAGCTGTTTTCAGATCACAAAGCATATGAATTCAATAAGAAACTTATTCCTGAGACTGAAAAAGAAGAACCAAAGACTACTGCATTGGCTACTACACATAAAGAAGAATCTTTAGGTGGTCAAGATGATCTACTGGGATGAGATGCAAGAGCAAATTTCCCTACTGAGCAAGAAAATTAGAATGATGAAAATAGGAAGGGGTTCTCCAAGGAATTTCACAAAGAAATCAAGTGAATAGAAGAAGGAAGAATCCAAGAAAGATAAAGATTATTTGTGTTTACATTGCAAGAAACCAAGACATTTCAAACCTGACTGTCCTGATCTAAAATAGAAAAAGGAACCTGATTATCTGTATTTCAACTGCAAGAAACCTGGACATTTAAGACCTGATTGTCCAGACCTACTGAAGAACAAGAATCAACAAAGAAGACCTGGCAAGAAAGCAATGGTTGCTGATGATGAATCAGGCTATGAAGTTGAATCAGAAAAAGGACATGAATCTGATGATACTGAACTTGTTGCTGATATGGATGATTATGCTTTAATGGCAAATATGGAAGAGACTGAGGAGGTATACAATTCTGTATCCATAAATACTCCTGCTGAAAGTGATTGTGAATCAACTTGTGGCTCAAATCCTAAAAATTCTGACAATGAAGAAACTTTGGATGCCATCCTTAATCAACTGATGAAAATACAGTATGGTTATGAGATTGTGAAGGCTAAAAAAGAAGATCTTCAAATAGAAGTTGAAAGGTTAAAAGATGAATTAAGAACTCTCAAAGGAAAGGAAAAAGATTTTGAGCAAAATCAGCATAAGTCGGCTGTACATTCAGTAGCTGCTGAATCTGCTGAACAATCTAGTTCCACCACTGCATTCAAATCTAGAAAGCCTTATGGTGATAGAACAGGCCTTAGATTTGGAACTCAACAGTCTAATAAGAGTGGATCCAGCAAGGTCACTAGACCCAGTACCATAATTGGTCATAAGTTTGTACCTGCACAAGATCCAACTCCCAAAAAGGTTGCTGAGGCGGTAAAGACTACTGAGAAGACTTTAAAGAAGCAAAATCAGAAGTCAAAAAGGTCAACAATACCTAACAAAAAGGGTAAATCCAAAAGTAGGACTGCTGGACCTTCTTGACCTACTGATAGCAGATATGCTGCTAAGTCTCCTGGACCACAAAAGGGCAAAAATCAGAAATATTTCAAGGATAAGAATCCTAAAACTAAAAATGTTAATCATTTTAGGGATAGTTATCTCAGGGGGAAAGGTAGATTGTTCCCTACTGATGATGATGGGAATATTCCTACCCCTACTGCTAGAAACAACAGTAATAACCATAATGCAAGGGTAATACCTAAGCAATGGAATCAAAGATGACTCAGCAGAGGACTTATTTAAGACCTCAGCAGGGACCTCAGTAGACTCCATATCACAGGGCTGCTCCTAATAGATAGCAAACCTATGGTTATGCTTGTGCTTTTAACAATAGAAATCACTTCAAACAACATTATGTACCAAAAGGCCAGAAAGCATATGTGAATCCTACACATCCAAATGATAGATCTTATGGAAATGTATGATACATATATGAACAAAAGTGCAATGCTTTTCAAAGAAAACCTTATGGAAATTTGCCAAGGGTCATTCTTACCACTGACCACTATGGACCCAAACAGTTTTGGGTACCTAAAATACATTAAATTTGTTTTGTAGGGTGTCTGGTACTTTGATAGTGGATGTTCCAGACATATGACAAAGAATAAGCATTGTCTGACAAATTATGTGGCAAAGGATGGTCCAAGAGTGAATTTTGGCAACAAGAATACACCAGGATACACAAGAGGATATGGTACAATGGTGAGGAATGGATTAACTATCAGGAATGTTGCATTTGTGGTAGGACTGGACTACAACCTACTGAGCACTGGACAATTTTGTGACATGGGTTACAAGGTCACTTTTGACAAAGGCTACTGTACTGTCATTAGTGAAAGAGGTGAACAAGTTGTGTTGGTTGGTAGAAGACAACAAAACATGTATGTTGTGGATTGGTCTACTCCTGTTCCAGAAACATGCCTGATTGTGCATACTAAGTCAGAACTGAATTGGTTGTGGCATAAGAAGTTGAATCATCTTAACTTTGATGATATCAATCAACTGGGTGAAAAGAAGTTGGTGATTGGTTTGCCTGAGATCACATTCAAAAAGGATGCTATATGTGATGCATGTCAGCAAGGTAAACAAACCAAGTCAAGTTTCAAGTCAAAGACTAAGCAATCAAGAAAAAGAGTTTTGGAGCTAATGCACATGGATTTATTTGGACCAGTAACACCAACAAGTTTAACAGGGAAGAAGTACACTCTGGTAGTTGTGGATGATTATTCAAGATACACTTGGGTAGTATTCATGAACAAGAAAAGTGAAACACTTCAAAAGATGCTTGAACTTTTGAAGAGATTGCAAAATGTGAAAAGTTTGACAGTAGTGAAGATCAGATCAGACAAGGGTACAGAGTTCTCAATAAAGTCATAAGAGAATATTGTGAGAAAAATGGTGTACTGCATCAATTAGTTGCTGCTGATACACCTCATCAAAATGGGGTTGTTGAGAGAAGAAACATGACCTTGAAAAAAGTAGGAAGGACTATGATTTGTGAAGCATTATTACCTGAAAGATATTGGGCTGAAGCAATAAATATAGCATGCAATACACAAAATAGGACCTTAGTGAATAAAAAGCTCCTGAAAACACCTTATGAGATTTGGAGTGGAAGAAAACCAAATATATCTTATTTCCATCCATTTGGAAGCAAGTGTTTTATTTTAAATCATAAGGAGCAATTGAAGACATTCCAACCAAAATCAGATGAAGGAATCATTTTGGGATATTCTTTTGTCAGGAAGGCATTCAAGGTACTGAATAAAAGGACATTGAAACATGAAGAATCAATACATGTTGTATTTGATGACCCAAAGTTCACTGGAATGGAAGATGAAGTTTCAGAACATGCTAAAAATCTCCAAGTCACTGATCCAGAATGTATTGATGTTTTGAAATGGATAAATGACTTAAAAGTTTCTGACTTTGCTCCTGCTGAAGAACCTGCTAGTGACACTACTGATGCAACAAGTGAAGAAGTTCAAGGATCTGCTGAACCCCCTACTGAAGCAACAACAGAGCCTACTGAAGATGAAGCTCCTGTAAATCAAACAAATCACGATTTACAATGGTTGAAGGATCACCCTGCTGAAAAATTAATTGGTAACTTACAGCAAGGTGTATAGACTAAAAGACAATTGAAAGAAATGTTTACTTGTTTTCTATCTCAAATGGAGCCTAAATTTGTTGAAGAAGCAATATCTGATCCAGATTGGATAATTGCTATGCAAGAAGAATTGAATGAATTTGAAAGAAATCAAGTTTGGACACAAGTGGAAAGGCTTAGTCATGCAAATATAATTGGAACCAAATGGGTATACATAAACAAATTGGATGAATCTGGTACCATTGTAAGGAATAAGGCCAGACTAGTGGCAAAAGGCTATTCTCAAGCTGAAGAAATAGGTTTGATAAGACATATGCCCCAGTTGCAAGATTGGAAGCCATAAGATTATTCTTGGCATATGCTGCTTATAAAAACTTCAAAGTATACCAGATGGATGTTAAAAGTGCATTCTTAAATGGAATTCTAGAAGAAGAGGTTTATGTTCAGCAACCTCCTGGTTTTGAAGTTAAAGATCAAAAAGATATATAAAGTGTACAGACTTAACAAGGCACTGTATGGTTTGAAACAATCATCAAGAGCATGGTATGAAATATCTCAATTCTTGGTGGACAATGGTTTTACCAAAGGCACCATTGACAAGACTCTTTTTAGAATCAATAAAGGGGACAACACCCCTGCTGGTACAGATCTATGTTGATGACATAATCTTTGGTTCTGAAAATGTTGTTATGTGAAAAGTTTGCTAACCTCATGAAATGCAAGTTCCAGATGAGTATGATGGGAGAGATGAACTACTTCTTGGGATTACAAGTCAAACAAATGAAAGATGAAATCTTCATTCATTAAACTAAATATACTAAGGAGTTGCTGAAGAAGTTTGGCATGGAAAATAGTACCAAAGTATCAACTCCTATGAGTACCAAGACCAGATTGGATGAAGATAAAGAAGGCAAAGAAGTTGATCAGACTTTATACAGAAGGATGATAGGCAGTCTGCTGTACCTCACTGCCAGCAGACCTGATATATCATTTGTTGTAGGTGTTTGTGCAAGATTTCAATCAAAACCAAAGGAAAGTCACTTAGTTGCAGTAAAAAGGGTTCTCAAGTATCTAAAAGAGACTTTGGGAGTAGGGATATTGTATTCAAAAGATGAAAGCTTCAAAGTTATATCCTACTCAGATTCTGATTATACTGGATGCAAGATTGATAGAAAAAGCACCACAGGAACCTGTCAGTTGATGAGAAATAGATCGGTTTCCCGGTTCGAAGAAAAACGAGAATTCAATATCAACTTCCACTGCTGAAGCTGAATATATTGCTGCTGGAAGCTGCTGTGCACAAATACTATGGTTAAGACAACAATTAAGGATTATAGAATTGAAGAAAGATAAATTCCTATAATGTGTGACAATACAAGTGCAATTGCAATCACAGAAAATCCTGTTTTGCACTCAAGAACCAAGCACATTGATGTGAGACATTATTTTATAAGAGATCATGTTGAAAAGAAAGATGTGGTGGTTCTTTACATCCCTACTGAAGATCAACTTGCTGATATATTCACAAAACCATTGGATAGTGAAATATTTGCTTAGTTAAGGACTGAACTTGGCATCATAAAAGTTGACTGAGATACTAATAATCAGCAGTGTACTGGAATTCACCAAGAGGATTAGTCTTTGCTATGTTGGGTGAGCTCTCTTAGCAAATTAGTCATTGGTATCAACAATTCCATGTACTTAAATAAGTTTGGACAATTGAGCAAATAAGTTTCCAAGAGGATAGGTCTTTGTCCTGTTGGGTGAGCTCACTTGACAGATCAGTCATTGGAATTAAACTTCATATTGTATTATCAGTTGGACAAAACAAGTGTGTATGAAGATCAGCAAAGCAGTTTATCACCAGGCCGCTGAGCCACTCTTGTCAGCAGGCTGTTGACCCAACTCTACTGAAGATCAAGTCTGCTGGAGTATACGTTACAAGACAATCAAACATAAATGAAAGTCAACAGTAATTGGATATTATTCCTATCCTTTATAACTGCGGTTACAAATCCAACGGTTACACCTCTTTATGGGATAAATTAGTGGGACACGTGGCAACATCACATTTACTCCAACTTTAATCGTGGTTAAATGATACAGTACATGTACAATACTTTCCTGACAATTACTACCCACTTTATTTCCTTATATATACAGCCATATATACAGAGAAGATACTTATAACTTCAGATCGATTTTCTCTGAATATACAAAGTGTGAACACAGATTTACAAAGCTTTCTCTTCATCTTTCTAAGATTTCTAATGGCGGATAAAGGAGAAGTTCAAATTGGAACGAGCCAAAGTGTTAGACATTTCGTTGTTGATGCTAACAAGACTGAGCTAGCTATCAATATTGGTAGAAGAATCAGAAGATATGAAGGATTATAGGACATTTTGAATCTGAGATTGGAATGCATCTCTTATACAAAGGTTACAAATTTCTGGAGGAATATAGTGATTAGAGATGATAGAGAAGGATTTACTACCACTGTTAATGCCCAGGAGATTGAAATATCCTCAAACCTGCTGAGAGAAGTATTCGGATTTGGACCTGGAAATGGTAATCCTACCAATCCTAAATTAATGGAGCTGTCTAGATTGGCGTTTGTTGATGCAATAAAGACCAACAAATCCATAAAATCATCACCGAGTCTCAATGTGAAGCATATCAAAACGGAGTACAATTTGCTGAGCAAGATTATTTTTAAAAACATTCTTGGATTCAGTGGAAGCCTTGACATATTGTCTGGACCCAAGATTGACATGCTGATAATCATATGCAAGAGTATGAAGTTTGATTAGGCCGGATTCTTCGTCAATACATGAAGAAGGTGATAACAGAGGATAGAGATAGGACCAGGAAGTCCAAGACACTTCCTTTGGGTTTGATGGTGCATGCCCTACTAACCCATTTGAAGATTGCTGATGTTGAACCTGCAAAAAACAACAAGTCCAGATATAAGCCGAAAATCAGTTATCTCATCCCTGGTTTGGATGATGATGAGGATTTAGATACTGAAAGGACAGAGAGTGACAGTGATGGAGATGATAATGATGGTGGTGGGCAGGCCAAATAAGCTACACAACCTGCTCCACCAAATAAAACTGCACAGAAAATAAAGGCCGCTGATACAAGAAAGATAACTGAGATTTTGAAGCCTAAGAAGACAATGAAGCAATCAGTAGACCCTGCTGAATCTACTGAAGTTCTAGTTGAAGTTGAGGCTGCTGAGCCTACTAGAGCTACAAAGAAAACTGCTGCTGAGATCTTGAGAGAACAGCTAAAAAAAGATAAAAGAAAAAGAAAAGCTGCTGAAGTTGAAGAACAACCTGCAAAAAGAAGAAAACAGGTTTTAAAGAAGAAAGATCATGGTAAAGGCAAAGAGCTAAGAGTCCTGGAGGAACAAAGAGAAGAAGAAGACGTTGTTGAGCCTACTGGGGATACTCATGTTGTTGTTGAGCAACATATGGAAGAACCACAACACACTACTATACCTAACCCTGCTGTGGAAATTGTTGAACTAGTTCCTGACCCTGTTGTGGATGCTATAACTCGGCACATATAACTCGGGGGAACCTAGTGTGGAAAAATTGGAGGTAGTAGGGTGATGAGGGAAAAATTCACTGTTATTATTATAACAATTTACCCCACTTCTGATACCATTTTGAGCGTTATTATGTCATTTCGAGTCATAAATTCCTTAGATTTATCTAAGTACGTTAGTAGTAAGTATTATATAAAATATAATGTTTTTACATATAAGTCGGAGTGTCGTGTCGGATTTACGTTTGGTGTTTTGGTGGTTCATTGCGAGATTATACATTGACCAAGATTCCACATAACGACATGTTTTGAGGCCTAAAAAGATGTATTTTGATGGATGGAAGAATGTGCCATAAGCTAACGAGTTCAAACGGATCAATTGTCCCGAATGCTTCTAGTAAAATATCTTCGACGGACATTTGAACCTAGTGTGGAACAATTGGAGGTAGTAGTTGGACAAATGTACAACCACGTTTTGAATTGGAGGTCTACAACTCAAGTTATGGCTATTTTATCAATAAGCGCCGCTATAGAAACGCCGGGAAAAGTGGAGATATTTTCCCAACTTGATTATATTCTTCCATGTGGTGCATAGCAATGATATATTCCCTCCCATGCTTGATGATGGCTCGCATGTGCTCTTATATATATATATATATATATATATATATATATATATATATATTTGTATATCATTGACTCCTTCATCTTTTCCTTTCTTTTAATCTTGTTGAAGCCATTTATCGTTTTAATATAATTTCGTTTCCGTTTTTTCTTTTATTGGGACAACAAGTTGAGCATATAGCCGTAGTTATTTTATTTCCGTTTTGTTTTCTTTCGCTTTCTTGTTATATATATATATCTAATATACGCATATATATCTAAAGCCCTCATATGCCATATAAAGTTGAGGGAAAATAAATCAAAGAAGATAAAATTGAAATTGTAGATCCCAACTTCAAAATTATTCGGGAAATACTTTGTTTTATTATCAACATAGTAACTTGAATGTGGTAGTTGGTTTGTAGTTTAGTGTTAGACCCCGGGGTTGACAAAAGATGACAAGTTGTTTCACGGAGTCTTTCGGGTAGACCATGGATTAGGTAAAACTTCGGTTTATGCTTTGACACATTCGCGTTAAGATGTTTGCGACCGAGTAATTTTTGGACTTGTTTCCGTAACGAGGGTTATATCAAGCGTCTCCATGAGTGGTTTTCTAAAAAGAGAATGAGGAATGGGCACGCACCCGTGAGAATGAATGTGAGAGTTCGTTTGTTATAATGCACACTCCCGGTTTTGGGAGTGGAAAACCTTTAAATTGTCTTTCTTTCTTTTCTATCTTTAGCATCGTTATAGAATTTGTTGATACAACCATGATATAGATAAGGTTGATGGAGTTATTGGAACAAGGAAGACAAAGTGCCAAAATCATGTTCAAGGATCCCCTTCTATTTGTATACAACCATGCTATAGATAAGGTTGATGGATTTATTGGAACACACATGTTCAAGGATCCCATGTACACACCTGACAGTGATAATTCTTCATCATCTGATTTTGATGATGATCATCCTATATTTCCAGGGGAGTCCAGTGGAGTGGTTAAAGATAGATCAATTGGAGAAGCTGGAATAGAGTCCACTGAAACATGTAGCAGATCAGCCTGCTGAATGTGCCAAGTCTACTGAGGATCAGCAGACTGATATGCTAAATGAAGAGTTGGGAGCTGCTTTCAAAGAAGATTTAGAGAGACAGCTTGCAATAGCAACATCCTTGGAAGAGGCCATCATATTTACTTTTCATGATGTTGTTGTGTTTGAAGAAGCTGATGCAAATTCAGAGGACTCAGCACAATATTGATGAGAGTCAACTTTACTATGCTCCGGTGCATATTTTAACCCACATTTATGACACCTTTGGCTTTTATTGGGTAGTTTTAGACCATTTATAGGGTAAAAACACATTGAGCACTCACTTTGAGGTGAACCGTCATATTGATGGAAAACCTCGTCATTTTACGGTATTTTGACCCTTTTCGAGCCCTATTTATCTTGCGGGATTATGCTCGGTATGCGTTTGAATGTTGTGATAAAGGAAATAGGTGACTCGTAAGCCCGAAAGTTAAGGCACGAGGCTTAGAAAGACAAACCGAAGCCCGGGAATGGAAATTGATAAAAAATAGTTGTTGCTTTCACCATACGTTAACTTCATCAGCAATTTGATCCAAGATGCAAGAATTTTATGGAGTTGTGGTATTCATGAAAGTTGTATACAATTGAATGAGCTTTCCAACTCAACTTGAATCACATCAATCGGAGGTCTACAACTCAAGTTATGGCGATTTTGATGAGCTGTTGTGAAATCGGCGCACGCCAACTTATTATGGCGCGCGCCGAACGTCACTATAGCTATTTAGAGAGTTTCAGAGTTTTAGTGGCGCATACCAAGTGCTGCAGATAGAAATTTGCAGTCATATAAACCCAATTTGCATCAAATTTTTACCTAACTATTCATTCCCATCTTCTCCCCTTCCCCTTTTCTTCCTTTTTACTCCCCTAAATCCTCCCTAACCCCCATTTCCCTTAGATTAGACTTAGATTAGTTTAGTTTCTAGCAGAGATATTTCTTCTCTACTCTTAGATTGGATCATCTTGGGTCTTCATCTTCATCCTTTGACATGGGTGTTGAAGAAATTTGATGCAACCCGACTTTTATCACGATTTTGGTAACTAATTTAGTTTCTTTTCTTGTTTTATGGCTTTAATCTTCTCTTTGATTGTTGTTTCATGCTTTGTAATGAGTAGCTAATTAATACATAGTCAAACCATGTGAAATTTGAAGAAATCACCCTCTAGTTGATTAATTGGGATTGGATAGTGTTTAATTGTTGTTATATCGATTAATTCATTTCTTAAAACTTGTTCTTAAAGCGTGAATTAGACTGTACACCTAGTTCATGAACATACACACCACTTTTATAAATGTATGTTGCGAAGGGGTGTGGGAAAAGGGGTTTTAAGATCGTTATTTAAAATTGACTGAGTTGTTTAGATCGATTGGGTAACGAGGTTTGTCGGTGTAAATCGAGCGACTCTAGAGCGTTTATCTGTTCCGGTCAGTTAAATCCTTAAAGGCGGACTGTTGAACCAGGCAAAGGGTACTAGGTTGTTGCATGGCGTCTAGTAGTATCTTAGGACTTTATACCCATGAACAAGTCGATATAAGAATTAGGATGGTTGGTTGGTAGTCTTCATTCCCAATTAATCGATTATAGGGGCGAAAGTATGCGATTGGATCGTGATTTGGCTATGTCTCTTTCTTTATTTATCTCTCGTTTAAATATATTTTTAGCATAATCAGAACTTGAATGTACTTGATTAACCTAAGCTATATGAGAATGAATTTGGTACTCGATTGATTCCTCGTGGGATACGACCTTGCTCTCCACTATAGTACTTCCGACCCGGTACTCTGCCGATTAAGGTTGGTCATTACTATTTTGGTCATCAAGTTTTCTGGCGCCGTTGCCGGTGAATTAATCGATATCTCTTAAGTCATTGGAAGAATTAGGCTCAGGTTGTTTTATTTCTTTTTTTTTTCTTGATGATGGATTTTTGTTGAAGAGTCACACTATCTATTGCGGTAGTGGTGGTGACTAGATACCGTGATTGTGTTCTTGTTGTTCCCTTGAATTACCGGGTATGGATCCGTATGGCCATGATGGATCTTCTCCCTACTCTTTTGTGGCTTTAATTTCGGTTTTTTTGGATTCCAACCACATTATCAGTTTAACCCATACACATCACCATACAACAATGAGTGGGGGAGTCCTTCAAGTTCTCAGTTTCAACACCCCGGTGTCTATTTGCAATATGCTCAACCTCCACAAATACCTCTTCCTCCACAAAAGAGCTCAACCGATATACTCTTGGAGAAAATCAATGAGACACTACAAGAGCATGGTCGAGAGTTAAGGGATATTAAAACGAATGCTACCACTCTTCAATCGGAATTAGAGAACTTAGAGAACCGGGTAGAACAATTGATTGAGAAGAGGAAGGTTGAGATGAGTGCTAAAAATGATGAAATTTTATTTGCTCCACCGTCAACTCTTGAGGTAATCACCCCCCCATGAAATTGATGAAGAAGGTACGAATAATGCTACTAGTGAATCATTTTTTCCTTCTCATTTGATCCTTATTGAAAAAATTGTGGTAGTGGATCACATTGAATATGTTGATGTTGTGGTTGAGCCAAAATGTTATTGCTTGGTGTTTGAATCTTTGTTCCTTGGCATATGCTCTCATTCGGGGAAGTTGAATTCATTGTGTTGCACGGTGAATTTCTTGAGCCAATCTTTGTGGTGGGGATTGAGCCCCTTGCTTTTCTTGCTCTATTTTAAAGGTGTGCTCAATTATTATGATGTGTGTAGGGAAACACAACGGTTTGCTCTCCTTTGGTATAACTATCCTTAGCATTGTTGGGGGTAGAAAGTCAAACTAAGGACTTTGAACTTAGAATGTTTTAGGTAATGTGTTCTTGTTGTTCTAAATAAAAGTGGATGAAAGTTTTTTTTTTAATTTCCATGTTCTTGATGCTATTGTGCAAAAGATGTGCCATTTTTTTCTTTCACTCCACTCGTACTTTGTTGCTTTTCTTTTAGTTTCTTAATAAGTCAAGCCAATGACATTAAACAAAGGCGTTCGGGGGAGGCAACCCACCATTTCTCTATTTTTGCTTTAGTTTTTGGTGCTAGGAGTGATATAGGGTGATGCTTTGGGGGATCTTGGTACCATTTTTGAGTGGTTCTTCTTTGATCTGTTGTTGGCTTGTATCTTTTTGCATGGATGTTTTTTTACTTGTTTGATTGTCTTTTCATCCCATGCTCCCCGAGTCGGTTCCCTTTTTTGGTTTCATATGACCGTGTATGTGACTTTGCGCTCTTTTATTACATCTCGATGTTTGTTTCTTTCTTTTGGCACGGTGGTTGTTCCCCATGCATGCGTTTTCTTGGTGTTTTTGTCTCATGGCTTCAGGTATTCGAGTGGCACTTTCATGGATATGTCACGTACATGGTTTGCGCCTTTTTGCCGGGTTAAGATAAGCCTTCTTTCTCTTTATCATTCACACACTGGGGGCAGTGTTGCATTTAAAATGGGGGGTGGTAGGCTAGCTTTGATATGTGCTTCATTGTTTTTCTAGCCATTGTGTTGTATGCTTAGTGTTTGGTCACTTTTGAGCAAAATTTGAGCATTTTTTAAATATTTCCATGGTATTGATGTTGCATTCATATGTTGAGCCTTCACATTGATAGGATAAACGGTGTAGTGAATGTTTGAATGCATGTTACTTGGCTTACTACCTTATCTTGGAAACGGGATTTTCATGCACGTATAGCTTCAATTTCATGAACCATGGTAACTAGTGACCGATTATGGTAGACTTAGGCACAATTCGGCTACCTAAACTCATACCATTAACTTTGAAACAAAATAGAAAGGTCGACCTTGGTAGAGTTTGGGATGATAGTTATGGCGTTTCTTTGACCCGACCAGAGCCAAATAGCCATCCCGTGACATATTCCACAGTAACCCTCTAAGCCTTGGTAGGATAGTTAGACCCCCATCCGACACTTAGCCTTCGTTATTTAGCCCATAATTACCCGACCCTTGATCCTTATTTGTGGTCTACATTCCTTTGAACACCATATGAGTTGAGCTTAATCTTTTCTTTTTTTCACACTTGCCTAGGCAAGTGTGGGGTGGTAGAGTGGTGTGCTTTGTATAGAGGAGTTGGTGTTTTTATGAGCTATTTCATGATTCGGGGGTAGGAGTTCGATTCATTTTATGTGTATGTGATGGCCTTTGACTCAAACCTAATAAAAATTCAAGTTCAAAATCAAAAAAAAAAAAAAGAAAAGAAAAAAGTCATGAAAGGTAAATAAAAGGTTAAGTCAAAGAAAGAAAAGGCAAGTGTTTAGGACTCATATTGACTTATTTTTGTTATGTTGATGTTTGGGATGATTCTTTAGTGAAGAAACATGATTTCTTATACATTTTTTTGCCTCGTTACACTTGAGAAATAGTGCGATATGGCATTTTATTTCTTGGATCATGTTTCTAATTTCATTTTGAGCTAGCTACGTATTGTATTGTTACACCCCATGATTGAGCTTGCTCGTTTTATATCTTCCTTGTTTATTCCCCAGAAATTCCCTTTGGTTAGCTCAGTCCCGAGCCTAACGTTACAACCATGCAAGTCCTACTCGACCTTGCTTAACCTCGGTTGTCCTCGATTAGTAGAGATGCTTATGAAGTATGAGCCTATGGTGTAGTCGCAATGACCTAGCATCCATAATCCAAACCGGTAAACCGTGGTAAATGTAGGAGAAGCTATACACAAACACACACATCCCATTTTCTTGATAAGGTAGGGTTAAGTCGGATGCATTTACTCATTTACTTGTCGGTTATCATTGATATGTGATTGGCTTGACTTACGCGTATAACGTTGACTCTTTGGTTTCTTTTGAAACGCTCATTTTGCTCGAGGGCGAGCAAACACTAAGTGGGGGTGGTTGATGAGAGTCAAATTTAGTATGCTCCGGTGCATATTTTAGCCTTTAAGACACCTTTGGCTTTTATTGGGCAGTTTTAGACCATTTATAGGGTAAAAACACATTGAGCACTCACTTTGAGGTGAACCGTCATATTGATGGAAAACCTCGTCATTTTACGGTATTTGACCCTTTTCGATCCCTATTTATCTTGCGGATTATGCTCGGTATGCGTTTGAATGTTGGGATGCAGGAAATAGGTGACTTGTAAGCACGGAAGTTAAGTCATGAGGCTTAGAAAGACGAAACCGAAGCCCGGGAATGGAAATTGATCATAAATAGTTGTTGCTTTCACCATACGTTCACTTCATCAGCCATTTGATCCACGATAAAAGCATTTTATGGACTTGTGGTCTTCATAAAAGTTGTAGACAATTGAATGATCTTTCCAACGCAACTTTAATCACATCAATCGGAGGTCTACAACTCAATTTATGGCTATTTTACTAAGCTTGTGTGAAATCGGCGCACGTCAACTTATTATGGCGTGCGCCAAACATCACTATAGCTATTTAGAGAGTTTCAGAGTTTTAGTGGCACACGCCAAGTGCTGCATATAGCAATTTTCAGTCATGTAAACCCAATTTGGATCGAATTTTTACCTAACTATTCATTCCCATCTTCTCCCCTACCCCTTTTCTTCCCATTTTCTTCTTTTTTACTCCCTTAAATCCTCCCTAACCCCCATTTCCCTTAGATTAGACTTAGATTAGTTTAGTTTCTAGCAAAGATTTCTTCTCTACTCTTAGATTGGATCATCTTGGGTCTTCATCTTCATCCTTGCACATGGGTGTTGAAGAAATTTGATGCAACCCGACTTTTATCACGATTTTGGTAACTAATTTAGTTTCTTTTCTTGTTTTATGGCTTTAATCTTCTTTTTGATTGTTGTTTCATGATTTGTAATGAGTAGCTAATTAATACATAGTCAAACCATGTGAAAGTTGAAGAAATCACCCTCTAGTTGATTAATTGGGATTGGGTAGTGTTTAATTGTTGTTATATCGATGAATTCATTTCTTAAAACTTGTTTTAATGCGTGAATTAGATTGTACACCTAGTTCATGAACACACATTGCACTTTTATAAATGTATGTTGCGAAGGGGTGTGGGAAAAGGGGTTTTAAGATCGTTATTTACAATTGACTGAGTTGTTTAGATCGATTAGGTAACGAGGTTTGTCGGTGTAAATCAAGCGGCGCTAGAGCGTTTATCTTGTTCCGGTCAGTTAAATCATTATAGGCGGACTGCTGAACCGGGCAAAGGGTACTAGGTTGTTGCATGGCGTCTAGTACTATCTTAGGAGTTTTCACCCCTGAACGAGTTGATAAAAGCATTATGATGGTTGGTTGGTAGTCTCCATTCCCAATTAATCGATTAGAAGGGCGAAAGTATTTGATTGGATCATGATTTAGCTATGTCTCTTTCTTTATTTATCTCTCGTTTAAATATCATTTTAGCATAATCAGAACTTGAATGTACTTGATTAACCTAAACTAAGTATGAGAATGAATTTGGTAATCGATTGATTCCTCATGGGATACGACCTTGCTCTCCACTATAGTACTTCCGACCCGGTACTCTACCGGTTAAGGTTGGTCGTTACTATTTTGGTCATCAAGTATCAAGAGTGGTTTGACACTCAAGAAACCATGTCACAAGTTGCAGATCAATTACAAAAGGTTGATGATTCTAGAGGAGTTGAGAGAAAACTTGGTTATATTTCCTCTTAGTTGTTGAGTTGTAGAGGAGTTGAAGAGATGGTTCAAGTTGCTGAGTTACAAACAGCACCTGAATATAGGTTGGAATAGAAGGTTCGGGCTGCTGAGGATCAAACAAACCTGGACAAAGGTTGGAACCATTAATGGGATTGGAGGAATCCCCTGCACATTCTGAAGAGACTGTTGCAGTACATGCTACTGAAGTCAAGGCTACTGAAGGTGAAGATAGTCAGCAGACTGTTGTTGATGATGATGAACAGCTGTTGGACTATGACTGCTATGATGAGGAGTTTCAAATGCCTGAGGAAGAACAAGTTGCTGATGAACCTCAATAGGCAAATGTACCAATTTTTGAGAAGGCATATATTTTGGAACTTCAACATGCACAAGACCCTTTTTTGGAAGACATTTTTGGAGATGTGATTGAAGAAGGTCTTGAACCGGCTGGATGGGATAGAACAAGAGCCATGGTTGTCAGCATACCAAGGGCAAGCTATAATGTTGAAGAGCCTGCTGATGATTTTGCTGGACATATGGCTGGAGGCATGGCTGGTGCAGTACCATCACTTGTTCTGGAAGAGTTGAGGGCAGTAAGATATGATATTAAACAGTTAAGGACTCAACTGAATAGACATGAACAAAGATTTGAAGACTTGATGAATTTGGTGGAAAATAAAGGAAGAACTACTGAAACAGTTGCTTCCAACATCACTTCCACTCAATATGCTCTTGCTGACCTAACCAAAGATGTGAGAGGTATAAAACAAGGCAATGCACATAGAGATAAATATTTGAATGAATAGTTTGCCTCAATTGACAAAAAGCTTGACAAGCTTGCTGAGGTACCTTAGCCTGCTGTGGCTCACCCTGCTGGAACACCTCAACCAGCTTGCATTGGATCCTAAGGTTACTGAGAGGATCAATGTTGACGGTGATTTTTACGATATATATGATATTGTTTCGTAGCAATTTCCTTCGTGTTTTATTACTTTTTATAGAAAAGTGAGGGTTTAAATGGAATATTGCAAGAATGCGTATTGAAACGGTTAAAGTGCAAACTCGAGATTATTACGTGATTTTATTAGTGATTTTTCATCAATATATATGTTTCTACATTTTGCACGTTTCTATTATCTTGTAGGTACCCGAGCATGGCAGGGAATGAGCTTAAACGATGTTTAAAAGAAGGTTAAATGGAAGGAAGAGGATGCAAGTCGAAGATGGAATGAAGATTTAGAAGTCTTGTTTTGTTTTTTTTCCAGTGTGCAGGATATTCGCGATAGCACTTGTGAGCTTTCAGACGATGCCAGCTTGCCGGTGGATGGTCCACATTCTACTGACATTTTCAAGCATTTCCGGGTCTGGATCATGACCACTTCCAGAATTGCCACTTTCGAACTACAAACCAGCTAAGTTTTTCTTATTCTGCACAACATGAGGACATGTTGTTATTTAAGTGTGGGGGAGGGATTGGTTGTACCTACAATGTGCTTAATTTATTATGCTTACCACCATTCTTCAAAAATTCAACAAATTTTGAAATTTTTTTAAAATTGCCCCGAGCATGATTTCATTTTGGCTTACTTACTTGTTATATTCCCATACTTGTGCTCAGTTGACTAGTATTTTAGCATAGACCTTTGATAAATAAGCCTTTACTCGAATTATTTTCACGTAAGCCTCTTCGATGAAGAGCTGAACTTAGGAAACTGTACCCATTTAAACCGATGATGTTTGATTCTGGTTATCGGACCGTTCGCTTAGTGCTAATGTCATGGAAATTGTAATATGTGCGTAGTTGGAATTAAAGTAGGAAGTATCGTGAATATACCGAAGCCTGAATGTGATAAGTGAAACGTAACTACTGTGCTTTGGAAAGGTTCTTTTAAGAAAAATATATGAATTAATTGGGTGTGTCGGAAGCTGGTCGATGATTGGAGTGAGGTAGGGCGTATCTCGAATGTCCTATACCACTATGATGACCAAAAGCTCACGACAGTCAGAAGAAGCTGCCTTATGATTTGAGTAAGGTAGGTCATATCTCGAATGTCCTATTCTGCTATGACGGGTAAGAGCTCATTCTGATGTGTGTTTATATGTGAAGGATAAATTAAATCAACTTACATAAGGAATTTGGTATGAATAAGTGAAAGACTTAGTTATCGCCTACCTTATCCCCAGTATAGGCCAAGGTATATGTTGTAGGGAATATCCTCTGGGTACAACTGAGAAGATTTCGAAAACACATGTATTACTCTAGTCATGACGTGAGTAGTTTTGTAGGGCGTATGTATAGTCGTGGTGATTCATTATCTCGTCTTTAATGGGTATTGGTTGGTTAGCTTGATTTTAATTGTCAAGTGTGGAATCGGTGGAAGTTGAAGAAGGCTTTGCACACATTACACATTCGAGTAATCGTTTATTGCATGGGATGTATGTTTTTGATGCTAGTCGACCGGTTGTGATTTGATATATGGGATTTTATGTGGTTCAATGTTCAAGTAAGTCCATGGTTTTCTTGTTTTGTTTTGCTCGGGACGAGCAAAAGCTAAGTGTGGGGGAGTTGTTAACGGTGATTTCTACGGTTTATATGACTTTATTTCGTAACAATTTCCTTCGTGTTTTACTAATTTTTATAGAAAATTAGGTGTTTAATGGATTTATTGAAAGTGCGTTTGGAAATCATTAAAGTGCATAATCGAGCTTATTACGTGATTTTATTAGCGATTTTCTATCGATATATATGGTTCTACATTTTGCACTTTTCTATTATCTTGTAGGTACATTTTCATGGCATAGGATGAGCTAAAAAAAAAGATATTCAATTGAAGGTTAGATAGAAGGAGAAAGATGCAAGTGAAACTTGGAATGAAGATTTGGAAAAGCTGAACGAGCGTTTGATCATTCTGTCCAGTGGACTGGCGTCCAGAAGAGTGGACGGGCGTCCAAGAGGAGCTGTTGGATTCAGGAAAGCATGATTTCTACCGAACGAGCGTTCAAAATTATATAGGACGGGCGTCTTGCTAAGCTCGGCCCGACTCGAAGATTTTACAAAGCTTGAACGTGCGTCCAGCCCTTGGGACGGGTGTCCATCGCCTCAAACGTGAGTCCAGATGAATAGAAAGGATAAATATGGGAATATCTTTATTTCTATTTTATTAGGGTTTAAGCTTTTCTAATAATAATCCTAAGACGGCAAAACTACTTATAAAAGGGGGGGCATGCAGCAGAAAACGAGAACAACTCACCTGGATAACACCTACAGCCGCAAAACCGAGAAGCTGACCACTCGGTCGACCGAGCCATATTTTTAATTTTTTTTTATTTTGTTTGTTCGATCCTGGAGATGAGCTGAGCAAGTCCTGAACAAGTATGAGAAACCGATCGTGCAACACTTGATTTCAACTCTTAAGTTGGTTTTGTGAGTTTTAATTTAAAGTTTGTTTCTTTATTAGGTTTAATTTGTTTTTATGCAATTAAATCGAGAGATGTTTGCATGTTTGATGTTTAACGTTTGATGAGAATCGTTGTTAGACTTAGATCACTGTAGTAAAGATTAGATTTTTAACCTAAAAATAACGAGAGTTGTTAGGTTAATTTCTAGGTTGCTAGATTGAGAAATCTTACACCTTGGTTATGGAAGCGTTAATCTTTAAGATCGAGAGATGAAAGATTAATTGGTGAATTATCTACGAGAGTAGGAATTCATACCTTTGATAGGTGAACCACATCTTTATTAAATCTTCATTAAACGATCTAGAGTAGAAATTGAGGGTTGCGGGATAGGTGGATCAATGCTTGTTCTTCGTTAAAATTAATTGAAATTATCTTTGTGCCTTGTCTTCGTTGCTATTTTAGAATTTTATTTTTCTTTTTAGTTATAGAATAGATTTATTTAGTTAGTTTACGTACGCAACTATATTTCCTGGCTTTGGATTGACAACCCTCTGTCCAGTTTATTGTTTCTTCGTTTTCGTTTTTAGTTATTTTTCGTGACAACCTTTAGAAAAATTAAGAACTATGTAATGTCCCACATAGGAAAAATAATAGAATGATCACCCCCATATAAGTGTGAGACATAAAGGTCTTGTCAACTCGGGTTAGCCCTTTTAGACCAAGCGAGGACGGCGGTCTAAGCAGTTGACCGGAAATTTATGACTCATTTAACGCTACCAGGCCCGGGGTCTGGGGGCGTTACAGAATGGTATCAGAGCCAGGTTATCAGACGGAACTATGCGCTGCACCGTACAAGAAGCCGGTGTAAGGATGGCCTCTAGTTACCTCTGGTAGGGACGATCCGGGAACAGTCTCGGCCGTCCTAGCGAGGACGCCAGTCCCTTATAAGGGAGGAGAATGTAATGTCCCACATAGGAAAAATAATAGAATGATCACCCCCATATAAGTGTGAGACATAAAGGTCTTGTCAACTCGGGTTAGCCCTTTTAGACCAAGCGAGGACGGCGGTCTAAGTAGTTGACCGGAAATTTATGACTCATTTAACGCTACCAGGCCCGGGGTCTGGGGCGTTACAAACTAGACCAACCCCGATTCCCTGTGAGATCGACCCGGTATTAGTTGCTATATTACGATCCCTGCACTTGGGGTAAACCGGATTATTTTATTACTTGTTTGTTCATCATTAGATAAAATCCGAGACAAGTTTTTGGAGCCGTTGCCGGGGAATCGGTACGATTGTCTAGTTTATTAATTTTTCTGATTTTCTGTTATAAGTTTGGATAAAAGGGATCGTTAGGGCACATGGTAGTATTTTGGCCATAACTTTCGGCTCCGGTGTCGGTTTGGCACGCAGGACCCCAATTCGGAAAGCTCGTTCCGACGCCGACGACATGGCAAACTGCCTTATGCCGTTTTCGAGGTCAAAATCTGCTGTTTACCCTTCCATTTTGGGCTTAGAAGAGACCAACATGTTTTTCTCCCTTTTATTGTTTTCTGTTTTTCTGTTTTAAATTTTTCGTAGGTAGGTTTCTGTTTAAGTTTTCCGTATCTTTTTCTGTTTCTTTATCTTATTAAAAAAAAAGTAGTTGTTTTTTTGTTGCTAGGGTTTCTGAGGTTTTGAATTTACTAACGTGGTAAGTAGGGTGAGAATCAAACGAGGGGTCGAGTTTCTCTTAATTGTGCATCATGCTAGGGCCAGACAAGCGTTTGTCCTTTCCAAATGCCCGTCTGCTCTGTGTGGTTCCAAACGTGCGTCCATAAGGAGTGGACGCCCGTCCGACAACGCACCAGCCATGTATATGTTTTGAGAGCACCAGACGAGCGTCTGTCTTGTCCGAACGGCCATCCAGTGCATAAGTTTTTAGTGAATAGAATTTGATTTTGATACATGCTTCCGTTATTTGACATGGATGTTTTAATGTGGCCTCTGTGGCCTTTATATATGCGTAGATGTTCTGTTCTTTCACCTTTATGGTTATTTCTCCCTCTATTGCGGTCCATGTTGAGTGATTGTTTGTGTTTCGAGTCTGCTGATGTGTCATGGCTTCTTTATCTTACATCCCCCATGTATCTATTGCATACTTTTGGTATGTGGACCACGTCCCATGCAGGTTTTTTTGTTGTTTTCTGTTTCTATGACTTTGGGTACATGGGATGCGCTTATAAGAGGGTGTCACGAAATTTATTCACGAAGTTCAGTAAGGCCCTACTACTGGTGACGCTGGAGCACCCAGCTAGACGTGATTCTACTATGATTTATGCTGTTCCTTTCGTAGTCTATTTAGGGTGTTAGGGTTGTTTAGGGGTTGGCTTTTCTGATGTGATTCATCTGTGCTTTAGTTGAAGCCACTGTCGGTTTTCCGTTGCTATTATTTTCTGAAGGATCTTAAGGCACGTCTACACTTGTCTGTCGAGCCTCTGTGGCTTTATTTAGAGGACGTTTATATATTTGACCTTCCTTCTGTAGTTGACATGTTTCATCGCTTAGTCCGAATTATAGATTAGGGCGACATCTTTGGAAATTAGTTGGGCTAGCATTTTCTTTATTTTCTTTTTGCATTATTAGTATAGTTGCATATCACTTAGTTGCATTGTGTTATATTCTGTTTTTTTTTTTCATTTAGTGCACCTAGCCCTGCTACTTTGTAGTGTCCTCTGTTTACACTTTCAGTTGGAGTTTAATATTTCTGTATGCACATATTGGACCCTATACGGATGTCAAGCCTCTGTGGCTTTATAATTGACGCTTAGATGCCCTGTGTTTTCCCTGTGTGGTAATTTTTCCATCTGAGCAATTATATCCTGTGCTTCTATCTTGTCTATGATTATTTTTGCCATGTTATATCCCCCTATGTTCCCCGAGATGTTGCCATGTTTGTTCAAGTGTGCATGATATTTTCGATAGCGATTGTGAGCTTTTAGATGATATCAGTTTTCCGGTGGATGGTCCATAGTCTACTGATTTCTTCAAGCATTTCCGGATCTGGATCATGACCACTTTCAGAATTGCCACCTTCGAACTACAATCAGCTAAGTACTTTATCTTTTCTTTAATTCTTCACAACCTGAGGACATGTTGTGGTTTAAGTGTGGGGGAGGGAATAGTTATGTGTATCTATCATTTGCTTAATTTATTATGATACTATGCTGAGAAATGAGCTAAAATTTTTCAAATTTTTGTTTTGTCCTGAGTGAGCAATGCATATTTTTTTGTTCGGTTTTTATAGTCATTGATGCTGTATACCGTATGTTTAGTAAGTTAGTTGTTTCACCCGACATACATTTCACGAGCCATATTGAATGATGAGCTAAATTATAAAGCTATACCCATTTGGATTAGTAATTTTTGATTATCTTATAAGTATCTTGTGCTTAGTGTTAATGGACGTATCGTGAGAATTATAATAGTTTGTATTTATAGCCAGAGTATGACATACTGTGAATATCTTAGGTTTGAATGTGATAAGTGAAACGTAACTGACAGCTGCCTTTCGTAGTGCTAAACCAGTCCTTAACCGATAGTGTATCGGGTCAAACTGTAGTGCTAGTATGGTGAGTCAGAGTGTCGAATCCTCAGGGAACTTGGTAATTCTTCTAAGTGTGGTTAAACACCAAAGAGCTGTTATTAACTCGATCTAAATCGCAATTTTATAACACAGATCAACATAAAAAAAATGCGTAATTTAAAAGTTATTCTAATATAATATATATAGATATATAAATATATATAGATGTACATAAATTGCAAAGTATATATATAGATATAAATATATAGATACCAATATATTTATAGAACTACACGTATAAGTTTATAGAACTAGCCGAAGTTTATATAATTGAATTATACGATCTTTTCGATGAACTCGTATGTGCTCGATCTTTCCTTTTATTTTAGGTCCAATTGAGTAAATGAAACGGTGCACTCTCGAGGTTAACAATTCCTCCTCACACGAGCGTATGAAATTGTCATATGTCATTGTCATCGCTCAATCTCCACAACCGCCCCATGCTAATCTCGCTTAGTCCGAACAGTGTACCGAGTACAAATCTACCCCGGATAAAAGAGGTTATTCCGTTTGTCGACGGCCGATGTTATTCAAAAGGCTCCGGTTGTCAGGCGGATCGATTTAACTTTCCGGTGTTAGTTTCAATTAAACCATTGATTTTAACATTATTATGATCTCGAGCACAATTTTAATAAGATTAATCTTTCCCAAGACAAATCTGCCCCCGGGTAGGAAATAGGATTCCGTAGTCACGCTTTCGCACGGCCAATTTTACCCTCCGGTTTTTCTATCTTTTATCTCATATCCTAACTTCTCGATCGTTCATCGTTAGGTTATATGGTGCGATTCATCTTGGTTAATTACGTTAATCCGAATATTATCAATATGTTACAGAATAGAAAAAGATTCAATTAACTCAATTTTAATCAATTTTAATTAGACAGCATTCCTTTACCGAAAAGATCGAAATAAAACGATTACATAACTTTGTCTAGTTATTAGAGTTAGCCTAAAAACATTATAACAACAAAAAAGATAAAAACAAACATAAATACTTAAGAAAAGTTACCCGATTACAAATGCTGAATCAGAGTTGTATTCTTCCGGACATTACAACGACTTCAACAACACTGAACTTCTGATAATTTCCCCAGCATTACAACGATACTACGAGATTATTATTTTTGGCGTAAGGCCTATTTACAAACTACGAAATAAAAAGAAAACAAAGAGGAGGGGATATATATATATATGATATGGTTTATATATATTGGTACATCGACTCTGTTTGCAAATGATCTTGTTGGACTTATTTCTTAGTTTTGATGATGAGTGCCATACTAGCTGTTATAGTGCAAAGGCAAAAAGATGTCTAGATAAAATGTATAGGTTTATTAGAGTTTGATTCATAAATAGGTTTAATCAAACAAGCATCGTAAAGGGGCCGCCGATTGATATCGCGAGACGGTCTAGTCAATAGGGTAGATAGGTCGCAGGCCGGTCCGGAACCCGCCGAAGACGAAGACCGAAGGCTAAGGGATCAAACTTAGTAATTAAAGTCAAGGATATGGAATCGATTTTAGGCAAGTCCGTGATGACCTAAACCGATTACATATGCCTTGTGTAGAAGGTCTAAGTTCCACAAGTTGGATGATGTTTGGAACTTGGTTATATTTAAAATGATGTAATCTAACTTCACAAATAAAAGTTAGATAAAAGTAATCGACCGCATTATATTTTACGGACAAAATAATGATGTTCAACAGATCGATTGGTATTACGACGACCGATGAACCCGCGATATATACCTCGATTAACTCAAGATTATTGGAAGATTACATGGATAAGAACAACCAACTACCTCGACTTATCAAGCAAATCAAAGGCCGAGATTAAAAAGACGTTGGGATGATCCTTATTTTTATCCATTGGATACAAGTCAAAGGGGTGGACGGACCGCACCGTCAAAAAGTAATCCCGACAAAGGTGTCGATCCTATGAATAGTGACGAGAATGCGGTGCGGATGGGACAAATACAAGGAACGGTCACATTTGAATTTTAAATTCAAGTCACATGCACTCGTTACCTATAAATAGAGGACTTTCAACTCGAAACAAAAGAATGAATTTTGGGAAAAATTTTAAGTAACAATACCGAGCCGAAAAACACCTGTCGAACTTACCGAGCTTAAAGCCGCTTGATCTAGTTATCTTCTTCAAGTGCTTTCGTGTTCAAGCCGCATCAAGCATACACACTTGAAGATCGCAAGCCGCCGATTACATCATCCTAATCAAGTCGCTTTACCGAATCATTTATTTGATTCATTCTTTATCTTATAAAGAATCTGTCGAAGACAAGAAGCATCCGTTGGGTGTGAAAGACTCGTTGGTTTGTGGTGGAGCCGGTGAAGAGGCAATCCTACCCTTCAAGGACCAAGGAAGACTCGGGAGCAAAGCAATCCTACCTGTTCCCGCTTTCGGTTGTGAAGCCATAGTTATTGGTGAAGGACAAGCAACCTAGGATTCTTTGTAACGAGATAACTCAAAGATCACTAGTGAATTTCCTCCAACATCACAGGAGAAGAGTGGACCGACAGGATTACATCACCCGGAACCACTATAAAATCTCTCTACTTACTTACCGCATTTACTTTCGCACTTAGTCATTATCCATATCAACTGCTTGAATCTAGCAACGAAATCACACACATACATTACCGAGTATCTAATACTTAGTAACATATTTAACAACAAGTAACAAGGCTTAATTTTGATATTATTCTCGTCGCACAAATTTAGCAAATCGAATCGTCGCAGACTACGTTTATCGACGGGCTACGAGGTCTCAAAGCAGACTACGGAAATATCGCGAGTTTCGAAGTTGCGAGAATTTGTTAACTCCAAAGTTTTAAGTGTTAAGTTTATTCACCCCCTCTAAAACTTAACTAAAGCCTTTTCAAGGGACCAACAATTGGTATCGGAGCGGTGCTTCGTTCGAAGGAATCCTACTTGTTGTACTTGTGAAAATTCTTTAAAACTTTCTTTCAAATTACCGATTTTCAAGACTTGCATCATGGACAACACACAAGTATGCTAGAACTATGTTGATGTGTTCTCTTGACAGATTTGATGAATATAAACGTCGAATGCGGGCATATCTTGCGCTACTCATGATGAGATGATGGATGTACTAACGAAGGACCACCTGGAGATTACAAAGGCGGAATAACGAGTGGGTGACAAACCGAGTACATTCCTAAACCAAAGAGAGAATGGAATGCGAAAGACGAAAAAAGAGCAAACCTCAACAACATTGCTATTGATATCATCTACGAACCTTGGATAGCAATATGTACATGAAGGTCAAAGATTGCAAGACTGCAAAGAAAGGAACTTTGGGATAAGATTCACTTAATCGTGAAGGCACCGATGCAATAAAGAAGAACAAAATCGGTGTGGCGAAAAAGGTTTCAAAAGTTCAAGATGCTACCTAATGAAACCATTGAGCAAATGGAATCAAGATTCAATGCTATATCGGGATGAACTTACCCTACCGAGTGTAAGTTATTCAAAAGAGGAAGTAAACACCAAAATCTTGGAAGCTTTACCCGCAAGAGATGTTTGGAAAATGAAGGTGACCGCAATTGAAGAAATGAGAAAGTTGCATGAAGAAGATACCTTCAAATTGTTCTCGATCTTAAGGCCTATGAATTTAGCAAGAAGTCGGTGCTCGAAATCGAAAAGGAAGAGCCAAAAACCACTGCATTGGTTGCTTCACATCATGAAGAAACATCAGGAGGACAGGATGATATGCTAGATGAAATGCAAGAGCAAATTGCCCTACTGAGCAAGAAAATCAGAATGATGAAGACTGGAAAGGCCCCTACACGAAATTTCACAAAGAGGCCTACTGAAAGAAGGAAAGAAGAACCAAAGAAAGATAATGACTATCTATGCTTTCATTGCAAGAAACCGGGACACTTCGGACTTTGATTGTCCCGAGTTGAAACAAGGCAAGGAACCCGATTATCTTTGCTTCAACCGTAAGAAGCCCGGACATTTTAGACCTGATTGTCCAGACCTACTGAAGACCAAGAGTCAACAAAGAAGACATGGCAAGAAGGCTATGGTTGCTGAAGATGAATCAGGTTATGAAGTGGAATCAGAAAAAGGAAATGAATCTGATGACACAAAGATCAAGTTGCCGATATGGAGGATTATGCTTTGATGGCCAATATGGATGAAACGAGGAGGTATACAACACCGTATCTATAAACACTCCCGCCGGAAGTGATTGTGAATCAACCCGTGGTTCAAATCCTAGAAATTCGACAACAATGAGACTTTGGATGCCATCCTTAATCAACGAGGATAATACAATCTGGTTATGAGGTTGTGAAGGCCGAAAAAGAGGCTCTTGAGTTAGAAGTTGGAAGATTGAAAGCCGAATTAAGGGTTTTCAATGGTAAGGAAAAAGAAGTTGGACGAGAATCGGCATAAGTCTGTCGAACATCCAAAGCGACCTCGAATCTGCCGAACCATCTTGTTCCAATACGCATACAAATCGGAAAGGCTTATGGAGATAGAACTGGGCTTGGATTTGGAACTCGGCAATCTAACAAGAGTGGATCCAAGAAGGTTACCGAACCTAGTACCGCATTTGGTCCTAAGTTTGTGCCTGCACTAGATCCATCTCCTAGTAAGGCTGCTGAAGCAGTAAAACCCAATGAGAATGCCTCAAGGAAGCAAAATCAGAAGTCTCAGAAGTCAACAGCTCCTAGTAAAATGAATAAATCTAAAAATAGACTGCTGTGCCTTCTAAGCCTGCTGATAGCAGACCTGCTACTAAGTCTGCTGGACCACAGAAAGGGAAAGAAACAGAAATATTCCAAGGATAAGAATCCTAAATCCAAAAATGTTGATCATTCAAGGGATACTTATCTCAGGGGGAAAGGTAGACTGTTCCCTGCTGATAATGATTGGAATATTCCTGCATCTAATGCTAGAAACAGTAAGTATAACCATACTACTAGGGTAAGACCTAGACAATGGAATCAGCAGAGGACTTACACAAGACCTCAACAGACTCCATATTACAGGGCTGTTCCTAACAGACAGCACACCTATGGTTATGCAAATGTTTCTAACAACAAGAATCATTTCAAACAGCATTATGTACCAAAAGGCCAGAAAACATATGTGGTTCCTACACAACCTACTGTTAGAACCTATGGATGCGTGGAATACATGTATGAACCAAAGTATGAACCAAAGTATGACACATTTAGGAGAAGACCTTATGGAAACATACCAAGGGTCATGCTTGCCACTGACCACTATGGACCCAAACAGGTTTGGGTACCTAAAATGCACTAACTTTGTTTTGTAGGGTGTCTGGTACTTTGACAGTGGATGTTCCAGACACATGACAAAGAATAAGCACTGTCTAACAAACTTTGTGGCAAAAGATGGTCCAAGGGTGAATTTTGGCAACAAAAATACACCTGGATATACAAAAGGATATGGCACACTTATCAGAAATGGACTTACAATCAAGAATGTGGCATATGTGGAGGAACTGGACTACAACTTGCTGAGCACTGGACAATTCTGTGATATGGGATACAAGGTCACTTTTGACAAAAACAATTGTACTTGTCATTAGTGAGAGAGGTGATCAAGTTGTACTTGCTTTGGTAGAAGGCAACGAACATGTATGTTGTGGATTGGTCTCTTCAGCCTCCGAAACTCGCTCGATTGTGCATACCAAATCGAACTCAATTGGTTATGGCACAAGAAGTTAAATCACTTGAATTTTGATGATATTAATCGGTTGGTGAAAAAGAAGTTAGTGATTGGTTTACCCGAGATCACATTCAAGAAGGATGCTATATGTGATGCATGTCGGCAAGGTAAACGGATAAAGTCAAGTTTCAAGTCAAAGACTAAACAATCAACTAACGAGTGTTGGAGCTTATGCATATGGATCTTTTTGGACCAATAACTCCAACAAGTGTAACAGAAAGAAATACACCTTAGTAGTTGTGGATGATTTTTCCGTATACACCCGGTGATATTTATGAACAAGAAAAGTGAGACACTCCAAAGCATGCCTAATCTTTTGAAGAGATTACAAAATGAGAAAAGTTTAACAATCATAAAGATAAGATCGATCGTGTACTTGAATTTCTCAACAAAGTTATAAGAGAATATTGTGAACGTAATGGTGTACTACATCAACTTGCTAGCTCATTGGTACACCTCAAAAAATGGGGTTGCCGAAAGAAGAAACAGGACATTAAAGGAAGCGGGAAGAACAATGATTTGTGAAGCATTGCTACCGAAAGATATTGGGTGAAGCAAGAAAATACAAGATGCTATACACAAAACAGAACTTCAAGAAACAAGAAGCCGCCGAAGACACCCTATGAGGTCCGGAATGGAAGGATACCCAACATATCCTATTTCCATCCATTTGGAAGTAAATGTTTTATTCTAAATCACAAAGTTCATTTGAAAACATTCCAACCTAAATCGGATGAAGGCATATTCTTGGGATATTCTTCGGTCGGCGAGAGCATTCGTGTGCTACCGAACAAGAGGTCACTAAAACATGAAGAAACAATCCATGTTGTGTTTGATGAACCTAAGTTTACTTGGAATGGAAGATGAAGATCATGAACCCGCTAGGAATCAACAAGTCACCGATCCAGTTGTGTTGAAGTTTTGGAAAGATTCAATGACTTAAAAGTTTCTAATACTCCCTCGCCGAACACCCCGTACAATATTACCGATGCAACAACCGAAGCTTCTAGGATCCGCCGACCCCCCGTAGAAGAAACTACAAAGCAGACCCTACCGAAGATGATGTTCCCGAAAATCAAAATAACCAAAATCCTCAATGGTTAAGGAATCACCCCGTCGAACAAGTTATTGGCAATGTACAAAGCAAGGTGTGAGGACTAGAAGACAACTCGGAAGCTATGTTTACCCGTTTTCTATCTCAAATGGAACCTAAAGTTGTTGAAGAAGCAATTTCGGATCCGTAGATTGGATAATTGCTATGCAAGAAGAATTAAATGAATTTGAAAGAAATCAAGTTTGGACACTAGTTGAAAGGCCAAGTCATGCAAATATCATTGGTACTAAGTGGGTATACGAAATAAACTTGATGAATCAGGTACCATTGTGAGAAATAAGGCCGTACTAGTTGCAAAAGGCTATTCTCAAGCGAAGGAATAGATTTTGATGAAACTTATGCACCCGTTGCAAGATTGGAAGCTATCGATTATTCCTAGCACATGCCGCATATAAGAACTTCAAAGTATATCAAATGGATGTCAAGAGTGCATTTTTGAATGGGATCCTAGAGGAGGAAGTGTATGTTCAGCAACCTCCTGGATTTGAAGTTAAAGATCAAGAAGATAAAGTGTATAGACTCAACAAAGCACTTTATGGATTGAAACAAGCACCAAGAGCATGGTATGAGACTCTATCTCAATTCTTGGTAGACAATGGTTTCACAAAAGGCACCATTGACAAGACTCTTTTCGAATCGAGTGAAGGGGACAAAGACTGCTTGTACAAATTTATGTGGATGACATAATATTTGGTTCGAGAATGATTTACTTTGTGAAAAATTTGCAAATCGATGAAGAGCAAATTCCAAATGAGTATGATGGGAGAAATGAATTACTTTTTGGGATTGCAAGTCAAACAAGTGAATGATGGAATCTTCATTCATCAAACCAAGTATACCAAGGAGTTGCTTTGAAGAAGTTTGGTATGGAAAATAGCACTAAGAATTCAACTCCTATGAGTACAAACATCGATTAGATGAAGATAAAGAAGGCAAAGATGTTGATCGGACCTTATACGGGAAGATGATAGGCGATCCGTGTACCTCATCGCCACGGACTGATATATCCTTTGCTTGTAGGTGTTTGTGCAAGATTTCAATCTAAACCTAAAGAAAGTCATTTAGGTGCGGTTAAGAGAATTCTCAAGTATCTTAAAGAGACTTTGGGAGTAGGGATATGGTATTCCAAGGAAGGAAGCTTCAAAGTAATATCCTACTCGGATTCGATTATCTTGGATGCAAGATTGATAGAAAAAGCACCTTAGGAACTCCGTCGCCTAATGGGAAATAGACCGGTCTCCCGGTTTAGCAAGAAACGAATTCTATTTCAACTTCCACCGCCGAAGCCGAATACATTGCTTCTTGGAAGCTGCTTGTGCACAAGTACTATGGCTAAGACAACAATTAAGGGATTATGGAATTGAAGAAAGGGAAATTCCAATCATGTGTGACAACACAAGTGCAATTGCAATCACGTAAAATCTGTTTTGCATTCAAGAACCAAGCACATTGATGTGAGACATCATTTTATAAGAGATCATGTTGAAAAGAAAGATGTGGTGGTTCTATACATTCCTACGAAGATCAACTTGCCGATATTTTCACTAAACCTCTTGACAAGAAAGATTTGCTAAATTAAGGACCGAACTTGGAATCATAAAGATTGACCGATATTCAAAGAAGTGTACTTGGAATTCACCAAGGGGATTAGTCTTTGCTATGTTGGGTGAGCTCACTTAGCAGATTAGTCATTGGTATCAACAATTCCATGTACTTATGTTTGGACAATTGAGCAAATGAGGTTGCCAAGGGGATTGGTCTTTGTCATTTTGGGTGAGCTCACTTGACAGATCAGTCATTGGTATTAAACCTCATCTTGTATTATCAATTGAACAAAACAAGAAGAAAACAAGGTTCAGCAGAGTACTTTTGTCAGCAGGCTGCTGAAGTCTACTTATCAGCACACTGCTGAGCCCACCCTGCTGAGGATTACCCTGCTGGAGGGAACGTTACTCAGTCAAAGTAATAAAAGTCAAAAAGCATATTGGCGGGATATTTATTTTATCCATTATTACCACAGTCAAACCATCCAACGGTTACAAACGTTATGGAGGAGTAATGGGCCACGTGTCAAGACAGCATTTAATCAAATTTAATCGTGGTTACCTCAATGTACGTGCTATGACAGCTTCAACTACCCACTGTCTATAAAATCAGACTGTTATACAGCAGTTTCTCCACTTGCAATTTCTGCTTTATCTCTGCAAAATCTACATCGTGTGAACACAGATTTGAGAGCAATCTTTCTTCATCTTTTTCTTATTTCAATGGCGGAAAGGATTGAGGTTCAAATCGAATCAAGCCAAAGTGTAAGAGGCTATGTTGTTGATGCAAACAGAACGGAACTGGCCATTAATATAGGTCGAAGAATAAGAAGGGTTGCAGGCCTGGAGAACAAACTCAACATCAGATTAGAAACAATATCATACACCAATGTTATTGATTTCTGGAAGAATATTGTTATAGAAGAAGGAACCGAAGCATTCAAAACCACTTGTGAATGGTGAGGAGCTTGTAATCTCCTCCAATCTGTTGAGAGAAGTGTTTGGTTTTGAAGAAGTTGTTGATGGTTCAGTCAATCCTGAAGCTATGGGATTGGACAAGATGGCTTTTGTAGATCGATCAAGACAAATGCAACTATCAAATCGGTACCAGGCATCAATTGCAAAAACATTGGTAATGAATACAGTCTGCTGAGCAAGCTCATTGCAAAGAACATACTTGGGCTAGTTGGCAGTATGGATACTCTATCAGGACCCAAGATAGAGCTGATGATTATCATTTGCGAAGCATGAAATTTGATTGGGGTGGTTATTTCATTCATTATATGAAGAAAGTAGCCAAGGAGGACAAATTAAAGAAAAGAAAATCAAAGGCCTTACCCCTAGGTTTGATGGTTCAGACCCTGCTGAATCATCTGGAGGTTCCTGATCTTGAACCAGTTGACATAAATCGATCCGAGATACAAGAAGGAGATTGATCATGCGATTCTGGACTAGATGATGATGAAGAGGTTGCTTTGGAGAGCATGCTTGGTGATAATGATGATGGAGATGACGGTGATGCTTGGTGGTGAGCGAGTTCAACAAACTAAGAAGATATCCATCAAACCCGTTTGCATCAAAGAAAACTGTTGGAAAGAGAAAAAGTGCTGGTGTTAGGAAGATTACAGAAATCTTGAAATCAAAGAGAACAAGAAAGGAAACAAAGCACAGACTGCTGAGTCTGCTGAGGGTCAAGTGGAGGTTACTGATCCTGCTGTAGCTGCAAGAAGAACTGTTGTTGAAATTCTGACAAAACAACAGAAAGAAGATAGTAGAAAGAGAAAATCTACTGGACATGATGATGATGATGATGATAATGAACCCGTATCCAAGAGGATGAAGGAGGTTGCCAAAAAGAAGAAGTATGGCAAAGGAAAAGAATTAAGAATCTTGGAAAAACAAAAAGTCCAAGAAGAGGTGTCGATAGAAGAAGAAGAGGTGTTGAGGCCGAGCCCTTAACTATTATTCCACCGCCTGTAATCGGTGATTCCTCACCCGATGAGGTTATTAAGTCTACACCGGAAGTGAACAGGTTGTTGTTGAGCAATCTGTTGAAGAATCACGAGCGGTTCTTTGTACCGCAGCTCTTGTAGAAGATGTTATTGGTGAATCTACCGAAGCCGCACGAGTTGTTGTTGAGCAATCTGTCGAAGAACCACAAGCAATCTACGAACTGCTTGTGGTAGTTGAAGAGGTGATTGAAGACTTGATTGAAGACCCCGCAAGTTTGGCAATAGTTCGGGGGAAGAGCGATCTGCGCTAACCCCGCCGATGAGCATGTGAGTCGTGGGGAATCAAGTGTGATACGGATGGAAGTAGTAGGTACAACTACACAATCACAAAGAACTCCGCTGATTTTCAAACATCCGTAGAAGAGACCATGAGTCCTTGTTGAGACCTTTGGAGGTCAACAAGCCACCGAAGCTGCTCCCGGAGATCTTTCATGCCCTTTGAAAGGCATATGAAAGAGAGGAAGAAAAGCGAAGAATCTGTGGATCCCAAACTTCGACAAATTGCTGATTATTTTCAATGGAAGTTTGGTTTCTACAAGAAACAAAAGCCACCGAACCTCGATCGATTTTGAGGAATGGGCTTTTAACAATTTGGGAGTGGAGAACTTGCTTGGATCTGGTTGATACCACTCTGCTGCAATCCAGACTGATGGATCTATTTGATGAGCAACAGAAGGAGGAGGGTATTAAGTTCAGAGATCCAAGAGATGGTGATGATGATTCTTCCTCATCATCTGACTCAAGGGGAGATTTCCCCTCAGGACCAGGAGAACCCAGTGGGACTGCATTGATAAATGATCCACCTGCACAACAACCACCAGTGCTATGGTAAGTCCGTCGAGGGCCGGCCAGAGATCGAAGAAATGGATGAGGATCTACAAGATCTCACCATGGATGATCTAGAAGCATTGATCAATGAGGGAATTACATTGAGTGATGGTAGGCTAGTTGATGAATCTGCTACATTTCATGTTGTAAAGTCTGCTTGACAACCCGAAGATGAACGATTGTTGATTTGGATCAAGAAAAAGTCGTGACTTTAGTGAACCAAGTGCTAGTTCGAGGAATCCATTGAATATCAAGATGGATTTGACATTGAAGGCACTCTTACTAAAATCGCCATCATCCCGCACAAGATTGGTCATGCGAAGGTTTTCAAGTGGATAATACCAATATCTTTAATCCACGGAAATTGAAGAGGAGGTACGTGTTGCTTTGGGGTACAAACAAAGACTCTGGACAAAGGTTGGAACAGGAGGTGCGGTTGTTGTTGGGGTACAAACAAGACACCTGGACAAAGGTTGGAACAGGGAGGTACAGGTTGCTTTGAGTCTCAAACAAAGACTGGACACAAAGTTGGAACAAACTTTGGGTTTGGAGGAAACCCCCGCCGTTGCCGTGAGGCCGCCGTAGTGGAGCCTTCTGGAGCTAAGACCACTTGTAGGGAAGGATAATCGCCAGGCCGCCGGTGTTAATCAAGAAGAACAATTTCTGCCGGATTATGACTACGGTGATGAAGAATTTCAAATTTTTGGACAAGAAGAAGTTGTCGAGGAACCCGCACAAGATCCGGTCATGGAAGACATTCTTGGTGCAATGGTTGAGGAAGGACCTCCCCCGCCGGGAGAGATTTGAGTAAAGCAATGGTCATCGGTAGACAACAGGCACAATATAGAGTTGAGGAGCCTACTGATGGACCTACTGTTAGTAGAATGACTAGTGGAGTGCCAATTGAAGTTGTCAATGAGTTAAGAACTGTAAGAAATGACATGCAACAGTTAAGAACTCAATTGGACAGGCAAGAACAGAGATTTGAAGAACTGATGAAGATGGTAAATGATAATAGACAATCTACTGATACAGTTGCTTCAAACTTTGCATCTACTCAAAATGCTATGAATGATTTGATACTAGATGTCAGGGGTATCAAAGTTGGAAATAAAGCCAAAGACAAGTCTCTAAAAGATCAACTTCTTTCTATACATGAGAAACTTGACAAGCTTGCCGAAGCTCCTAAACTGCCGAGCTGTTCTTTGCACAACAACTCGCTATGCCCGATCCCAAATTCACCGAAAGGATCAACAGACCGGAGGAGACATTGCAATCTAGGATCACTACCATTGATACTAGAACCGGAACCATGGAAGGCCAATTGCATAGAGTGATTGTATCACGGAGGGTATTCATGGCCTCATCTCCCGTTTTGTTGATGATGTCACTAAGGGGGAAGAGGGCAAATCGACCGCAAAGAAAGGAGGCTGCAAGACTCTTTGCACGAAAAGATGGATTGATGATACAAATGCCTTTAGGAGACACCGCACTGGCGAGTTCAACTCATCGATGATCTTCTCGTCACAATACAAGAAAGAATTTTATAACGAAGGAGACTTTACCATGATATGGGATTTCATGAAGGCCTTAACTCTTTCTTGAGTTTGAAATTTTGGGAGGCAAGAGTCGAGCTTTAAGGTCAAATTACGAGAGGAGGCGAGGTGGAAGAAGTGGCGAGAGGTGATAGGGTGCTTGCCTATCACAAAAGCAAAAGACTCACTTAATGAATTCAAGGATCTTTATATGAGATTTGGATTCGAGTGAATGATATCAATCTTGTCCCGCTGAAGCATGGAATTGGTGGAAACAAGTCAACTCTTATATTGATTTCACACTTATTGAAAATGAATGGATGAGGGACATGATAGAAGAGATTAGAGCCTATCAAGAGCAAGCCGAGAAGGCCGGACAAGAAAGAGAGAAGAGACAATAGATCGCTACTTATCATTATTTTATCTTTGCCGATGCTAGATCGTAATACTATGAACAATTATTTATAATGAGAATTGACTCGAATTTGTTCTTTTTTGTTTTTATCTTTTTGCTTTGCTTTGATTAGGTGAGGGTAGTGGCATCATCACCAAAAGGGGGAAATTGTTGGACTTATTTCTTAGTTTTGATGATGAGTGCCATACTAGTCGTTATAGTGCAAAGGCAAAAAGATGTCTAGATAAAATGTATAGGTTTATTAGAGTTTGATTCATAAATAGGTTTAATCAAACAAGCATCGTAAGTGGCTGCCGATTGATATCGCGACCGGTCTAGGTCGAGGGTAGATAGGTCGGTGGACGGTCCGGAACTCCGCCGAAGACGAAGACGAAGGCTAAGGGATCAAACTTAGTAATTAAAGTCAAGGATATGGAATCGCATTTTAGGCAAGTCTGTGATGACCTAAACCGATTACATATGCCTTGTGTAGAAGGTCTAAGTTCCACAAGTTGGATGATGTTTGGAACTTGGTTATATTTAAAATGATGTAATCTAACTTCACAAATAAAAGTTAGATAAAAGTAATCACATTATATTTTACGGACAAAATAATGATGTTCGACAGACGATTGGTATTACGAACGATCGATGAACCCGCCGATATATACCTCGATTAACTCAAGATTATTGGAAGATTACATGGATAAGAACAGCCAACTACCTCGACTTATCAAGCAAATCAAAGGCCGAGATTAAAAAGACGTTGGGATGATCCTTATTTTTATCCATTGGATACAAGTCAAAGGGTGGACGGTACCGCACTTTGTCAAAAAGTAATCTGGCGGTGTCGGTCCTATGAATAGTGACGAGAATGCGGTGCGGATGGGACAAATACAAGGAACGGTCACATTTTAATTTTAAATTCAAGTCACATGCACTGTTACCTATAAATAGAGGACTTTCAACTCAGAAACAAAAGAATGAATTTTGGGAAAAATTTTAAGTAACAATACTGAGCTGAAAAACACCCTGCTGAACTTACTGAGCTTAAAGCTGCTGATCTAGTTATCTTCTTCAAGTGCTTTCTGTGTTCAAGCTGCATCAAGCATACACACTTGAAGACTCGCAAGCCGCTTGATTACATCATCCTAATCAAGTTCGCGCAACCGAATCATTTATTTGATTCATTCTTTATCTTATAAAGAATCTGCTTGAAGACAATGAAGCATCCGTTGGGTGTGAAAGATCGTTGGTTTGTGGTGGAGTGGTGAAGAGGCAATCCTACCCTTCAAGGACCAGTGGAAGACTCGGGAGCAAGCAATCCTACCGTTCCCGCCGCTTGTGAAGCCATAGTTATTGGTGAAGGACAAGCAACCTAGGATTCTTTGTAACGTATAACTCAAAGATCACTAGTGAATTTCCTCCAACATCACGGGAGAAGAGTGGACCGACAGGATTACATCACCTGGAACCACTATAAAATCTCTCTACTTACTTACCGCATTTACTTTCGCACTTAGTCATTATCCATATCAACTTTCGCTCGAATCTAGCAACCGAAATCACACACATACATTACGAGTATCTAATACTTAGTAACATATTTAACAACAAGTAACAAGGCTTAATTTTGATATTATTCCGCTTGCACAAATTTAGCAAATCGAACCGTCGGTAGACTATCGTTTATCAGCAGGCTACTGAGGTCTCGACAGACTACGGAAATATCAGCAGGCTGCTGAAGTTGCAGAATTTGTTAACTCCAAAGTTTTAAGTGTTAAGTTTATTCACCCCCCCCTCTAAACTTAACTAAAGCCTTTTCAAGGGACCAACAGATCTCCTTATATAGACAAAAGTCCTTGGGCCGGACAGGTCCGAAGTCAAGCCGGACTGGTCCGGTGTAATGATTAGCTCCACCGCTTTGATTGATTAGCATGTGCTCCGTATGATTATATATTTTTATATATAATTATTAAACTTCTAAAATTCATATCTCAAGTTCTGGGCCTCCAAAAATCATGATTCAAGAGGCATCGGAAAGCTCTCGGGAAAATCTACAACTTTCGTGAAGGACTCTTCTTCAGATTATGTCGTTTTGATGAGCCATTCGTTTGTCGAAGACATTTCTCGATTACCACTTAACCAAATTGATTGGCCACTTGACCACTTAAGCTATTCAATTGATCATTTAAGCTCGTGGCACTCTCTAAATCCTTCCAGAGATATGATTAAACTTCAATATGTCGATTCTCGGGGTCTCGGTTCATAAATCTGCAATAAAATACCACAAATACCCACGTAAATCTGACACGACACTCCGATTTACTAAAATCGGTACAAAATGATAACTTTTTACTATTATTACTACTAACTACTCTAAATTATAAAGATTAACATTTCATACTATTTATACCATAATTTCATATATTTTATATAGAATTCATTGATAAAACATAATAATATAACGTATATTTAATCATATAAAAGTAGTATATCAACTACTCCCCACTTAGCTTTTGATCGTCCTCGAGCAAAAATAAGCGGTAATAAAAGATAATATAATTGATCAGATTATAATTTTTAATGTAATTTATATTGTCAATATTATAAATATATTATTTATTCTAATTTAAAATCGTAAGAAGACAGAAAGTGTATATAACTTAAATAACTTAAACATTAAATATTATTTAGTTAAAATTGTACATGTAATACTTAATAAATATAAATAAAATATCAGAATTATTTTTAATCGCAACTATTATGAAATTCTGGAATCGGAAACTCGGTCAGGTAGTCGACAAAAATGACTTATAGAGTTTAGGCTCAAGATGTTGGTTAATCAGAAAAAAGGAAATCAAAAAGAGAAAGAGACAAGTCGTACGTACCTACATCTTCATATTCTTGATCAAAAAATAATCATCGATTAATAATATCTCTTTTTTTTTCTTTTCAGATTTTCTCTCTTTCTTTTTTTTTTTTTTTGGATTAAGAACTAAAAGCGTGAGTGTGTGTAGAAAATCAAACTTACAAGCATTGATTCATCAAGATTGATCGGAGTACTACTCTTTCGATCGAAAATTACAAGTCCGGTTTCCTTAAACTTGTAATCATTCTTGAGATCTTATGATTCGACTTTTTCTTTTTCATTCGGTGCCTTCACTCCCAGGAATAGGACATTTCGAGATAATACCCTAGCTGGACGTCTATCATCAGGCAATCGGGAGCTTCTAACCTCATAGTGATATAGGACATTTCGTGATAATACCCTACTCACTCAAATCATTGGTAGCTACAACCGATATGTTCTTAATTAAAATTTTTTTTCTTTCTCGATCACAGATAAGGAAGATACCTGGTATTTGATTAATTTAGAATATTAATATATCCGAGCTTATTACCAAAATTGACTATCTTGAAAGTGTCATGAGGTAAGATCGAATGTACTAATACTTATCTAATTTTTCCAATCTCAGCATATACCAAAACTTAGCTTTTATGTCTTCATCTCTTTTTATAAGTACGTACAAACTTGCGGTATTTTCAAGGAAATGTAGACCAAAATTAGCTAAAGCTTGGTTATTTAATCACAATTGACAATTTCGAGTGAGGTCTTGATCACTCTAATCAAGGCTGATATAAGAACAAAAATTGGAAATTTAGGTAGGCTATTTGGCTATAGTTATATTTTTGTGGTGCCAAAAATCGACATCCCTAGTCCAATTCCAAACTCATAATTCATATTGAAAAAATTATTCTAAAATTTTTACTTATAATTATCAACATACTTATATAATTTCATAAAAACAATATCTAATATTAATTACTCAATTATATAAACTTAAAATCTTATTAAAATCTAAATTAGACATAAAATATGATTATAATATATCTAATATACTTTACTTAGTTAAAAACTTATTCTTCCAAATTATATCATTTTTTTATTCATAATATATATTAACTACTAAAAAATTAAAAATAAGTAATAAATTTTTTTGATAATTTTATAATTTATAACTATTTTCGAAAATTTTAATGAATTTTCTAACCTAACTCTTACTCCCCACTTACGAAGTGGCATCGTCCCGATGTTCAATGAGTATTAAATAAGTAGGTTGGAAAATAAAATTAAAATTATCTATTATCGTTATTATTCCGATTTTAATTTTAGCGTATACTAATTATATCATTAAATAACAAACAAACTTAAAAAACTGAGACATATATATATTAAACAAGATAGATTATTACAAACTTAAAACAACATAACTTATCCGAACTAAAAAAAAACTTCAAACTTAACTTAACTTAACTCTTTAAAACTTAAATATCATAAACTAACCACCAACCAACCATCTAAATCGTAGACGAACAACCCGGTGTATCAACCGGCAATAATCCAACTCGACTATCTCTAGACGGAAAAATCTCATCCGTTTCCAGCTCTCCCATTCCACTCATCTGAGTACACATGCACGAAATCAACCAAGAATTAGGCATAGGTTTCCCCCTACTACCTCTCGTGATTGCAAACTCCAACACCGTCCTTTGAATCAAAATTCCCCAATCGACAAATACACCAACTGTCAAAGCATACAGCAGAAGCATTTCATTATCACTAAGGATCCCGAAATCCCAAGTAGGATACACCCTAGAATTAATGAAATGTTTCCACGCCTTTAGGTGTGGAAGTAAAGCACGTGTAGACATTTCGTGATTTGTGTCGAAAAGTGGAAACAGACATTGGAAAGACTCATGGACTCTGTTCAAATGATTGTGTGGATTTTGTAAGCCCCATGTTATCTCAAAATGCTGCATTGAAACCGGTGGAATTGCAAAAATTTGGTTGATAATAGAAGAAGAGAAGGGAACAACCACTCCTCTTACCGAAACAATCTGAGTGATATCGATCATGGACGTCGTCATGAGGGCAGAATAAAATTCTCGAACTATCGAGACATTTATCCTTCCCCTCGGCGTACTGACAAATTTTTTCCAACCAAAACTTCGAATAATAGTTTTTCCCCATTGATCAATCTTATCGACATTTAAACCTTTCTCCAACTGGATTGGAGAGTTCGCAAAACGATGGTGTAAAAAGATATTCTCGTTTGAAGCTTGAGATTCCGGATGATCCGGGGTGTGAGGCTCGTAAGAATTGACAGAAGGAGATGATCGATCCGATATTTTAAAATCAGATGAAAATTTAAAATTAATACAAGAAGGTAAGAAGATAGATAGTGAAAGAAGTTAAAAGAGATAGCAATTGTTGTTCCTGTCTTTACTTCATTAAATAGATAGTAAAAAAAACATACGTGTGTGCATTAGACGGACTCAAGAATGACTCACCCCTTTTTCCTTCACGGCTCGGTCCGGGAATAGGCCGGACCGGTCCGGCCTCATCCAGCTTTTACTGAGGACAGAGGTGAAAGTCAAATTGAATTTTGGTTTTTTTACTTCACGTGCCTATTACTACCTACTTCCTTGAAGATACTTCATAAGGGTTAATTTAACTTGATACGAACGGATAAAACGACACATTATATTTTTGTAAAATAACGTAGTAATAATACAAAAATTATTTTTGGGTTTTTTATAGTTTTTATAAAAACTAAAACGATTTAAAATGCAAACCAAATTTTGATAAGACGACTATAAAATCAAAATAAATGAAAACGAAAACAAACCAATATCTAAATGACAAATGTCGAATAAAATGTACAGTAAAAATGTTTAGTCAAACACAATTATTAAATTCAATCTTCTTCATAGTCTTCCTCTGGATCGACATGAAAGCTTGAACTCGGAAACAACTGAGAAGCTGGTGGCTGAACTGTAGTTGTGGTCTTGACTGAACTATCAAGACCCATCGAACTCATGCCAGTCGTGATGTGTACAAACTCAGTGAATCCTCCCCAACTAGACATCGCCGGTCTCGAACACTGTCAAAAATACACCCGTGTCCACTAGATTGGCTTCCAAAAGGATATGACGATGGATGAAAGCTCGAAGGTGGTGGAATAGGTGTTACCTAATGCGGTAAGGTATAAGGATCGACCGACAAGGTGGATAGGCGGGATCATCAAAAGTAGGATTACGAAGCAACGCTCGTTCCTTCTTAAACCTCTACGAATATCATCACACCACTGCCTATTACTCTCAGCATATAAAGCCATGTTGGCTTGACCACGTGCAACGTCTGATACTAAAGATTGAAAGGAGTTTGTTGAGGCTGACTCGAAAAAGATGGAAAAGAAGAAGATGTGAAAACTGGTGGAGGCTGGTTGAGTTTGACTACGTCTAATCAAAGAGCGTATACTACCATCCGGAAGTGTAGTCAAACTCGGTCCAATCAAATTGGCATCTGCCAGAGCTAACTTGTCATTAGGTAGGAATGGTACTCCCAGCCTACGACATAAATCAGAGATAAAACAAGGGAAGTACAGATGACTCCCTGGTCTGGCAATGACAATACTCTCGAAAATCCTTTTAAACATCACCTTACCAACATCCACTCTAACATCGTTTATCATCGCCCAAGCGTTACAAACATATTCCTTTCCATACGCAGTATGTTTACGTGAAGGGTAGAGATTATGGCTAATAAATCTTTTAATTGCCCTCAACCCTCTAAAACAATTCCCGTAATTAAATCTATTTTCTACCCACACAGCGGTTGGGTCAAAAGCATTCTGAGCTCTCAGGGCAGTCTGCTCAAAACTTGCAGGATCATCTAGATTGAAAACTACCCTGTAATCTTCCTCATCAGGAAAATCTTCAACTCCTAGAATTGCATTTATTATGGCAGGGTTAAAAGGAATATTTCTGGCTCGTAAGGGTACAGTTTCCGACTGAGTAAGCTACTCTTGTGACAATGTAGATAAAACTGAATAAAACTCAGCTACTAGAGTCGTGTTAATCTCCTTTCTCTTCTGGCTGCTAAATCAAACCACTATCGTTTTCTAAAGATATCTTTGACTTCATCACCTAAGACATCCAAATCTAACCCTTTTTCAACCAAGACATCACATTTACTATAAATTTTTTCATACGCTTTCTTAGCCTCAGGTGATGCGGTTGTCTCAAAGCTCACGGCTTCTTCTTCAGGTGATAACAGTACTGTGCCTACAACAGGAGTTGAAATGGGAATGTTTGATTTTCGCTTTTTAGAGACTTTCCTACTCGACTCAGCCATTCTACGATATTGGTAATGCCAATCAACAACAAAAACAACAACAAAAACAACAAAAAATAAAAATGTCACAACACACTCAAAAATCAAAACAGTTGAAATTAATCTAAAAAATTATAAAAAATACGAAATTGATAACTAAATAAACTAAATTATACCTTAATATGAAGAAAACGTTGAAAAGTAGGCCGGAAAAGTTGTTAAGTCGCCGGAAAGAAATAGAGCTTGTTTTTGATCCTTTTCGATTTTTCCAAACTTGTGTAGAAGAGATGAGATGAAAAGAGGAAGAAATCAAGTAGTGGTAGTGTGAGAGGTGAATTTTTTGTGGAAGAATTGATAAAAATTTTGAGTGGTGGGGTTTGGTGTGTGGGGTGCGGCTGTTGAAGAAAATTAGGGAAGAAGAAGAAGAAAAGAGGGGTCCCCGTATTTTTATGTTTTTAGACCCCGGACCGGTCCGGAATAAGGCCGGATCGGTCCGTGAACAAAATTTTTACTTTTTCCGATTTTTTTTTTTACGTTTTATGATTTTTTGATAAAAATTTTAATAAAACTTATAAAATATAGTTAAAACCTTAAAAATAATTTTATAACAATTTTAAAAACCTAATAAAATCTTTATAACACTTAAAAAGCTTATAAAAATTTATATTAATTCTTATAAAATCTAAATTAAAAACTTTTATAAAACTTTTATAAAACTCCTCAAATTTCATAAAGATCCAATTTTATAAAATTTTCAGAAGTTATGCAAAAATTTTATAAAATAAAACATAAGAAAAGACTCGAAACTTAAGGGGTTCCTGATTTTTCGATTTCTAAATCTTCCGAGTTCGATATAACGCTCAATCAACCTAACTCCTAAAAACGAGGCATTTGAATTATCTCTCGGAATTCCATCGGGATTTTCGGATAACCACCTAATCGTTCCCTTCCTAACAATATTCAAACACTCATCCCGGGATTTGGTTGTGTTTTTCCCACGAGCGTCCAACATGTTCACTTTTTCCACAGATTCTACATCTCATCGAAACTTTGCCCTTCTTTTCATCGCACTCCTTGATGTTCCATTACAAACTTCTTTCAATCGATCTCTCTCACCAATTTCTTGTTTTGTTCAAAAACTAAAGCTTCTATAGCAAACGCGACATCTTTATCTAGGCCTAATTTCAAAAGTAAAATAAAAACTCCTATTCTATCTAAAAAAGGCATCCAGTTCTTTTACGTCTATCCGGTAAAAGACGAAAAGAGTTTAAACATAATTAAAAATACAGAAAAGTAGAGTAAAGATAGATAGAACCTGGTATTCGGCTGATTCCTGTTTCTCTACTTTTCAGTTCTTTTGCGTTTCTCTGCTTTTTCAATTTGTCGGGGGATCAATCAGTAGCATTATTTCTTCTTTCGGTGTGATTCCTTCTCCCTCCACAAATAACTTTACTCTGTGGCCATTGGCTATAAAAGTTGTATTTCCATCAGTTAGTTCAACAGCTCCAGATTTGTAACCCGTGTTACCTTAAATGGACCTGTCCATCTTGATTTAAGCTTACCTGGAAACAACTTTAAACGTGAATTGTACAAAAGCACTCGATCACCTACATGGAACTCACGTTTAAAGATTCTTTTATCATGAAAAGATTTCGTGCGTTCCTTGTAGATTCGAGCATTTTCATAAGAATCGAGACGAAACTCTTCTAATTCTGTTAATTGAAGCAATCTATGATCACCGACAGCCTTAGGATCGAAATTCAGAAATCTAATAGCCCAGAAGGCTCGGTGTTCTAACTCAACTAGGAGATGACAAGACTTACCAAAGACTAGCTTATAGGGAGAACAACCAATTGGTGTTTTAAAAGCTGTTCTGTACGCCCATAATGCATCATCTAATTTTACTGCCCAGTTTTTACGATTTGAATCAACTATTTTTTCCACGATTCTTTTGATTTCTCTATTTGATACCTCTACATGTCCACTAGTTTGCGGATGATAGGGCGTTCCTAACTTATGCGTTACACCATATTTTTCAACTATCTTAGTAAATGGTCTATTACAAAAATGTGAACCTCTATCACTAATGATTGCCCTCGGAATGCCATATCTTGTAAATATATTCTTTTAAGGAATCGTATGACAACTTTGGTATCATTAGTTGGACGAGCTTCAACTTCTACCCATTTCGAGACATAATCAACCATTACAAGAAGAAATCTTTTTCCAAAAGATATAGGGAAAGGTCCCATGAAATCTATACCCCAAACATCAAATAACTCACATTCTAAAATAGGTTGCATAGGCATTTCATGTTTTTTAGATACATTTCCCCATTTTTGACAAGACTCACAAGATTTAACATACTTATAAGCATCTCTATATAGTGTAGGCCAATAAAAACCACATTGTAAAACTTTAAAAGCAGTTTTCCAACCTCCATGATGACCTCCTGCCTCACGATCATGACAAAATGATAAAACACTTAAAATTTCATTATCAGGCACACATTTTCTGATTATCCCATCCGAACATTTACGGAAAAGGTCTGGTTCCTCCCAGTAATAAAATTTCAAGTCATAAAAGAATTTCTTTTTCTGTTGCCAAGTCCAATTAGACGGAATATAGTCACATGTTAAGTAATTAATGATATCTCCAAACCAAGGTGAAATTTCCTTAGAAGGAATTCTATTTTTTAATAACTGCATGGTTGAAGGAGTATCTATTCTAAACAATTGTTCATCAGGAAATGAATCTTTAATTTCAATTCCTATTTCTTCCTCATTTTCCATTCTACTTAGATGATCTGCTACTACATTCTCACTTCCTTTTTTATCTTTAATTTCAATGTCAAATTCTTGAAGTAAGAGAATCCATCTAAGAAGACGAGGTTTAGCATCTTTCTTACTCAGTAAATACTTCGAAATTTGAATGGTACGTATAAATTATTACCTTAGAACCAACAATATACGATCGAAACTTATCTAAGGCAAAAATCACACCAACAATTCTTTTTCGTAGTTGCATAATTTAGTTGAGCCGCGTTTAATGTGTGGGGTGCATAGTAAATAGCTTTGAGAATTTTGTTATATCTTTGACCTAAGACGACTCCTACAACTAAATCACTCGCATCACACATAATCTCAAACGGCAAACTCCACTCGGTGCTACTAACACTTGGTGCGGTAGTCAACCTTGCTTTTAAGGTCCGAAAAGCTTCCATACATTTACTATCAAAGTTAAAAGGTACTTCCTTTTCAAGTAAATGACTTAGAGGCTTTGCTATTTTTGAAAAATCGGCAATGAACCTTCTATAAAAACTGCATGTCCGAGAAATCCTCTTAGGGTTCTTAAATTAATCGGTGGAGGTAATTTTTCAATTACTTCGACTTTAGCTTTATCAACTTCAATACCTTCTTCGAGAGATTCGTGACCTAAAACAATCCCTTCGATACCATTAAGTGACATTTTTCCCGAGTTTAGTACTAAATTGGTATCTTCACGAGCGTTGTAACACTCGTTCTAAGTGTAACAAACAAACATCAAATGAATCTCCGTAAACACTAAAGTCATCCATAAAAATTTCTAAGAATTTCTCAACCATATCAGCAAATATAGCCATCACACACCTTGGAAACGTAGCTGGTGCATTACATAAACCAAACGGCATTCTTTTATAAGCAAAAGTTCCATAAGGACAAGTGAAAGTAGTTTTTTTCTCTATCTCCTGCTGCAATGAATATCTATAAATATCCTGAATAACCATCTAAGAAACAGTAATACTTATGTCGACTTAAACGTTCCAACATCTGAACTATGAATGGAAGTGGATGATGATCTTTCTTAGTATGATCATTTAGTTTTCTAAAATCAATGCACATTCGATAACCTGTAATCTCTCTTGTCGGAATCCATTCGTTCCTTTCATTCTCTTTCACTGTGAAACCTCCTTTCTTTGGTACCACTTGAGTTGGACTCACCCATTCACTATCTGATATGGGGAAGATTATCCCCATTTCTAATAGCTTAATGACTTCTTTCTTAACAATTAACTGCAAATTTGGGTTGAGGCGGCGTTGCGGTTGAATACAAGGTTTAGCATCTTCCTTCAGACTTATCTTATGAACGCAAATCTCAGGGCTAATACCTCGAATATCGGCAACTGTCCATCCAAAAGCTTTCTTATGCTTTTTCAACATTCTAAGTAATTGATCTTCTTGTTGCTCAGTTAAAGATGATGAAATAATAACCGGTAATAGATTATTGGTTTCAAGAAAAGCATATTTCAGATTTAAAGGCAACGGTTTCAATTCCAGATTCTTAGGTGGATCTTCCAGTGATGGTTTAAGAACTGGTCCTTCTAGTTCTAATTCCAAATACTTATGCCATGATAGTTTAAAAGTAAAACTTCCTTTATCTAGAGAAAGAATTATCTCTTTCATTTTGGTGTCTTTCTCATCTTCCTTATAGATAGACAGAGTTAAGCATTCTTCTAATCTGTCTTCAAAAGTTGGTAACTGATTATCATAGACGTAATGAATATCTTCTATAAAAGAACATGATTCTGGTGATTTGTATGGATGGTTCATAGCTTTGAAAATATTGAAAGTAACTTCATCTTCATTGAATCTCAGAATTAATTCTCCTTTCTGGACATCTATTAAAGTTCTTCCTGTAGCTAGAAATGGTCGACCTAAGATAAGTGGCGCTGAATATCCTTCTTCCATTTCCATAACTACAAAGTCTACTGGAAAATAGAACTTGTCTACTTTAACCAATACGTCCTCAATAATTCCTTTAGGATTTTTAATCGATCTATCTGCCATCTGCAGAGTCATTTCAGTTTTAGTAAGCTTTCCTATGCCTAGCTTCTTATAATCCTCATAAGACATGAGATTTATACTAGCTCCAAGATCACATAAGACCTTCTTAAACAGAAATCCTCCAATTTCACATGGAATGGTAAAACTTCCAGGATCTTTCAGTTTAGGCGGTAACTTATGCTGCAAAACTGCAGAACATTCTTCATTTAGGCATATATTCTCATATTCCTCTAATTTTTTCTTGTTTGACAGAATATCTTTCAGAAACTTTCCATAAGCAGGCATACTAATTAGAGCTTCGATAACGGGGATATTAACATGAATATGACAAAAAGTATCAAGGAAACGAGCATACTTTTGATCGGTTTTAATCTTTTTAATTTGATCTTTAGGTGGGTAAGGTAAAGATTCTAAATCTACAACCTTTGATCCCAAAGTCATTTTCTCTTTTCCTTTCTCCTTAAACCTTTGAGTATTACTTGATCGCCAAGTATCAGGTTCTTGAATTTTTTCTTTTAAAACATTCCCCGAATCAATCTCTACTCCAGATTCCTTCAGTTCTTCCTGTTTTTCATCCTTGTTTTCATTATCCTCTACTCTAACATGTTCCTTGAATAAATTCCTTAAATATTTATCCATGGGATCTTTCAAAATCCTAGGGATTTTTACCCATTTCTCACCTTCATTTTCAGGTTCCAAACTTCTATTTCTTTTCAAGAAATTCTCTATAATTTCTTCTTCCTCATCAGTGAATTCAATTTCATCTTTAGTTCCATCATTTTTTCCATCTAAATCATTTTCTACTTCATTATTCCCGAAGTTTTCTACTCCATTACTACCACGAGTTTTCTACTTCTCGTAACTACAACATTTACCTCTCTTGGGTTTCGTCGGTATTGCTTGGTAATCCTCCGGGTGGTCTCTTGTTGTTACGTTCACCTTCCCTACTCAAATGATCTTCCATATTCCTCAATGAGGCTTCTATAGTTCTCATTCGGTATCATGTCCACTCATAGATGTTTTCATTGTACTCATATCTTTAGTGACTGTACCAATAGAAGTCATCATTGTTTCCATATTTTTAGCTTGAGTAGATACTACACCCATCATATTTTCCCTTAGTTTTTCCCATTTTTCAACTCCTTCTGCAGGTTGAGTTGAACTTTGAGTTACTGGTATACTTTGAGTGGTATGTTGAGGATAGGATCTAGGTAATGATTGTAAATTCTGATTAGATGTGTTTTCTTGATAAACTTGATTATTATTCCTATATGGGACTGGATATGGCGGTTGTCCTTGCTTACTAGGGTTTTCAGACCATCGATAAGTAGGATGATCTCTTCTAATAGCATTAAACGAGTTTGAGTATGCATTGTTCAAATTCCTATGCTGCTGAAGAAAACTCACTTCCTCTCTTGAATATCCTGTTGGTTCTTCATTCCCTATTGACATATTATCCTGATTTGAGTATTCAGTTGGTGTACTATTTTCTGAACTTTGGTTTTTCTTTGACTGTAGGCCATCAAATTTCCTACTCAAATTTTCTAAATGTGCTAGAACTTCCGTATTAGATGTACATTCTCCTGCAAAAACTACTTTTCGGTGCTAGAACCGGTTTCCCACATTCTGTTATTTTTGGAAATCTTTTCTATAGCATCGTAAACTATTTGAGCTTCACTCATCATTAAAGAACCACCACTTGCATGATCTACATCCGCTCGGGAATATTTTCTTAATTTACGACAGAAAAGTTGAATTTGCATATCTAAGGAATAACCATGGTCGGGACAGGCTCTTAACAATTTTTTAAATCTTTCCCGTGCATTCCCAAGCGTTTCTTCGGATCCTTGTCTAAAGTTAGCAACCTCGACTTTTAATTCCAAATTTCGTCCGGGAGTGAAATATTGTTTCGAAATTCGGTTTGAATCTCCTCCCAACTAGTAAGTGAATGATGTGGAAGAGACATAAACCAATCTCGTGCTCGTCCTTTTAAAGAAAAAGGAAACATAGTCATCCTCGTTAATTCCTTATGAGCACCTTGACTTTTGGCTGTATTGCACAGTTCTTCAAAAAGATAAAGATGATGATGTGGATCTTCATCATCCTCTCCTAGGAATTCGGCTCTTGCGTCAATTAAACCAAAAAGATAAGATTTAATTTCGAAATTATTCGCTCCTTCATTGGGTAAAAGTATGGGATTATTAGTCTGGTTTCTTCTTATGGTTTGATCACAGATAGGTCTCGGGTTTGGTGGGTTATTACGATTATTCTGGTTCCGATTCTGATTATTTCTATTATTATTATTATTATTAGGGTTAACAGGGTTTTGTCCATGCCCTAGAGCATGTTCTAGCCCTTGTTCAGGTGTTTCATCACTGATTTCAGCCATTCTCGTATTTCTGTTTGAAGATGATTCGTCAGGATTTCCCTGACTAGTATGACCACGTTTACTCTTTACTCTTAACTGCCTTTCGTAAGTGTTTATGTCAGGCTTATAAGGAGTGAGTGGGGCCTTACCACTTCTGGTCATCAACTAACGAAAATAGAAAATAACACGAAATTGATAGTAGTAGAAAAAATTGGTAACTTACCTATAAGGTAAGTACCAACGAAAAATAAAATAGAAATGGGATAAGAAAAGTGTTGGCTTATTCTCGAGAATTTTGAGCTAATACAAGTAGTAACCATAGACACAAAAAAAGAAATTAGCGACGTTCCCCGGCAACGGCGCCAGAAATCGACGCCGAGTACCGCCTTTTGTAGTGCTAAACTAGTCCTTAACCGACGAAGCATCGGGTCAAACTCGTAGTGCTAGTATGGTGAGTCGAGTGTCGAATCCTCGGGGAACTTGGTAATTCTTCTAAGTGTGGTTAAACACCAAAGAGTCATTATTAACTCGATCTAAATCGCAATTTTATAACACGGATCAACATAAAATAAATGCGTAATTTAAAAGTTATTCTAATATAATATATATAGATATATAAATATATATAGATGTACATAAATTGAAAAGTATATATATAGATATAAATATATAAATACCAATATATTTATAGAACTAGACATATAAGTTTATAGAACTAGCCGAAGTTTATATAATTGAATTATACGATCTTTTCAGTAAACGGAATGTGCTCGATCTTTCCTTTTATTTTAGGTCCAATTGAGTAAATGAAACGGTGCACTCTGAGGTTAACAATTCCACCTCACACGAGCGTATGAAATTGTCATATGTCATTGTCATCGCTTCAATCTCCACAACCGCCCCATGCTAATCTCGGTTAGTCGAACAGTGTACCGAGTACAAATCTACCCCGGATAAAAGAGGTTATTCCGTTTGTCAGACGGCCGATGTTATTCAAAAGGCTCCGGTTGTCAGGCGGATCGATTTAACTTTCCGGTGTTAGTTTCAATTAAACCGTTGATTTTAACATTATTATGATCTCGAGCACAATTTTAATAAGATTAATCTTTCCCAAGACAAATCTGCCCCCGGGTAGGAAATAGGATTCCGTAGTCACGCTTTCGCACGGCCAATTTTACCCTCCGGTTTTTTTTATCTTTTATCTCATATCCTAACTTCTCTGGTCAGTTCATCGTTAGGTTATATGGTGCGATTCATCTTGGTTAATTACGTCAATCCGAATATTATCAATATGTTACGAGAATAGAAAAAGATTCAATTAACTCAATTTTAATCAATTTTAATTAGACAAAGACATTCCTTTACGAAAAGATCGAAATAAAACGATTACATAACTTTGGCTAGTTATTAGAGTTAGCCTAAAAACATTATAACAACGAAAAAGATAAAAACAAACATAAATACTTAAGAAAAGTTACCCGATTACAAATGTTTGAATCGAGTTGTATTCTTCCGGACATTACAACGACTTCAACAACACTGAACTTCTGATAATTTCCCCAGCATTACAACGATACTACGAGATTATTATTTTTGGCGTAAGGCCTATTTACAAACTATGAAATAAAAAGAAAACAAAGAGGAGAGGATATATATATATGATATGGTTTATATATATTGATACATCGACTCTGTTTGCAAATGATCTCCTTATATAGACAAAAGTCCTTGGGCCGGACCGGTCCGAAGTCAAGCCGGACTGGTCCGGTGTAATGATTAGCTCCACCGCTTTGATTGATCAGCATGTGCTCCGTATGATTATATATTTTTATATATAATTATTAAACTTCTAAAATTCATATCTCGAGTTCTGGACCTCCAAAAATCATGATTCAAGAGGCATCGGAAAGCTCTCGGGAAAATCTACAACTTTCATGAAGGACTCTTCTTCAGATAATGTCGTTTTGATGATCCATTCATTTGTCAAAGACATTTCTCGATTACCACTTAACCAAATTGATTGGCCACTTGACCACTTAAGCTATTCAATTGATCATTTAAGCTCGTGGCACTCTCTAAATCCTTCCAGAGATATGATTAAACTTCAATATGTCGATTCTCGGGGTCTCAGTTCATAAATCGCAATAAAATACCACAAATACCCACGTAAATCTGACACGACACTCCGATTTACTAAAATCGGTACAAAATGATAACTTTTTACTATTATTACTACTAACTACTCTAAATTATAAAGATTAACATTTCATACTATTTATACCATAATTTCATATATTTTATATAGAATTCGTTGATAAAACATAATAATATAACGTATATTTAATCATATAAAAGTAGTATATCAGTAACTACTGTGCTTTAGAAGTTGTTTTAAATGAATGATTAAGTAGGGTGTGTCGACAACTGGTCGATGATTTGAGTGAGGTAGGGCGTATCTCGAATGTCCTATACCACTATGATGACCAAAAGCTCACGACAGTCAGAAAAAGCTGCCTGATGATTTGAGTAAGGTAGGGTATATCTCGAATATCCTATTCTACTATGACAGGGCAATAGCTTATTCTGATGTGCGTTTAAATATGAGAATTAATTGAATCAACTTATATAAGGAATCTGGTATGAATGAGTAAAAGACTTAGTTATCGTCTACCTTATCCCCAGTATAAACTGACAGATATGTTGTAGGGATTGTCCTCTGAGTATGTCAGAAAGGTCCTAAATACCTTCTATCATCCTTTTCGGGACATGTTACGTTTTGTAGGGTGCATGTTATAAGTATCATTTATTTCTAGTTTGAATGGGGTATTTGCTAGTTGCTTTGAATAAATTTCAAGTTTGGACTTAGTGGAAGTTTGCTATGGCTTTGCACACACACAGGGGTGAACCTCTAATTTATTGAATATGCGTTATATTTGCTGAAGTGTTTATCTTTTTTTCCGAGCCTTTATCTTGTCTTGTTTTGCTCGGGACGAGCAAAAGATAAGTGTGGGGGAGTTGTTGACGGTGATTTTTACGATATATATGATATTGTTTCGTAGCAATTTCCTTCGTGTTTTATTACTTTTTATAGAAAAGTGAGGGTTTAAATGGAATATTGCAAGAATGCGTATTGAAACGGTTAAAGTGCAAACTCGAGCTTATTACGTGATTTTATTAGTGATTTTTCATCAATATATATGTTTCTACATTTTGCACGTTTCTATTATCTTGTAGGTACCCGAGCATGGCAGGGAATGAGCTTAAACGATGTTTAAAAGAAGGTTAAATGGAAGGAAGAGGATGCAAGTCGAAGATGGAATGAAGATTTAGAAGTCTGGACGTGCGTTTGCTCCATCCGTCCAGTGGACTGGCGTCCAGAAGATTGAACTGGCGTCCAGGAGGAGTGTCTTGATTCAGAGTTTTCAGATTTTTGCTGAACGAGTGTTCAGAATTGCATAGGACGGGCGTCTGATCCAGCTCGGCCCGACTCAAAGATTTTTATACCCCCTGGACGGGCGTTCACTCTTTTGGACGGGCGTCCAAGCGCCGCCTTTGCTGAAACCGACTTATTTTCTTATAAATAATCGCTTTTTTCTGAACCCTAATACACACAATTCGGCCCTAGGCGGCCACAAGACCCTTGGGGGCTCCCTAGCTGCGTTTCCCTACTACCAAGAACACAATTTCTTCTACTTTTTATTTATATTATTTGCATATCAACGATGAATAGAGGCTAAGCAATTTGAACAAGCGTGTGAAGCCAATCATGTAACGTTTTGATTTCAACTCTTTGGATGGTTTTGTGAGTTTTTATTTAAAGTTGTTTCTTTATTATGTTTTATATTGTTATGCAATTATATCGATGGATTGTTGCTATTTGATGTTTAACGTTTGATGAGAATCGTTGTTAGACCTAGATCACTGTAGTAAAGATTAGATTTAACCTAAAAATAACGAGAGTTGCTAGGTTAAATTTCTAGGTTGCTAGATTGAGAAATCTTACACCTTTGTTATGGAAGCGTTAATCTTTAAGATCGAGAGATGAAAGATTAATAGGCGAATTATCTACGAGAGTAGGAATTCATACCTTTGATAGGTGAACCACATCTTTATTAAATCTTCACTAAACGATCTAGAGTAGAAATTGAGGGTTGCGGGATAGGTGGATCAATGCTTGTTCTTCGTTAAAATTAATTGAAATTATCTTTGTGCCTTGTCTTCGTTGCTATTTTAGAATTTTATTTTTCTCTTTAGTTATAGAATAGATTTATTTAGTTAGTTTAGGTTTCGCAACTATCTTTCCTGGCTTTGGATTGACAACCCTCTGTCTAGTTTATTGTCTCTTCGTTTTCGTTTTTAGTTATTTTTCGTGACAACCTTTAGAAAAATTAAGAACCAGACCAATCTCGATTCCCTGTGATTTGACTCCGGTTGTAACTACTATACTACGATCCCTGCACTTGGGGTAAACCGGATTTATTTTATTACTTGTTTATTTTTCATTAGATAAAATCCGAGACAATCAATCTGCTGGAACAAACTCTGGAAGGAAGGATCACTGCAGCTGACACAAGGACATATATTATGGAAGGTCAACTTGCTAACTTAGTGATCACACAAGAGAGTGTTCATGGTATACTGTCCCGGTTTATTGATGATGTCAATAAGGGGAAAGAGGGCCTTACAGCAGAAGCAAAAAAGGCTCAAGAATATTTGCAATGAATATATGGGAGAGTGATATAAATGAGTTCAGGAAACCTGCACCTGGCAGGATTCAGTTGACTGATGACCTCCTACAAGAATATAGGAAGCTATACAATGGAAGGAAGAAACCCTATCATAACATGGGATTTCAGGAGGGATTGAATTCCTTTCTGGGACTAAAACTTTGGGAAACAAGGGTCAAGACACTGAGAGCTTCCTCTGAGGTGGAAGAGTTGGAAGAGGTAGGCTGGGAACTACCCAATCAGCAAAGGATTCACTGGATGAATTCAAAAAATTTTACATGGGACAGGGCTTCAGTGTTCATAATATTAGATTAACTCTACCAGAAGCCTGGAAGTGATGGAAAGAGCTGAATCATTGGGTTGAATTTTCCCTAATTGAAAACCAATGGATGGTGGATGTAGTCAGAGAAATCAATGAGTTCTATGAGAAGAGAGAAAGAGACAAAGACAGAAACTAGATCAGCACACTTACATTATTTATTTCATTCTGCTGATCCTATTTTGTAATAAGTTTGAACAAGGTTGATTATAATGATAAATGACTAAATTTTTTTGTTTTTGTTTTTATCTTTTTGCTTTGCAGTAAGGAGGGTATTGAAATCATCACTAAAAATGGGGAAATTGTTGGACTTATTTTAAGTTTTAATGAAGAGTGCCAGACTAGCTGTTATAGAGCAAAGGCAAAAAGATGTCTAGATCAAATGTATAGGTTTATTAGAGTTTGATCTTTGTATATGTTTGATCAAACAAGCTTTGTAATTAGGTCAGTTGACTGTATCGGCAGACCTGTCTAGGTCAGTAAGGTAACTAGGTCAGTAGACTAGTTAGGAACCTGCTGAAGACTGAAGACTGAGGGTTCAAACTCAATTATTGAAGGCTAAGGGATCAAACATAGTATTTAAAGTCAAGGCTATGTAATCAGAATTTAGGGAAGTCTGTGATGACCTAAACTGATTACATATACCTTGTGTACAAGGTCTAAGTTCCATATGTTAAGTAGTGATTCGAACTTAGTTATGTTAAAAATGGTGTACTCTAACTTCATAATAAAAAGTTAGATGAAAAGCAGTCAGCTGAAGTGTTATTGAAACACAGCAGACTCTAGCCAGCTGACATGTATGTACATCAGCATACTAAATTAAGTCATATATCTGCTGAGTATAAATCTCAATTTAATGAAAGGTTACATTGGACGATTACAAGGATAAGGATGGATTACAAGCCTTGATATTGTCAACAAATCAATGGACAAGATGAAAAGAACGCTGGAAAGATTCGGAGGATTAACCATTGGATATAAGTCAAAGGGTGGACAGACTGAAAACTTACAAAAAGCAAACTGACAGTGTCAGTACTATGTACAGAGACAGAAAGCAAGTCAAGATGGAGACAAATCAGAAACGGCTAAGTTTGAAATTCAAACATAAGTCACATGATTCTCACTTATAAATAGAAGACTCCTTATTCAGATACAAGGGATGAAAAGTGATAATTTACTCAAAGCTATCAAGTTTCTTATCAAGAAAATAACCCTACAGACATCACTAGCTTAAAGCTACTGATCAAGAAAACTCTTCAAGTGTAACCTGCTATCAAGTTACATCAAGTTCACACACTTGAAGACATCAAGCTGCTGATCATTTCATCCCGATCAAGCTGCTGATAACTGAATCATTTACTTGATTCAAACTTTCTTTTACAAGAAACCTGCTGAAGACAGAGAAGCACTTAGGTGTCAAGAACTGTTGTTTGTGGTGGAGCTGGTGAAGAGGCAATCCTTCCCTTCAAGGACCAGTGGAATACTTTGGTGCAGCAATCCTACCCATTTCAAATTTTCAGTTTGTGAAGCCATAGTCATTGGTGAAGGACAGACAGCTTAGGGATTTTTGTAACTGCAACCTCAAAGATCTCTAGTGAATTTCTTCCAACATCACAGGAAAAGTGTGGACTGACAAGATTACACCACCGGGAACCACTATAAAATTGCTTACTTACTTTCTGCATTTACTTTATGCATTTAGTATACTGATCACATCAACTTACTGAAACTATCAACTGACTCACACACTTACACTACTAAATATCTATTAATTAGTATCATATTTTTAACAAGTAATAAGGCTTAATTTCAATATATTCCGCTGCAACAAATTCAGTAATATTTACTATCAGCAGACTACTGAGCAGTCAGCAGGCTACTGACTTTGCTTTGAGTTTGTTAACTCCAAAAGTTTTAAGTGTTATGTTTATTCACCCCCTCTAAACTTAACCAAACCCTTTTCAAGGGACCAACAATCGGTATCGGAGCAGTGCTTCTGTTCTGAAGTAATCCTACTTGTTGTTCTTGTGAAAATACTTTGATTTTTTTTTCAAGTTTCTGATTTTCAAAGCTTTGCATCATGGATAACAACCAGTATGCTAGAACCATGTTGATGTTCTCCTTAGTTCTTTTTGATGAGTATAAACATCGTATGCAGGCTTACCTAGCTGCAACACATGATGAGATGATGAACGTGCTAACTAATGGACCACTGGAGATCACTAAGGCCATAACTGTGGGCAGTGAAACTCAGTATGTTCTAAAGCCAAAACGAGAGCGGGGTGCTGAAGATATCAATAGCAAATGAGTCTTAGGGTTTCAATAGTACAAACCCACTCTCTTTTTCCAGCTTCATCTTTTCCAAGACAATGTGGGCAGTGAAACTCACTAAGACAATATTCTTTTATCACATATGAATAGAAATATTGTAGCTTCATGCTCGTTTTCTAGGGTTTGTACTATGTTCCAAACTCAATATTGTTGAGGTTTGCTCGTTTTCTATCCTTTATCACATATCACATTGTAGACTTGGTGTACTAGGGTTTGTACCATTCTAAATCACAACTTTGGAAATCAAGATGAACCTCCAGTCAATGCAACATAAGAGGTACCAGTACAAGAGCATGAAGCTGATACACATGCTGAAGTTGTTGAAGCACCAAGTCAAGAACAACTTCAACATGATCTCAACTGGCTAAGAGATCATCCTGTAGATCAAGTCATTGGAGACATTCACACATGAGTCAGAACTATAAGACAATTGGAGCACATGCTAACATGTTTTCTATCTCAAGTAGAGCCCAAAGCAATAGATGATGCAATCCAAGATGCTGATTGGATTACAGCCATGCAAGAAGAACTAAATGAATTTGAACGAAATGAAGTCTGGGAACTTGTTAACAGACTAGACATGGCCAACATCATTGGAACAAAATGTGTATTTAGAAATAAGATGGATGAACAAGGAACAGTTGTCAGAAATAAAGAAAGGCTAGTTGCAAAAGGCTACTCTCAACCAGAAGGAATAGATTATGATGAGACATTTGCACCAGTAGCAAGATTGGAAGCAATCAGACTCTTTCTAGCATTTGCTGCACACAAAGACTTCAAAGTCTACCAAATGGATGTCAAGAGTGCATTTCTAAATGGACTTCTAGAAGAAGAAGTATATGTGGAACAACCTCATGGTTTTCAACTCAAAGGAAAAGAAGATAAAGTATACAAGTTCAAGAAGGCTCTTTATGGACTCAAATAGGCACCCAGAGCCTGGTATGAAACTTTATCACAATTCTTGATCAATAATGGATTCAACAAAGGAACTATTGATAAGAATCTTTTCAAGCTAGAGGAAGGAACAAGTACATTGCTAGTACAAATCTATGTTGATGACATTATCTTTGGATTAGAAGATGAAAAGTTGTGTGAGAAATTTCAGATGAGCATGATGGGAGAATTGAATTATTTTCTTGGCCTACACGTGAAATAGTTGAAAGATGGCATCTTCATCAATCAGGCCAAGTACACAAAAGACCTGATACACAAATATGGTATGGATACAAGTGGCACATCAGATACACCAATGTGTGCAAGAGTTATTCTTGGAAAAAATGAAGCTGGAAAAGATGTTGATCAGAAAATGTATAGAGGAATCATTGGATCCCTCCTATATCTAACTTCAAGCAGACCTGACATAGCATTTGCAGTAGGAGTATGTGCAAGGTTTCAAGCTCAACCTAAAGAATCACACCTACTAGCAGCCAAAAGAATAATCAAATACATGAAGAACACCATCAATGTTGGAATTTGGTATCCAAAAGATGGAGGATTCAAATTGATATCATATTCAGACTCTGACTATGCTGGATGCAAGATAGATAGAAAAAGCACCTATGGACTTGTCAAATGCTAGGCAACTAGACTAGTTTCATGGTTTAGCAAAAAGCAAAACTCCATATCTACATCAACAGCTGAAGCATAATATATAGCGCTGGCAGTTGTTGTGCACAAGTACTGAATGGAGGAGAAGACAATTCCAATCATGTGTGACAACACAAGTGCCATATCTATTACTAAAAATCCAATGTTGCACTCAAAAACAAAGCATATTGATGTAAGGCATCATTTTATCAGAGATCATGTTGAAAAAGGGGATGTTATTCTAAGATATATACCCACTGAAGATCAATTGGCTGACATCTTCACTAAACCACTCAGTCATGAAAGATTTAGCATGTTGAGAACTAAGTTGGGAATGATTGAAGTTGACTAAGTACAAAAGAGCGGCTAAATGGAGTAATCAACTAAGTGACTTCACCAGCTGATTAAACCTTTGCCATTACAGGAGATGTAGCAGGTAAGGAACTGGTACTCAGCGAAGTTAACTGCACTGATTGTTAGGAACAGTTATATACAGTAGCTAAGTAAAGAAGTCACTACACCGGCTATGTGACCAGCAAATTAAAGTGTGAACTAAATCAGTTTTTATACACGTGGAAAATCAAGAAGTTATGGAGGATTATGCCGTGAAAGATTACACACGTGGAGATCAATTTACAATCGTGGAGGTAACCATATTATTTTTGAATTATAAACGCCTCGATTCCCGGGATTTATCATTACTTGCCTCAATCCACTCCCCCACTATACTCAAATACCGCAATTTATATACATAAAATCATGCCATTAAATCACAAAATCCTTCCATATTCAACCACGTTCACACTACACAAATCATCCTATATAAACCACACTTAGAGGTTTTTCAAAACTCTTTACGCTCCCTTGCAAATCATAAACCCTATTTTCTCACTGCAAAATCAAAGCTTTCTCTCAAATCTCAAACAATGGCTTCATCCTCTACAATCTCTGCCACAAACGATTTTATGAAAAATGGATCATCACTGGATCATTTTTTAAGCTTGAACCCTATCTATCTTTCTGTGATAATGACACACAAGCTCAACGCTTAGTTGATTGTTGTTCAAATCTGGGGTTAATGACCTACCTAAAACCCCCAATAACTAGAATATGCTTTGAGAACCTGATTGCATTTTGGACAAATGAAAAGTTTGTGCGGAGCGCTAAGAAGAGTGATCACGACTTTATAAAAAGTTCAATCTTTGGGAAAGAACTGGTCATCACCCCTGGTCTTCTCAATAGATTCTTACACCTACCCATGATAGGTCCGGCTAATGTAAAGTTCGTAAAGATTGACATCAACAACTTATGGGCTGAAATAGCCAAGAATCTCAAAAAGAACAACAAAACCTACAACCTCCCAAGATCAGCACTCAAACTTCCATTTGCTGAGTTCACACCTGTTATCACCAAGAACATCGAAGGCAGGAAAGGGTCGGGGGGACACGGTATACGAAGCAACAGTGTGAAAACGCGTAAATAGGTAGGCTCGGTCGACCGAGCAATGCTATTCGGTCGACCGAGTGTCTTATGTCGGTCTACCGAGGCTGAAAATCGACGCGTTTTTCTTGATCCTTCCTTATGTCGGCGAAACTCCTATATAAGCAGCACCATTCGAGCAGAAAAATACAACACATCATTACATAGCAGCCGCACCACATCACACAAAAACATGAGTTTCTTTCTTTCAATTTTCTTTTGGAGATCGAAGATGATTGAAGGCTAAGCAATTCGCAGTAGGACAACGGGATGAATCCATTACAACATCACCACAACCAGGAGATTTTCAGTAAACATTATTAGTGAGTTTGAATTTATTTTTTTTCTTTATCGAATGTTTTGAATTGGTTGAATGTATGTTTTGTTAGATTGAAAATTCGATGAAACGATTGTTGTTTTGAATTTGATGAGAATTAAATTTACATAGAACCCTTCATTCGATACAGTTAATGATATTCCGAGAGATTAGTTTATTGTTAATTGGGTAGGAGATTCGGGAACGAACTCATGATCATGTTCTTTTATTGTTAATTTTGTTTCACTTGAGAAAGGGAACGAGAGACCAAATAAATTTGATTAAAGAAATTTGATTGGATTTAAGTTAGATCACACCAAGAGATTTGATTCATCTCACAAACCGGTTGGGTGGTGGTTGTTTGGTAGAATCCTTGTTGCCCTACTGTCTCGTTACATTAAGAAGAAAGTTAATTTTTCATAGCAATTCGGATTTTAGATTCAATAGTTTATTTAGGTTTAATTTGATCTCTTTTGTTTTATTAGTTTAATAGAAATTATTTAGGAACTTTATTATTTTAATTAGATTTATCGTGACAATTCACCGGTACGTTAACTGTATTTTTGTTTCCGACATAATTCGATTCCTTGGACGACCCGGTAATGCCCACTACAACGTGCCTTGCACTTGGGGTGTTCCGGTAAAATAATAAATTTAAAACTTACCGAACAAGTTTTTGGCGCCGTTGCCGGGGAATCGGTAACGGTTGTCGGATTCTTCGTAGTGCAGTTTTATGTGTCGGCAGTATTTTGGCCATAACTTTCGGCTCGAGTGTCCGTTTGGCGCGCAGGACCCCAATTCGGAAAGCTCGTTCCGATGCCGACGACGTGGTGAATGGCCATAGGCCGTCCAACACCATTTTCGAGGTCAAAATCTGCTGTTTTCCCTTCCATTTTAGCCCTAGAAGATTTCAACACGTTTTTTTTTCACCGTCTTAGTGTTTTTCCTGTTTTAAGTTTTTCGTAGGTTGGTTTCTTTTCCTGTTTCTGTTTCTATATATTTTCTAAATTAAAAAAAAAATAAAATAAAATAAAAAGAGGAACTTTCTGAACGGGCGTCCAGAATCTGAACGCCCGTCTGCCCCCGATTTGTCTTCTGAACGCAAGTTCAGTGACCTGAACGAGCGTTCACCTCCAAAATTTCCCCTGAACCAGCGTCCACTCATACTGAACTCCGGTTCAATCTCTTAAATTGTCACCTATCCTCTTCTCTCTTCTCTCTTTCTAAACCTCTAAACCCTCTAATCTTCTCTACATTCATTCTCATCAACCCTAAGGTTGATTTCTTCATGTTCTGCTCTTCTGGTTTATGCAAACCAGGAGCAAGAAGGGACCTCTTACCTTTAATCCCAAACCTGAGCGATCTATTCTCAGGAGAAAACTCTTCCCTAATCCAGACATTATGGCTAACGAAGTTCCAAATCCAGATCCTCAAGCCCAAATGAATCTGATCCTTCAACAGATGCAAGCAATACAACAACAACAAAATCAACAAGCTGGGATAAATAATCAATTTCAACAATTCCGTCAAAACCAGCTAAACCAATTAAATCAAGACCCCTATCCCCCCTATCTTGACCAAGACTTCCTGGAAGGGCATAGACCTATTCGCCCTCCAGACATGGGACAACTGAACTTCGATCTAAAAAATGGAGTGGTTGGGCTGGTCCAGAATAGTTCTTTTCATGGTACTGCTGAAGAAGATCTTCATGACTTCTTGTCCACCTTCGTTCAAATCTGCGAAGCAGTCCACTATCCTGGTATTGATTCTAAGATTGTCAAGTTAAAACTCTTCCCGTTTGCTCTAAAGGGTGAAGCAAACCGTTGGTTCAAATCTTTAGCCCATCATTCTCTCCGTTCCTGGAATGATGTCAAAAGAGCCTTTGCTCTGAAGTTTGTCTCACCTGGGACAATCATGGACATGAAAAGGGAGATAGCCACATTTGAACAGCTTGATGGTGAGAGTGTGGGGAAAGCATGGGAGAGACTAAATCTGCTGATGAGGAAGTGCCCCAACCATGGATACAGTAGACATGAGCTACTAGAGTTATTCTACAGAGGTGTCTCTCAACCAAATAGAGACTTCCTTGATTCAACTGCTCATGGATCCTTCCTAGGGGGAGGTGATGACGCTGCTTACAGGGTAGCTGAAACTATAGCAAAGAATAACATGTGGTCAACTCCAAGGAAGACCAATGTTAGTGGGAATAAGAAGGAATCTGCTGCGAGCAATTCTGAGACTAAGATGTTAGTTGCTCAAATGGAAGTGATGAGCAAGCGACTAGCCAATTTACAAATGCGGCGAAAGCAACGAGGGCCGTCAGATGTGAACTACCTGGGAATGCAGGCGGGAAATGAGATGAATGAGGAAGTGAATTTAATGGAGAATCATAACGAAACCTTCAGAAACTTCAATCAGGACCAGAATCATTCCGGATTTCAACGACCCAATTTTAATCAAGCCAATGCACCACCTGGCCCATCCAATTCAAAACCTTCTTTCAACTCAAGTTATCAACGATCACTTCCTGGGAGTGCAAATCAATCTTTCAATACGAATTTTCAAAGAACTCAAAGTGGTTGGAATCAAAACCAAAACCAACAAACCACTTATGTTTCTCAAAAGAAATTTGATGAATTAGTTGACATGGTGAAAACTCTGGCCACCAGTGTCAAGACCATTGAAAGACAAGTTGGCCAAATGGCAGACCAACAAGCGAGTCGACCTTATGGTAAACTTCCGAGCTACACTGAAAGAAATCCAAAAGGGGATGCCAATGCTTGCACTGACATCACTACACAATGGAACTATGGAGATGAGGAAGTGAATGAATTTACCCTGTGGAGCGGGAAGAAAGTTGGAGCCGAAAATGGCTCGGGAAACGAGTAACCCCTCCTGACGCCATGAGTTCAGGAGGGGGAAATCAGAATTCAAAACCCGAAGAAAGCAAGAGTGAGGATGAGATGAATGACGAGGGTTCTTCGGATGATGAAATTAATTCTAATGTAGCTGTGAGGAAGGGTCAGGTGGCTGAACCCCTGACGAAAAAGAAGGATGGAAAGTTTGTTAGGTGGAAAGATAAGGAAGATGAAGCTATAAAGAATCAAACCGTGAACAATGATACTTTGAGCAAAGAAAAGAAAAACCTTCCTTATCCGCCAAGGAAAAAAGAAAGTGTCCTTGGTAATGACAAACAGTACGAGGGAGTTAGAAAAATACTTAGAGACACAAAAGTAAGTATACCTCGGCGAGTACCGACCGAAATGCCTAAGTGCTCTAAGTATTTCAAAGAAGCTTGTGGGAGTAAGAAGAAGCTCAAGGGGATGGCAGAAGAGGTTTTGAAAGAAGAATGTTCAATGGTTTCACCGAAAATTCTAACAAAGCGAGGTGACCCCGGACGACTTTCAATCTCCTGTGAGATTGAAGGTTGCATGTTCCATAACGTCTTATGTTATTCAGGGGCTTCTGTAAACGTGATGCCATTAAACATTTGTATAAATCTCAGTTTAGATAAAAGGATGAGGGAACGCCCAATTTCTCTTCAAATGGTGGACCGATCTAGCCGAACAGCAGCCGGTTGTGTTAACAATGTTCTTGTTTATGTTAAACACTTAGCTTTTCCAACCGATCGGGTTATTCTCGGATTACCCACCTGATAAAGAAATGCCCTTAATTCTAGGCCGATCCTTTTTGGATGCCTCTGCCGCCCTTATTGATTTTTACAAGGGTTAGGTCACAATGAGATTCGATGATACATCTATCACCTTTACGCGGGGGAAAAGCGCTGAGGAAACCCTAGTAAAAGATCTCGTTCATCGAAGCGATTCATGATGATGAAGAAGATGACCACCCTGAATCTGAAGAAGAGCCAATGGAGATAGGTGCTCTCAATGCTATAAATCATAAAGAAAGAGATGATTGTGAGCCATCTTCTGATTCATCACAGGCCGTAGTCACTGACAAGTTATCTCCACAATTTGCTCAACCTGAGCCTGCCAGTGAACAGAAGACATGGAACTTTACAGTGATGAACGATGATGATTTCAAAGAGCTGTATCAGACGGATTTTAATCCTGGTCAAGAAGAAGTCCTGATGGGTAGTTGGGACGAAGTCGATTTTTGGAGAGAGACTACCCACTGGGAAATCGGCGTTTGGGAAAAGCTAGCTGCTGAGCTAGAAGAAGAAGAGTTAAGAAGAATGAGTTACCATGAAAAAGAGAAGGCAGGTGTTGACAGAAAGATCCCTATGGATGATTTAATCGATTATCTTTCTGGGGTTACACCTCGGGAAGAGGAGTTGTTTTTCAGTCAACCCCTTCAAGCTCATTTGACCACGAGAGGAAAAAGGTGGTCCTCTCAAATCTAGTATTGAGAAACCACCCACTGATTTGGAGCTTAAACCTCATCCTCAGCACCTTAAGTATATTTTTCTTAAGGATGATGATAAACTGCCTTTAATCATCTCTTCTAAACTCGAAGCCGAGCAAGAGACACTACTGAGAAAAGTGCTTGTGAAAAACATCCTTGCGTTCGGATGGAAAGTGGGTGATATCCGAGGTATCAGCCCCGACGTTTGCATGCATAAAATCCGAACGGAGGAGGGGGCGAAAAAGGTAAGACAACCTCAGCGAAGGCTAAATCCGCACATGCAGGAGGTTGTCAAGAAGGAGATAATCAAGTGGTTAGATATGGGTATTATCTATGCCATCGCCGATAGTGAGTGGGTCAGCCCTACTCAGGTTGTGCCAAAGAAGGGAGGCATTACTGTGGAAAAGAACGAAAAAGGGGAGGAATTTGCCTTACGCCTTGTGACTGGCTATAGAGTTTGTATTGATTATCGCAAGTTAAATGAAGTCACCGCAAAGGATCATTTCCCCCTGCCCTTCATTGACCAACTTCTAGAAAGACTGAGCGGTCATAAGTTTTATTGTTTCCTCGACGGATATTCTGGTTATTTCCAGATAGCCATCGACCCTAATGACCAAGAGAAGACAACTTTTACCTGTCCATCGGGCACTTTTGCGTTCCGCAGAATGCCTTTCGGTTTGTGTAATGCACCGGCTACATTTCAACGATGTATGCGGCTATTTTTGATGGACTAGTAGAGAAGTGTATGGAAGTCTTCATGGATGACTTCTCGGTCCTATGGCGACAGCTTTTGATGAGATTTTGGAAAACCTAGATATGGTACTTCAACGATGCGTTGAGAAGAACCTAGTTCTAAATTGGGAAAAGTGCCATTTTCTAGTTGATGAAGGAATTGTCCTTGGACACAAGGTGTCCAGCAATGGAATTCAGGTAGATAAGGCTAAGGTAGAAGCCATTGAAAAGATGTCGTACCCTAAGACTGTGAAGGAGGTACGAGGTTTTCTTGGCCATGTTGGTTTCTACAGGCGATTCATTCAAGACTTTTCTAAAATCGCCAAACCTTTATCTAACAATCTTAAGGACGATGTGGACTTCTCGTTTGATGCGAAGTGTGTTGAAGCGTTTAATTGCCTGAAGGATAAGCTCATTAGCGCCCATATCCTAATCGCACCTGATTGGACTAAGCCCTTTGAGCTAATGTGCGATGCTTCTAATTACGCAGTGGGAGCAGTTCTAGGACAGAGGGTCGATAAGAAGTTCAGACCCATTTACTATGCTAGCCGCACTTTGAACCCAGCTCAATGCAATTACGCCACCACCGAGAAGGAATTCTTGGCAGTCGTTTTTGCTATTGACAAATTCAGAAGTTATCTTTTAGGGTCCAAAGTGGTGGTGTGGACTGACCATGCAGCCTTACGTTATCTTATGGATAAGACAGATGCGAAATCGAGATTACTCAGGTGGATTCTTGTTTTACAAGTATTCGACCTGGAGATAAAAGATAAAAAAAGTAGCGATAACGTTGTGGCTGATCATTTATCTCGTCTAGTAAATGAGGAAAGCGAAAGTCCAAAGGAAATAGGGATCGATTTTCCAACAGAACAGTTGCTGAAGGTGGAAGCTGTTAGGCCTTGGTATGCTGATTACGTCAACTATCTAGCCGGTGGTCACTTAGAAGAAATGACGTATCAGGAGAAAAAGAAATTCTTCACGGACCTAAAATATATCGTTTGGGAGGATCCCTATCTGTTCAAAGTCTGTAAAGATGGGTTGCTGAGACGATGTGTTCCGGAGCACGAACAATGGAGTATTTTGGAAGAATGCCACAGTGGTCCCACTGGTGGTCACTACGGAGCGCCTAAAACCGTTGCAAAAATCCTCCAAGCCGGTTTCTACTGGCCCACGCTCTTTAAGGATGCCGAAGCCTTTTGCAAAGGTTGCGACGGATGCCGCGGATTGGGAGGCGAGTAACGAAATGGACATGCCACTTAAGCCCATTCGGGAGTGCGAAGTCTTTGATGTATGGGGCCTCGACTTTATAGGACCATTTCCATCGTCATGCTCTAATAAATACATCCTTGTTTGTGCAGACTACGTATCCAAATGGGTGGAGGCAATTGCCACTCAGACCAACGATCATAAAGTCGTGAAGAAATTTTTGCAAAAGCATATCTTCACCAGGTTTGGCAGTCCCCGAGCGCTTATCAGCGATGAAGGCACTCACTTTTGCAACGCACCACTTGATAAGATTCTTGAAAAATATGGTGTCAAACATAAAATCGGTACACCATACCATCCCCAAACAAGTGGTCAAGTCGAAGTCAGCAACCGGAGTATTAAAAGAATCTTGGAAAAGACAGTGAACTCGAATAGAACTAATTGGAGTCTAAAGTTGGATGATTCACTATGGGCTTACCACACTGCTTATAAGACTCTCATGGGTACGTCTCCCTTTCAAATGGTTTATGGAAAAGCTTGCCACTTACCAGTCGAGCTTGAACACAGAGCTTACTGGGCTATTAAATTTTTGAATTTCGATAGCCAACTCTGTGGGGAAAAGAGGCTTTTGCAATTGAACGAGCTCGACGAATTTAGACTCCAAGCTTACGAGAATTCCAGGATAAGCAAGGAAAGAACCAAAGCGCTTCACGATGCTAAAATAAAAAATCGGGAATTCAAAGTAGGTGATATGGCTCTGCTGTATAATACCAGGTTACATTTGTTTGGTAAGCTTAAATCCAGATGGTCTGGACCCTTTGAAATCATCGATGTCAACCCGAGTGGAGCAATTGAGTTAAAAGGGTATGGCGGTCAAACGTTCAAGGTAAATGGTCAAAGGCTGAAAAACTATTTTGGGCAACCAAAAGAAAAGCCTGAGGTCATGTACTTTCAAAAGGGGATTGAAACGGCTGAGATGCTGACGTGTGATGAGATTCCATCCGACTTCTTTGGTTCGGATGATGACATCTTTACCCCTACCTGTGAAGACCCTTCTGACAGTACTCCTAAAACTGTCGGTATACCTAGGACAAATCTGAGAAGAGGCAAGAAGAGGAAGAAAGTCAATGCTGTCTGGAAGGCTAAGTTCCATAATTTAGTCACGCATTTGACTTGTTGTTGTGGCCACACCGCTATTCATCATGCAGATTCTGATGACGAAGTGGTAGGAAGTAAGCCAAAGTGGCCCGACCCGGGTTGAATTTGAGGATCATGTCAAGCTAATGACATAAAACAAGCGCTACTAGGAGGCAACCTAGTCTTTTTAGGTAGATTTTATTCTTTTAGCCGTTTTGATGCATTGTAGTTTTTAGGAATAATACCTTGGTTACTTGTGTGGTGGTTATCCTTGGACTATTTGTTGAATGCTTTATTTGCCTGTTTCTGTGTGCATACGTGTTTACTCATAAACCCTTTGTACCCCCGAGATTATATGCTATGTCGAGTGTTGCAGATGATGTTGAGCGGTTTTTGCCAGTTATCACTCTTAGTGTTGTCTGTTCATGATACGAGTCGCAGCGGTTCATCCATGTTACGGCCTGACCACTGCCAACCTACAGCCCGACAAACACTTTGGGACCAAACTAAGTATTCTTTTCTCTTATTTGCACATTCGAGGACATAATGTGATTTAAGTGTGGGGGGTGTCTACATCGGGAGTTATCATGTTATATTTTCGAAAAATGAGTAAATGTGAATTTCCTAAAAAAATTTAAAATTTTTCGAAGTGAAAACTGACAAATGTGAATCATGAACATGTGATTGAAACAAAAAGGCTCGCTAGTTGTAGTTTCCTGACGATGATTGTCTGTAACTTCTGTGAGATAGTTATAGCATGCTTTTACTAATATGAGATAGTATTCATTTCATATTCACGTAAGCCTTTGAAATTGAAGCGACATTTTTAAAAAGATCAGTAAAAGCAAGCGACATTCACGTATTCATTTCATATTCACGTAAGCCTTTGAAAGATCAGCACTCAAACTTCCATTTGCTGAGTTCACACCTATTATCACCAAGAACATCGAAGGCAGGAAAGGGTCGATGGAAAAATTGACCGAGTTACGGGTCAAGCTAATGGCAATTATCTATCAAGGTATTCACTTTGACTGGGCAACATTTGTCTTCAATAAATTGAAAGACTCGATTCAAAAGGAAATTGATCTGTCAATCATGGCACCAAGCAAGGGTTTGCACAAGAAGAGTGATTTCTGGGAGAGGAAATCATATGGGTTCCCTCTTCAACACCTATTTGACACATTGAAAGTGAAACCCACAAATCTACAGCCTCCACACAAGTCCAAAGTGATGTTTACCTACATTAAGGCATCTCTGAAACCCAAACCCTCTACCGGACAAAAAAGGAAAGCATCCGAAGGCAGTAGATCAGGGATGGGAAGACGAACCAGATCACAAAAGGCACAAGAGGACACCCAAGTGGTCAGTGCCAGCAATCTGGACAACCCAGTGGTGATTAGTGATAATACCACAACAAATGTGGAAGGGAAGCAAGAGGACGTCACCTATTTGGAAGAAGGTGAGGAAGGATATGTTCTTACTCCATCTGAAGAAGAGGAGATGGATGATGAAGAAGAGACATCTGAGGATGAAACAACTGAGACAGAGGAAGCACAGACAGACGGTGGTCATCTTGAAGATGATCAAGAAAAGATGGAGACTTCTGATGATGATTTGACAATCCTGGAAGTGATCCTCAGAAGCATCAACAAAGTTGACAAAGTGCTGAGTGAGCCAGCTGATAAAAGTCACTCCGCTGAACCTGTCAACACCCCCGGGATGATACGGAACCCGACACGGTCCCATTATCCCCGGTCAACTCGTCCGAGGACATAAGTCAAACTCTTTCCCCGAGCATAAGCGCGCGACGTCGCCAACTTGATGGCCATCCCGCCATCCTCATAAGCATAGGGGGCCGCCCCGCAAAGACCGCGGGCCCATTCCTACGAGAATATCGCTAATGGAAAGTTCATAAGCTTAGATAGAATGCGAGGCCAACCGCCATCCGTCGGGCATCGGCGCCGCTAGCACGAGTAGTCTTTTACAAACCTTTATCCTTTCCCTATAAATACCCCCACCGTGACATTAATGAAGAGAGAGAAATATAGAACAACTTTTGCACATTTATTTCTATCAGCATTGTTCTCTCTCTCATATTTATTTCATATTACCACCGCGGGCTCATCACCGACGTCGATAAACGCCACCGTCCGACGGCGATAACCTCACCGATCGGAGCACCACGAAGAGGCCGTATATCCCACGTCCAAGTCTTCCTTTCAAACTACCCGACGGAAACGGATCACGTCAATTGGCTCCGTTACCGGGAACGTTTTCTTCAAAGGATTCAACACCTTCGTGGACTCATAGTTGCTCGCCTTGTACCGATCTCCGTCTCCCTTGTATAAAAGGTTTGTTATTCCAGCTTATCATCATCAAATCGGTTATCTTTGTCTTCACAAATCCGTTGAAAGATAGCTCATGTGTTTATGTAGACTATCCCAATCTTGCGTTTGAAGATTCACCACTATTGGGATAATCTTATATGAACCGCTAAGAAACGGCCGTGGTTAGCGTTTTTCCGATTTGTATGTTGATCGGGACGGTGTGAACGCCATAAAATTCGACTTGTAGCATCTCTCGTGTTGGGATCGATTGCTTGTAGGAGGGTAAAAGGTTCATCGGATGTTGCGTACATAAAATCCGACAAAGCGTAGATCACATCACATCACGTCACATCAACTACCTTTTGAAAAGGATACTGAGTCGGCTTGTGTCGAGGCAATAATCCCACTTGCTACCTTGGAAAGCTTGTTGTCGACCGGCATCGGACCTCCCATCATGGCTAACCCTTCGCCTAACCCCGTCACACCCAACCCGGCGTGTGCGCATCGCCCCAACGAGGTCTCACGAGAGTGACCCCGCCCGTACAACCGTCGATTACCGCGAGTTCTTGGAGTTAAGAAAGAAAAACACTCGCTGGCCAGAGGCGCAGCTCGCCCGAAGACAGATTAACACCGAGGGCCCGTACAAAGAGGCCCCCGCCCCGCCGGTTCCTAGCGAGGCCGATCCGGCAAGAATGAAGAGTTATGGTGAATACGCGGCGAAAATGAAGGCGCCCAACGAGATCTTAATCTCCGCCGGCCAGCCCGCGCTAGCAATTGATCCTCCCCCAACCGCAGGGCATGAACGCCGGACCTAACGTCATCGCCCCTCCGTGGAAAGTGGCCAAACACGGGGGAAACAACGCGAGCTCGCCGTCACGAGCATCGAGGGGAAAGCGTATCCTCCTCTCGGCACGGTGAACACAAACCAAACTAGAATATCGGCGCACGACCGCCCGGGAAAACGCAGCTTTACCATCACCACCGAGGGATGAAGATAAAGGAACGCGAGGCAACGTCGACGGAGACCGGGTCCCCTCGCCGAAAATCCCCGGAACATTATCCCGAGAAGAAGAGCACGGGCCGAAACAGAAAGGCACAAAGAAGCTGACGAGGACGACGCCCACTCTCGTGGCGCACCTCGAGCCCGCACCAACCAGCCGATTTGAAGATCCGAGGCCGATGGTTCCGGAAATGAAAAAGAACAAACGAGAAGAGGATAAGGAACCTAGCGCCGCTATGGACGCACTTTCGTACTCGCTCATAGCGAGCCTCCCTCGACGCCGAGTCTCCAACATCAACATAACAGATTATCGTGGTAAGTCGACCCATACGAATGGATAGCCTCGTTCGAGAGCAAAATGATGCTCGCTACGCGCCATAGCGCGGCCCGGTGCGTGGCTATGGTGGGTTGCATGAAAGATGAGCCTCTACATGGCTTCGCAAATTGCCGCCCGCATCGGTTAACACCGGGATATGCGGACAAAGTTCCCGACGTAATTCAAGACAGCCGCATGACCTCGCAAGACCACAACCGATCCGTTTTTGATAAAGCAGACACCTGGGAGTCCGCCCGGTCGTATTACGAGAAATTCGTCCAAGTTTACGATCAAACACGGGACGAGCCCGAACCCACGGTCATGATGGCATTCTTAATCGGACCGGTGGGCGGCGAACTTAAGACACACTTAACGATGCACGCTCCGACCAACTTGAGGGACATGTTGGAGCAGCCCGGAAGTTTACTACCGTCGAGGTCATCCCCGCCGTAAACCGGGGCCTTCAATCGATCCCACGGCCCCGTCCAATAGTACTCGAGGCCGATCCCCAAAGAAAGGAGGAGGCCGTCAATCCGGCGAAAGAACGGACGACCGTGATTTCAAAAGGCCGCAAAAGTTCGACGTAAAAGATTACATTCCGCTGAATGCCCGACCGTCGGCGATCCTGAACGAAATTTCGGAACACATCCGGAAGCCCCGCGACAATCGTAGCGAAGACACCGTTCGTAAAGCGGACACAAGCAAATTCTCGTGAGTTTCATAATTATCACGGCCATAACACGGATGATTGTTTTTCCCCGATAAGGATCCTAGACAAAATGGCCCGGGAGGGAAAGTTAGATCGATTCAAATTGGCAGCGGTGCCAACCGAGACTCGTCGCAGCCCCCGCATGAGCGCGAGCTTAATGTCATCCACGAAAGCCCGCCTAGCAACAGCAGATAAAAGAACGCATCAACTCGATCAAAGAATTTGGACGAGAGCGGCCTAGAACTCGCGGCCGACGAAGAGGCCTTGACTTTCACAAAGAGCGAGCTTAGCTTTGTTACGGGAGCAATGGAGATGCCCCTCATAATCAAAATCGGGATCGGCAAGTGCGGGGTTAACGCAGTCCCGGTGGATACAAAGCCGCCAGAGACATCATCTATCTTGACCGCCTCAAAGGTTTGAATTTCACCGAGGCCAATCCGAAACCGTACCTCGGGCTCGCTGAGGGTTTTACCAACCACGAGGTAAAAGTTAAAGGAATGATTGACCCGGAGGTCCGCATCGGAGACTTCGAGCCCTTCCGGATCGAAAAAATAGAATTTCGGTGGTCGATCCGCCACTCGCTACCACATGATCCCGGGCATACCCGCGATGCGCAAATTTCGACGGTGTCTTCCATTCCGCATCGAGGGTCAAGTTTTATACGTAAAATGGCAGATAGGCCAGCGATTAGCCGACCACGTACTTATCTTGACCACTTGGCAAAATCAAAGGCAGGGTTGAAAAGGGCACGGGAGCCCGAAGTCCAAGGTGTGCTAGGACAAGCTCATGCTACACCTCCCGTCGCACCAAATAGGGGACTAACCCCATCACGAATTCAATAAATCCGTTGGGAGAAGCTCTAGCGATAATCGATACAACCGAGATCCCAAGTACCGCCGGACGACTCAACCCCCGGATAGGTGAGTCCATGGCCGAGTTGGGAGGCGAGCGCTAAGAAAAGAGCGCCGGAAGCCCATATCGAGCGGGGACAAGACACGAACAGCCCTCCGCCGCTTAAGAAACAACAAAAGGAAATTGTATGCGACACATTGCGTATACGAGATGATCCAAGCATTGAAGCAGCAGGGGAGCTCGTCGAGGTAATCATCAATGAGAGATACCCCGACCAAAAGATCAAAGTCGGGGCGCACCTCGCCAAGGCCGATATGTCCGCGCCGATCAACGTACCGAAAGAGAACCCGGAGGCCTTTGCTTGGGAGGTCACCGACATGCGAGGCGTCGACCCCGAGGTCGCACTCCACCGTCTCAACGTGAATCCCCACTTCAAGCCAATTCAAGCCAGCCGGGCTCGTCAATTTTCAACCGCAAAGGAAGAGGTCCGTAAAAATTGAGATCGCCAAACTACTTGCGGCGGATATCATTGAAGAACTACAATATCCTACTTGGCTAGCCAACGTCGTTATGGTTTTGAAGCACAACGGCAAGTGGCGAATGTGCGTAGATTTCACCGACTTGAACAAAGCCTCGCCCCAAGGATCCCTACGAGCTACCCCGCATGTACGTAATGGTAGATCGGATAGCGGGTTTTGAAATCCTCGCTTCGTCGACGCCTATTCTCGGATACCATCGTGTCCGTATGGCCGGGGACGAAGGACAACTTACCGCTTTCGTAGCCGGAGGCGGCATGTATTATTACAAAATGATGCCCTTCGGCTCGAAGAATGCGGGTTCAACATTCCGTAGGATGATCAACCGGGTCTTCCACACTCAAATCGGCCGCAACATGGAAGCTTACATGATGACATGGTCATCAAATCCAAAGATGCGACTTCATAGCGTATTTGAGGGAAACTTTCGCGAACGTACGAAAAAACAACATGAAGCTAAACCCACCAAATGCACGTTTGGGGTTAAAGCCGGAAAATTCTTAGGCTTCATGGTCACACAAATAAGGCATCGAAGCAAATCCCGAGAAAATCGAGCCATTCTCGGGACATGGCACCTCCCACGACCGTGAAAGAGGTTCGCAGGTTGAATGGAAGGATAACCGCTCCGGGCGTTTCATTTCGAAATCGGCGTACAGTGCCTTCCTTTTTATAAAATTTTGAAAGGCGGCAAAGCAAGGGGTTTGAATGGACCGAAGAATGCACCGAAGCCTTTGAAGAGCTCAAGCAATACTCGGTCGCCCCGCCTCTTTTAGTAAGTCCTATCATAGGCGACCGCCTTTATTTATATTTGGCGGCCTCGTATAGGCCGTCGCCGCAGCTCTTGTAAAGGAAGAGGGGACTCCCGAGAAGCCCGTTCAAAAGCCCATTTACTATGTTTCGAAGGCTCTCGCCCCGTGGAAGGTCGATATTTTAATGCAGAAATTGGCTTACTCTCTTGTTATAGCAAATAGAAAGCTCCGTGCATATTTTTCATCACATACGATCATTGTACTATCGGATAGTCCGCCGCGTCGTTTTACATAAGCCGTACCTCGCCGGTCGTCTCCGTAAACGGGCAATTGAGCTCACCGAATTCGACATCAAGTACGAGCCTCGAAGGGCAATCAAGGCACAGCCCCGGCCGAGTTCATTCTTGAAGCAAGCTTCCGAGATCCCTCGACAACACAACCCACTTCCCCTTCGACCAACTCGCCCGACAAACCGGCTCCTAGCGGCCCCACGAGGCCCACGCCACCGTTGCGCTGTTCGTTGACGGCGCTAGTGGAATTGGAGCTTGCGGGGCCGGCATCGTCTTGCTCGAGCCGGGAACGTCCGAAGAAATTGAGAAAGCGCTTCGCTTCGATTTCACGGCGTCAAACAACCAAGCCGAATACGAGGCGCTCATCGCAGCCTTGAGCTCGCCCTCGCAATGAGAGTTGAGAACATACACGTCTTTTGCGACTCACAACCGGTTGTCAATCAAGTGAATGGAGGTTATAAGATTTATTGTTCGAAACCGCAGCAAGACATCGACCCGGTCCGTGTTACGTCGTCGCCCGGATATTGCGAGCTCTCTTATATACCACGCACTCGAATTTGAGGGCGTACTATTTATCCAAGTTATCCGACGCCGACGCGGCGCTCGCTCCCGACATCCCTTTGGAATACCTCGGGGAACCTTCTATCACCGTATGCGAGGTCATGGATATTCAACCCTCCTCGCGCCGCCGGATCGACGAGGTCAAAGATTATATTGAGCATGGAGTTTTGCCTTCGTACAAGATAGAGGCGAGAACCTTGGCTCGCCGAGCAAAGCAAGATATGTCGTACAAAATGGGATACTTTACAGCGCTCTTTCTCCAAACCTCTCGCTCCGCCGCGTCGTGCCGGAGCAAGTAGAGGGTATCCTCCATGAGCTTCATCAAGCGAGTGTGCGGCGGGCATCCACTCGTCGAACCCTCGCACAAAGTGGCGATCACCGCAGATACTACCGGCCTACCTTGTCGAGGGATGCGGATATATTCGTTAGTGGAATGCGACCCCCGTCAAAGGTACGCATATACCTGTGTTACCCTCCGTAGAGCGCAGCATCGTCACCGCTTCATGGCCTTTCGAAATGTGGGGCATCGACCTCGTCGGTCCAATGCCTAAAGTGGCGCGGAGGATGTGAATACATAGTAGTAGCGACCGATTATTACACCAAATGGACAGAGGCGAAGCCCCTCGCAGAGATTGCCACCACCCAGTGTCATCTATTTTTTAATGGATCAAGTGTGGACTCGTTTCGGGGTACCTCGCATCATCATATCCGACCATGGACCACAGCTCGTAACGGAATTCGACGAGTTTTGTAAAGAGCATGGCGTCATTCATGCGACGTCTTCGGTCGCCTATCCTCAAAGTAATGGTCGCGCAGAACGCAAACAAACAAGTGCTCGTAGGCCCGAAACGCACTCTATGCGGAAAGAAAGGCAGTGGGTAGATGAGCCGCCCGCGATCTTACGGTCGCTCCGGACCGCCAAAAAGTCCACCACAGAGAAACCCCATTCTCCCCGACTTATGGTTCGGAGGCGATGACACCAAAGGGAGATGTCTCTACCTAGCATCGCAGTGTCGCATTTCAACGAGGACACCAACGAACGATCGCGTGAGTTTGAGCTCGACATGCTCGAAGAAAAAAGACCGCAAGCGGCGACCCGTTTGGCTAACTTCAAGATGGCCGCTAAGCGACACCACGATAAGAAGGTACGCCACCATTTTTTCAAGGCAGAGACTTCGTATTAATTAAATGTGAAGCCGCCGGCCGCAAACCCAAAAAGTTAGACAAAGAATTGGGAGGGACCCCTTCGCATCTCTCGCGAGCTAAAGAAGGGGACATATTATCTCAAAGACAGAATGGCCGTGAATACGAGAATACTTGGCACGCCGACAACCTCAAGAGATATTACATGTAGTCCTCTCGTTTTTTGGAAGTTTTTGTTCCTTGTGTATATATTTTTCTTCCTTTTTGCAAAAAAAAAAAAAAAAAAAAAAAAAAAAAGGGGGGGAGTAGTAGGGACCGTGCGCCGCCGCCGCCCGACCCCGCGCACAGCGCCGTGTATTTTTGGGTTAGCAAAAACAAAAACAACTCAAAATACCAAAGCAGAGAACAAAGGCATAAAACGAAATGGCCATGCAAATGGCCCCAATGTGCACAAAGGAAAAGGATCAAAGTTAACAGTGGTGGCGAGCCCCACATCGCCCGGAAACAAAAGTTAATATTACAAACCAATAACAAAGTTTCGTCAATAACAAAAGGAGAATCAAACGCTTCCGGAATCAAGGCCGCCTTGCGAATCTCCCGGCCGCACCCCCCCTCACCACCCGGAGCCGCCCGATCTCCCTCTCGTATGGGCCCCATCCAAGATCGCCCGCACGAGTGATCGCATGTTCTCTTTTGCCGCCGCCGGAAATACCGCCGCCCGTAAACCATCAACCCTACATCGCTCGCGGTATTCCGCGATCTCCTCCTCGGAGTACGGAACCACGGGATGATATTGAATGAGCTCAAGACCGAAGGAATTCTCCCGAGTCCACGCCGCCATATCATGTAAGCCGGGGACCCTCTCGCCGGTGCATCGACCTACGTACACACCTCGCCATACGATAGCAAACTTTGGTCATAATTGTCACCCGCATCCTTCCAATATTCGGCGCCGTCCTTATATTCAGCAGTGGGGCGGCCTCGATTTTGGCCTCGGACATCCGAGGCAAGGTCCTCGGCCCTTTTGATAGCTTCCTCGCCTTTCCGACGGGCATCCTCGCTTCCTTAGCAAAGACCAAATGATAAGCATCCTCGCCAGCTTTTCAACTTTTGCTCACAGCACCCAGTGGCGGCTTCGACCTTCTTGCGATGATTCTTCTCATGAGTAACTTGGCGCTCCAACTCCGCTATCTTGTCCGCCCGTGTCTTTTCTTTAGCGGTATATGTAGCCTTGGCGTCGCCAACTTTGGCCTCCGTGTCCTTCATCGTCCGCACCAACTCCCCGGTTCTCCCGCGCCTTCTTCGCCACCCGTCGCTCGTTCGTTCGCCTTCGCTCTCCACCAACTTCTCAACAAGATCTAAAGCGGCAAGCATGCAACGCGAGACCTAAAAAAGACACAAGTAAGCACTTGGAAAATAAAAGGAAATTCGTGCGAGGAAACATATTTACCTTATGCGCCGACATCCCGTACTCGGCGACGGCAGCCCTCATAGCCTCGCGGGGATCAATAGTAGCCGTTGCCGATGTTGGCAGGAGCAATCCTTTTATCGACTCCGGTCCCCACGGATAGGCGAGCCTCGCCGCTCCATTTTCCGGTAAGTACAGAAGAGGGGGGAACCGCCGACGTAGCCGACTCCATCATCACACCCCGCCGGCGATGATTGATCGGCGCAAAAGCCTCGTCAAAATATAAAGGAATGTCGCCGCCGCCGAAGCTTCTTGCCGTGCGCGTTCCCGCGGCACGAATTCATAAAGAGGTGCAAGGTTGAGAGGGGAAGAGTCAAGACCCTCTAGGTCGACAACCTCGATGGCGCATCCACTCTTGGTCTTTTCCGGGAAAGCGGGGACGTCTTCAAGAACATCTTCAAACTCTACCGGCGCTACCGTGGCGGCGCTCGCAGCCTTCACCGGCGGGGGGCGGACATCTTCGTAATCGCTCCGGCGATCGCAATACCGTAGGAAGTCCCCGCCTCGTACGCCGTACCCGCCGCAAAGAACGGTCACTCCCCGATTGATCCCCACATGAACAAGCCGGTATGATCACGGGATCTACCCTCGCCAACGCTTCCTCCCGCGTTTCCTCGCGGCATTAGCAAGCCGGCAACATTAGCGCTCCCGCGAAGACCGGATGCCGGCATCTCTGGAAAAAAAAAAAGAGAGGAAGCAATCAGAAATGTACAAGTCAAAAAAAAAAAAAAAAAAAAAAAAAAAAAAGGGGGGAATAGGGGGACCGTGCCCGCCGCCGCCCCGACCCCGCGCACAGGCGCCGCGTATTTTTGGGTTAGCAAAAACAAAAATAGAGAAGAAATGGTTTTACCCCGGCGGCTCGACCAATCGCCGCCACACTCTTCGCATTGCGTCGGAAAGTTCCTACCCAAGTGGCACTCGCCGACCCGCCGTGATCACTAAACTCCACAGATGGCGGGGGAATGTTCACGACAGCAAAATCCCCGACTCCAAACAGCCCGGGATCCCCGCCATCCTCGCGCTACCCAGCCTTTACGTTCGTCAACATCCGAACGCCGATCACGCGGACCCGTGCGTATCCGTCCGCGCAGCTTATCAAGGCCACAATCGCCTCTACTTCTTCAGACTTGCGAGAGGAACCACTCGCCTTTCGAGCCACTTGGAGTCTAGTCCCCGTGCAGCCCGACTCCCAAAATGCGGGAACGGCCATCCGACCCCGGATTGCACGCGCATCACTCTTTGGCTCCGCTTGTAGATTTTGTTGTCGGCGGGGTAAAAAGGGCGAGGCCTCCCCTCACGCGCCCTCACGCTCACCCGACCCGGAGTTTGGGTGCCGACGAAATCATGGAACTCCCTAAACAGCCCAAGGAGGGCTCAATTCCATTAAGGCGGCACGTCGCAATAAACGCCGCCAGGGCCCTAACAAAGACAGGGGGTGAAAGTCCGCCGGCAAGGCTTCCAAAGAAATACATCACCTCCACCAAAAAAGGATCGAAAGGGGGCCCGAACCCCGCCAGGAAATTGTCGAAAGGAACATACAACCGGTCCCCGGGTAGCGCGTCCACAAGTATAATCATACCGTCGGCCGTCCATGCACGGACAAAAATGATAGTCGTCGGAAAGCCGGTATCGGGCGCGGATAGCGGTGTTAAAATCGTGCGCCGCGGTCAACAAAGATCTCCATTCTACATCGACGGCGCGATGCATGGCCTTCGCCTTGCCACCCTCTTCCAAAGACTCCGCAGCCTCCAAGCCGATCCGGATTTTCCCCTCTCGCGGGGCGGAGCTAGCAGTGCTTGGGTGCCCCCACGGCGTCCCCCTTCGCCTTGCGGCTTTGGGGCGGACGCCGTCCGAATCCTTTCACCGGCGGTCTTAGGAATTCGCTCTCTCGGGAGCTAAGTGCCGCAAGGATTCGTAAAGCGCCCGAGTGCCCCTCGTTATAAGTAGCCTTTGGGCCTCGCCACCGCAGACGCGAGTCCTCTTCGTCGAACGGGAAGATGAAACCTCGCCGCCGCCCATTTCCTCGGCCCCGCCGTCCCCATAACTAAATTCCTCTTTATCGCCGTCGTCCGCGCCGTGCGACATGCCGCAAAATGAAGAGAGGTGGATCAACGCTTCGTTCAAAGTCGACACCGCCCCCCCCCCCCCCCCATTTCCGCGCAAGCCAAACAAAGACAGGGGGCAACGGGGTCATAAAGAAATACTACACGGAAAAATTGAAAATTGCACCCTAATCCCCGAGGGCTTCAAATTCACAAAAGAAGGGTTTAGGCATACGGATTCTATCACCGGTTAGAAAACCTCAAAAATCCGAATATCTACGGGACAAAAAGCATACTTATGATCTATACAAAGCCAAGAATCAACCACAAAAAGACGATCAACAAAGAAAAACCTGTTAGATCGGATAAAGATGGTACCTTTATGATCCGGATGGCGTAAAATTGGGAAGACAAGGATGATCGCTCCGATCGCCGAAAAGGCTCACTCCGATGAAGTTCAAACACAACCTCACCCTCGAAATTCTCGGAAACTTGGTTCTCGAATCACCACAGGATGCTCTTGATTTCGGCTTGATCACTCGGGAATTTTGGAGGAGGTTTTCGAAAAGTGGCAAAAAAAAGAGGGCAACACCCCCTTAAATAGACAGCATTCAACCAACCAAATGGCCGTGATTATCTACATCCAACGGTTCGGGTTTACGCGGGAAAGCGAAAAGTTTCGTAATCCGACACGACGCTTTGAAATTTGAAGTTTGCGTAAAAAACGAAAAGCCATCATCACCACCGTCACGTCCCGCGGCGAAACGTCACCTTGTCGAACCGAAAGGACGCCACATTTAATGATACGCAAACCGTTCGCAGCCCATTTATATTGCTCCACGTGGCACGCCACCCGTAATAGCTCGCTTGTACGCTTTTCGCTCTCGCCAACACAAATGACTTCGCCATCTCGCCCGGGATCGCGTAAAATGATAACTCCCGTAAACTCAACATGTCGACCTCGGTCGACCAACGAGCACGGACGATTTCCATCGCAAGCTCTCAAGCCGCGCCGCGGCGACCGCAACAGCCTCCTCGCGGCATATCCGGATCGCTCTATGCCGTGCACCTCAACATGTCGACCTCGGTCGACCAACGAGCACGGACGATTTCCATCGCAAGCTCTCAAGCCGCGCCGCGGCGACCGTAACAGCCTCCTCGCGGCATATCCGGATCGCTCTATGCCGTGTGCACCTCAACATGTCGACCTCGGTCGACCAACGAGCACGGACGATTTCCATCGCAAGCTCTCAAGCCGCGCGCGCGCGCGACCGCAACAGCCCTCGCGGCATATCCGGATCGCTCTATGCCGTGCACCTCAACATGTCGACCTCGGTCGACCAACGAGCACGGACGATTTCCATCGCAAGCTCTCAAGCCGCGCCGCGGCGACCGCAACAGCCTCCTCGCGGCATATCCGGATCGCTCTATGCCGTGCACCTCAACATGTCGACCTCGGTCGACCAACGAGCACGGACGATTTCCATCGCAAGCTCTCGCCGCGCCGCGGCGACCGCAACAGCCTCCTCGCGGCATATCCGGATCGCTCTATGCCGTGCACCTCAACATGTCGACCTCGGTCGACCAACGAGCACGGACGATTTCCATCGCAAGCTCTCAAGCCGCAGCCGCGGCGACCGTGCACAGCCTCCTCGCGGCATATCCGGATCGCTCTATGCGTCGTGCACCTCAAATCGCAACCGCAGTGTCGTCGCATCTCCCCGCCGCGTCCACAAACCGTCGTGTATCCCAACGGACGGAACGGTTCAAAAGCCATCATTGGTGGTCTTCCCGAGTTTTAGCCGTGTTTAATAGGGCTACTTTGACTAGTGGACTATGCCGGACGAAAAATAGCCCATGATTACCCACCATAAATAACCGTCCCTTCGAATGCTCATAATGACGGTAAACCTCTCGTATAACCATCATTACGCCGGTCATTATGATCGTCTCTTCGTATAGCCGTCGTTCGTCCGTCCACCATTATGGTAATCCATGCCAAACACGCCACCTCCCTCTATAAAAGCCAGCCCATTTCACCGCCTCCTCCACGATGCTTCTTCTCCCATTCGAATCACTCGTTTTTTTTCTTACAAAATCCCGTAAAAACAAGAATGTCTCGCCGGATAATGTTGAATACGAATTTATGGAGGATTACAAAGGCAACGAGCATCCGGAATCCAAATTGCACTTCCTCCATAACCCTTCGTGGGGAAGGACAACCCCCAATTTCAATACCACGAGTGGAAATGGAACAGAATCTTGATACCGCCGCCGCCTTCTTGCCGCCCGAGATTGCGGAGTTGAGCGTGAGGAGGAAGCCGAGATAAGTGAATCCGCAGTCCCGCGGGCTCACAGAGGATCGAGGTATTCATCGGCGATCGGATCCACGTACCGCACAAAGCAAGCCGTTCAAAAAGTTTGTGCGTCTAGTCCGGAATGGAAACCGCCAGTGGGCCATGGTCGACGCCGTCCGGGAAGAATGGCAAAGCGTCTTCACCGAATTGGGCCCCTTACAATCACCGAGTCCGCAAGCCGAGATCCAAGACGAGAGAGGATCGCTTCCTATACGAGGGGAAGACGACCCGGTAGGCCGCCGGACGAGAGAAGATCGCTTCCTATATCCGAAAAGCGGGCGGCCCGGTAGTCGATCCCTTGTTGCTTGCGACCGACCGCGAACTACCGAGCGCGACGACGACTCCGCATCACCACTAACGTGTACTAGAGGAGGAAACCCGCTTGTAGTGATTGGCAAGCCTTTCGTATAGCTTCAACTTCACGAAGCGCTCGCGGGATATGTTGCATCAACTTCATGTCGCAACCCCGCCGCCTCCGAAGGAGCGGTCTCGAGATTTCGATACAAACAGAGAGTACTCTTTTCCCTTGCTTAAGATTTTTTCCCACCGGGTTTTTCTTAAGAAAGGTTTTGACGAGGCTCTACGAGTTTGTATCCCTAATCCCGGGTCCGCTCAACTTTTGTCTTCCAAGAGTGTTCGACAACGGAGACTCCTCGACCAAGCATACTACTCTACGCCGCAACAAATTTCCGCCGCAGTAGTAGGGGCCATTGATGATACGGAACCCGACACGGTCCCATTATCCCCGGTCAACTCGTCCGAGGACATAAGTCAAACTCTTTCCCCGAGCATAAGCGCGCGACGTCGCCAACTTGATGGCCATCCCGCCATCCTCATAAGCATAAGGGGGCCGCCCCCGCAAAGACCGCGGGCCCATTCCTACGAGAATATCGCTAATGGAAAGTTCATAAGCTTAGATAGAATGCGAGGCCAACTGCCATCTGTCGGGCATCGGCGCCGCTAGCACGAGTAGTCTTTTACAGCTTTATCCTTTCCCTATAAATACCCCCACTGTGACATTAATGAAGAGAGAGAAAAAATATAGAACAACTTTTGCACATTTATTTCTATCAGCACTGTTCTCTCTCTCATATTTATTTCATATTACCACCGCGGGCTCATCACCGACGTCGATAAACGCCACCGTCCGACGGCGATAACCTCACCGATCGGAGCACCACGAAGAGGCCGTATATCCCACGTCCAAGTCTTCCTTTCAAACTACCCGACGGAAACGGATCACGTCAAAGCATGAAGACATATGGTCGACTTATAACCAAGGAAGTCTGTGATGACCTTGGATAAGTCTAAGCTACATTCCATGTGATGAAACTTAATGTTTAAATATGGTGTACACGGATCTCACATAAAACAAGGATCAGTGAATTACAAAGATTTTCCTAAACTGAAAAGAATGAAGGAAACAGTGAATTGGCAAAGTGAATTGACTTTCGGCTGAGTAATGACAAAGCTGTGAAGGAAGACTTAAGCGGCAGAGTCAGAAAGATCAGTTAACCATTCAGGGAACGGCCAAGTAAACTTTACTTGATCAAATTTCAAAATATGAAGAAGATTCAGAGGATCAAGCATTAAATGCACAATCTATAGAGGATCAATCAAGGACGGATTTTCCGATGAACGTTTGAAGAAAAATCCGATCACTAAAATCAAGAAGGCTTTAATTAAGGGGGAATCATGAATAAAATCAAGGATTATTCCCCTCATTAATATAGCCAACGGACGGAAATTCAAATCAAGGTTTATCAAGGCTATAAATAGAAGGCATTGACAGACAAGAAAAACACACACAAGAGAACGATCAAGTCTGAGAATTTACAAGCAGAAACTCTATCAAATTGAAAAGCCTTCATTTGTGCTAAAAAGAAACATCTAGTGATCAACTCAAAACTCAGAACTACAATTCCAACATCAAGCATTGAGTCTGATCAACAAGTTTTGTGAATCCAATTCACTTCAATCAAGCAACTGAATCAGAGCCATCTGAGAAGGAGTTGTGTTTGTGATAAACTGCCGAAGGATTTGTTCCCAAAGATCAGTGAAAGAGACTGAGTAACTGAAGCTTTTGCAGCCAGGGAGTGATAGTCTTGAAGATTGTGAAGCTTGTGTATTCAAGGACAATCAGGCTATTGTATCTGTGAAAACAATAGTGAAATTCCTCTAATCTTCACAGGAGAAGAGTGGATTAAGGGATTACACCACCCTGAACCACTATAACCTTGTGTCAATTTATTTTCTGCAATTTACCTTACTGAATTTACTTAATTGCTTAAATTATATCATATATCTGTGATTGCATAAACTACTTTGAAACAACATATTAAGAAGGGACTTATCCGCAGCCCAAAAGCTTTTAAACACAAGAGAAGTTTTTGAAACTCCACTATAGTCATTCACCCCCTCTCTGACTATAGTTTTACCCTTCTCTGGGACCAACAATTAGAATAACCTAGAAAAGCTGAAAACCGGTAGAAATCCAAAATCGAGAAAACATATTATATAACTATGAAATCCAAGATGATCCAACCACTTTTTACAAAGATTGTTGATGCAAAACCTTGAAAACTACTTCTATGGAGTTCAAATGGCCTGAAAATCACCAGAATTTTGCTAGAGAAGAAGATATATCCAACCTCCACTTACATTTAGGCTTTGATAGTGTTAGTGAAAGCTGAATGCTAGGCGTGCACCTAGGAAACACTTAGAAAATCTTAGCTTGCACCGCCCTAGGTATGCGTGCGCCTGGCATGCAGAAAGTTGGATTGAAGCTTTGGCCATTTTCAACCCCTCAAGCGTGCGCATAGGGTTTGTCAGGCGCGCGCCTGGCATGTTTTATCTCCAAATTGAGCTTCCAAGCATCCCGAAACTCCGCATCACTTTTCCCGGGCATTCTCGATCACCTAGTTCCTGAAAAACATCAAAACACATACCAAAGGTAACCCCTACAGGACACTAGGGTGACCGAGAATGAATTTAAAACACCGAAAAAGACCAAGATTCCCGGATTATATATCCGAATCTCGTAAATAGAAAAACGGTGTAAAATGCATCAAAACCTAGCCAAATACTCCCGGAATCGTACAAAACAAGTCGTCACATGGTATAAAATCCATTGGAAAACAGAGTCGAGTTGACTCTCATCACGGGTAACTGAAACGACCAATAAACGATCGAAAGTAACACAGGCTGCAACTATTACATCACCAAGAATATCTTTAACCATAAAATACAATATGTCTATTACAACTTGATGATAACCATAAACTCAATTCATCAGTTTATAACAATACAAGGATGATAAGATCTATACCCATATTGAAATACTGAAAGTAAATAACATTAGACCTTATTGGCATCATCTCCGGGTCACTCCTCAGTGGCCACGAAAATGACCTATAAAAACACCACATTCTCGGGGTGGGGACAAGAGAGAAGAGGGGGTAAGTACATACGTCCTTAGTAAGGGGTAGAACAAACAGTTACAATAAATAACAATAAAGGCATATACATATAACATAGCATCAGAAACAATACCACATAGGTTGCATTGAGATCACGCTCACCCAGGGACAGACCCAGCATGAAAGAGGGGTGGTGCATGGCCCCCACTCAAATTTCCGGGCAAAGTTACTCATATACCCCTCTAATATTATTAAAATTATGTATGTATATCTTTTCAGACAATCTTTTGTGTAATTATCTATTTGGTTTGATAGGTTAGAAGCTTTACTACTTATCTTAAGGTCATGGGTTCGAATCTTGGCTTTAGAATATTTTTACACATATTTTTTAAATTTGGCCTACATTGGAAAATTTTCTGGGTCCGTCACTACGCTCACCCTCTACTAGATCATATAGTACAACCTCACGCACATAAGTTTGTTACATCAATACCAAATGACAATACGCACGGTGAACAACTTCACCGCAACACAGGAAGCACCTCAAGGGTACGGGCTTAAGTCCCGGTGTGGGAGTCACACGTGTCCCTTGGCACCAGACGAAGTAGAGGAGCATAATAGTCCCATGCTAAGAAGAATAGACGTGCCCACCAATGATATTGACGTTTTAGCTTTTAGACATACACATATGTAATTTACGAGTTAAGTCTAACTGATCGCGTGTAAGTCACTAACGTCGATATTACTAGCAAGAATACCAGGTACATCGTAGTATAGTAAATACGAGTCAAGGTCGATCCCACAGAGACAATGCAACTTATAAGTATAAACGATTCTAACCTAATTAAAAAGCAACATAAAGGCGGTCATTGACCAACAATAACATAAAAGAAAACAAACATGGTATTCTCTCCCTATCCTCACCGATCTACTAACTTGGATTAGTTAATCGTTATGTTTACTTCCCCACATAATTTCCTTAGATTAATCACGAGGTTTTAATTATTATTATCATATTTATCAGCTACAGGTGCAATTCCTACTCCTATCTACTCCGACAATGGCGGTAGACAATCTATACGCAAGCTACCCTCCTCAATTGGTCCGTAATAGCCCATACGCAAAAAGAACTAGAGCTGCCGATATTAAGTGTTACCTCATACCGCTAACCCGCCTAGACAGCTGTCGACATTGACCAGCACATTCCTAGGGTCCATCAAGACTATGTCCTAATAAACACTTCACTTGTGGTCCTTCATGTTAATTTACGAATTACGAATACTAGATTGGCCAGACCTATTACTCGTTTTAATTATTACGGCCGATCAACATAGCCGTAGTGAATCCCAGTTTAGGTTTTCTAAAATATGCCTCGGTAAACCGGTATAGACCGCCGGTTTACCGGGGGCGGCTTTTCCTAATTTCTTGATCTACATTGCTTAGTACGATTAAAATAAGTAAATTATGGGGTTGTTAAACATGCAGATTAACTAAACCACATAAATAAGAACACATCTACCATATTGAAGACAAAAAGGAACGTTCAAAGCTTCATACCTTCAACAATGGAGATCTAGCTCGACCTACTCAAGCTAGAGATGATAGCAGAAGGGAGGAAACCAAAATAACTCTCCAAATCTCAAGAAAACTTTATTGCATAATAATTGTAATGTAATTAAAGATCAGAATTGACAATAAACTATGAAGACTTATGCAATAATATGATAATGCGGCCTTATATAGATTCAATGACCGACTTAAGACTCTCTAAAACCCTAACCGACTTAGAAAATGCGGCAAAATGAATTTCGTGTTCCACAAGACGCCGTTTTACCGGGCCTAACCCTCGAGTTACCGGGCCTTCATTTCTCCTTTTTCTTCAGCAGGCTTCTTCTTGGACTTCAATCACTTGGCCCAATGCATTCCTTTTGGTCCAGATCCATTCTCCAATGCTCCAGTTTCGTTACATCTTATAAAACACGCAAAACGAGACAAAACAGTACCAAACATCGGGAAAATATCATAGATGCAGAATTACAACACTAGACACACTCACATAGCATTTAACACATATTCCACATAAGAACGAGCCTATCTATCATCTCTTGAGCAGAATTCGGGGTGAATATAGGTATAATTATTGGTACCATTTAAAACGTTATCACTAACCACCTGATTTATTCACATAAAAGGCTTCCTAAGGACTTCTAGTCCTAGACAACAAGTTATGCTACCTAGAACAGTAAAAAGATCAATGACTACAAAGTCCACTTCCCACAAGGCCTAAACAGGATCTTCCGGTGCTTCACCTTCTCCCCGCAGATGCTCTCAGTTGTGGTGCTGAGCCAAAGCTACCGGAAGTCGCAGTTAGACATTGTCAACTAACATATAATATTCCAAAACAACATACAAGTCACATCGTATCGTAAAACACACTTAAAAGCACAAATTAATATAACACCCTTTTACCGTATTATATATCACACTTTTATTATACCCATTAAACAAGTATAATATAAGAAATTTTACAGTCCAACCAACTATTTTTACGAATTTATTAAATAGAGTCAAGATTATTGCAACTACCATTTTCCTATACTTATGAACTAAATAACACATCTGCTACTTAAGTTGCAATTCATCAGCTATATATTCCCATGACCCCTGCGTCGGCCAGCTTCCTTCATAGGCCTGCGTTTGACCTCTTTTGTTTTTTATATTTTTTTTTATTTCTTCCCACGGCAATTGCAAAATACTACTCCTAGGTCCGCAAATTCAATTACTCACAGCATATCACCAATTTTGCATTGCATATCCACACATATGCTAGACCGTTTGTTTGTTTGTTTTTTTTCAAACAAGAAGCAGGTACAAAAAAAAATTTGGAAAAAGAAAATAAATTAAAACACCGTATATTAAAGAACACCCCTTACCTTTAATTTTCCAAAAGCGAAATTGAAAACGATACAAAAGTAAAAGCCTTGAATTCCTCACTTCCAACCTCCTCTACGATTCACCTACGATATTTAATCATTACAACGATTAGACAACCTTTCTAATCCATAAAAACACAGGTCTATCTCAAGAACGTACGAAATCTAGATTTTGGGCTAAAAAGGAAAACTTACTGTTTAGATAACGAAGAGTATGGAAACGATCGCCTTCTCCGAGTGATCGATTTATTCTATTGTTGTCTGCGCAAATGATCAACCATTAAGCCTCGCAATTGAAGTTTCTGTTCTTGCTACTACACAGAACGTTGCCGTCGCCTCCCTTCCCCAATTTTTCAGAAAATAAACGTATTGTGATTATGAGTGAATTATTTTCCTTTTATACTTTTGATTAATTCTATAATAAAACCAATAAATTGTCCTTTTAATTAAATCATTGTTAATTAAATAAATAGGTTAAATAATAATTAGATCATAGTACACATACCCAATTACCATTCTACCCTTTCTGAAAATTTGGGGTGTTACCGTGTTACATCCCTCCTCCCCTTAAAACAAGTTTCGTCCCCGAAAATGAACATAAGTGGGATGTACTTGTACTCTGGACTTCGCAAACCTTCTAGTCTTTTAACTCCCATGCGTCTCTGTCGTTGTGTGACTGCTTCACTGAACCACGACTAGATGTACGTCTTTCTTCTCAACTTTCTTCATCTTCGGTTCTAAAGTGCACTTGATTCTTCCGTGACTAGATGCCGTCTTTATCGTTGTGAAAGGAATTCTAGTAACTTCAGACAGATAAGCTAAATGTCCGAAAAGGTTGGAGAGAGTGACTTTATGAAATTCTCTCCTTTCCAAAGCTGCGCAAGGCGGCACCCCCATAGCAAAGCCCCACCCCTCTTTTCCCCCCTTTAATAAAGACCCTCGCCGCGCTTCCTATTCATTTGTGGGTCTGGAGCCGAAGCCTTTTTTTCAAGAGGTGATTTCGAGAATCAACCAACCGACAAATCCTGTAGCCCAGGTGATTCACAGCTTCCCTCTCGCCCAAATGAAATGGGATTCATCAATCAATTGTTAGATGTAATATCGTCGGATCAATCATGGATTGACCCGATTACGCAGCGGAAGACATCAGATCTAGATCTAAACGAAAACAAAGAACATAAATTAAAGATCTAAACTACAAGGGGGTTTAGGAGCCTACCTTTTTATGGTACTTAACTCCAAGAACAAAAGGTCTCCAAGAACACGTGATTGAGAAGCCACAGCCTTCCAACGTGTGTCTCCCAAGGAACACCAGGTGGATGGTGTTTCCCGCCGCCGGACCTCCTTGATATGCTACCGGAATAATCCCGAAGATTATTCCAACTCGAACCCTAAGAATAGAGGCCGAAATTTTCAGCCAATTTCTCTTGTGAATAGTGACGTGAATAGTGTGTTTCAAAAGGCTTGGAAGAACTCTCTTTATATAGGAGAGTAAAACTTAACCTCCAAGGATTAAATAATTAAGAGATAATTATTACATTAATCCTTTTTCAAATAAAAGATAAATAAAATAATTATCCCAAACAAATTAGGATAAATTATATTATTATCTATTATTCCATGAATTATCATTTAACAAATAAAAGATAAATCACACATTAAATAATTATCCAAGAAAACTAATTTCTTAATAATTAAATAATAACAACAAAGATGCGCCACTTGTAAACCCAAAATAAGGTCTTACACGCATGTTATTATATATATGACCAATTTGGTCAAAAAGGTCAACACACCAATTTGGGTCGAGTTCACGAAAAATATCTTTTTCGTGTATTTAATTATTTAGTCCAACTAAACAATTAATCCACATATCAATTAAATAGCCCAATCCAACTATTTAATTATAATTGAGGTGCAACGACGAGAAACCTATATGCTATATTAGTTAGCCACGTCGGGGACCACGGACCCATATTCGGTAGCTACAATAAATCGAATAAAATTATTCATCAGACAGAATAATTATATCCAACCTATTAATTCCGGGATTACACCACCATAAACCCGAAACTGAACTCTATCGAATATAGATAACTTACACTCAAATTATGAGTCGAAAACGTCCACTGATATAATCATTACATACGGATAAATCCTCCATAGACTGTTCACTTCGATTCGGGATATTGCCGTAAACCCTTCTCGAAACATATTATCCTTATTTACCATTAACCCCCTAGTGATCAATTAGTTCATATCCAATATAATATGAACTCGGCCGATCGATCGCTTTGTGGTCAACAAATAAGGAACTCGTCTCTCTACTTCCCGAGGGAAGGAATGGATTCCATATTCGTGATAGCACGTACCACTCACTCATTCCGAATAGAGCCAACGAGAAGTGTTGGACCACATACTTCGAAGTGATCCTTACTAACACATCAAACTCTACCCTAGTCTAAGCGGTCGTCTCGTGATCACCTCGGGATTAAGATTAATCCATACATGATCATCTTGTGATTCGATAAGACTTCTCGATTACGGAATTATATCGAGAACTCAAATCAAATCGGTCCACCCCTATATGATTATCATCATATATAAATGCCCCACTAGTACCCTATTACCGACAAATCCGGATAAGACCGTCACACCTAAAGTGTTCGGGCGCATTAATAGCAAATTAATCATGAGACCCATACACGATTAATAAACGCTACGGACTAAGTTAATTTTAAGTACATCTCACTAACTCAATCCTCTTGTGTATAGCCATACACCGAGTTATGTGATTACATAAACGAGGTACTTAGGGTTTTCAGTAGTGTCTTAATTTTAAGAATCATGCATATAATAAGATGAATTATTAATTCTGTCCTAAAACAATTATACAATTGTCTTTCGGGCACTACACCTTACAATCTCCCACTTGCACGAAAGGCAAGTGGATTAATTGTTTTAGAGCACACCCTTATTTATATATATCTACAACATTCTCCCACTTGCTCAAAACAAGTGAGACGTTCCCTCAAATATGTACCCTCCAAGCGCATCTTAGTAATTCATCCTTCCAAGCACGACCGGAGTATGCCTCCGCAGGTAGGTCGCTGACCCGGCCGCGTACTCGAATCCGAATACCATGTGACTTGGTACACGATTAGGTAGGATGTCGGCTTGAGTCAATCTTTGGGATCGAAACGTCGCCTTTCCATCTAATCCGGTGGTACGATATCAATATGCCTTTGATTCAACACCGAGGACGAAATCGACTTAACGATCATCCTTCATCCGACCTAAAGTCGAATCGTTGTCATCACTTATATTCTAGTTTGCACCCGAATATACTAGCATATTATTCCTCATTCTCCCGAAGATACTTGAGGATTCACTAAACATCCCATTTCGTATTCATCCTCGTGTTTAGATAACCATTCCCGAGAGGTAGGGTAGACTACATCGTTGAATGTTGCATAAATGCAAGAATATCTTAACCAGGTGAATGGATGGGATTGCCAATGATCGATTCTTGCGGATTTGAGCGAATCAAATCCTTTAGAATGAATCCCGATGGCATGTCGACTCGACTTCGTATAACACACCCATGTTGTTTCCAATTGTTTCGTTGTTACCGTTCACAAACACTAATCTACATACTACTTTACTAATATTGATGCCAAGTCTACAAAAGACTTATCAACATTCTAGTCAAGTCCACATATTAAAATATATTACTTTGAAATGACCTAGAGGTTTGCTTTAATCCCCAAAGGATATAAGCTATGGCAAGCTTCCCGCCAAAGGTTCTTTCGAATAAATTAAGATACCGTTAGTCTCGCAAAAAGGTCTTAGGGAATCACCCCTATTTTATGCTTTGTAACGAATCCGTTATTTGTTCTTAGCTAAAACCCTTCTGTTCTGAATGAATTCAGATTCCGTTGTTCGGCAAGAAAGTCTTAGGGAATCACCCCCATTTCCCGCTCTCTGACGAAATCAAGCAAGACTGAGTGATAAGAGAGATCACGGTCTGGTTAACTCTCTACCTTTTAGGGAATCACCCCTAAATTACTCAGCTTTGCTATTGAAAGTTAAACTTTCCTATTCATTCGACTCTTCTCCGTGTAGTTCCAATTACTCCCACTGGGCCTGAGATACTCATGTGGTTCTACAAGAGTCTCAACGTAATTGGAGTATCATACTCCATTCACAGGGTTATGGCTTTTAACCAACCTCTATGATCGGGATCCTACACAAACCCACAAAGGATTATAGGTCATCAATCCGCCCTATGACCGTAAGGTCCCGCAATGGGTAATGGACAAACCATACTCCCACCGCATTTTGGGTGGATCGATATACCGATCTAGTTTAGTAGTTTTTATTAGTGTTGTCACCAACTCGCCGGTGTTGGATGTGGACCGAACAAATCGCTAGTAACATCTTGAGTACATATACTTCAAGATCCAAGGTTGTTATTTATAGACTCTATCGTACCGAGTTAGACAAGATAACCGTCATTCTCTCGATTTTCCGAGTTTCATAACCAACCTTTACTCAATGCATTAAGATATTTCACGTCCCGAACGTGTACGCAAAATTTCCATCCTACCTTCAAGCACTCGGTGCTAAATGCCTCTATTTACGGAAGTGGGGTGAACCGAATTCACTCCTTATCCACAAATGCGTAGGCATCTTTTAGGTAGACTTCTCGGTTTTTCAATACAACCGTTATTTTGCAACCAATATCTTAAATGAGTTCAGCAGCGTATCGTAGCACATCAATAACTATTTAAGGCAAATTTATGGTGTATCCCTTAGTGAAAACATTCCACTGGGAGGCAGGCCGAGCATCAGTCCCGAAGACTACGCGATAACCTATTTCTGAGTATGGAATACTCTATCTCTGGTGAAATCAGAGATTTCCTCCAAATATTTTGGATAAACTTATGGAGTTTCGAGTAGTTATCAGACAACATGTCACTACTCAGAAGCTCCCACTAGCTTGTATTTTTCATATGACCCCGAAGGTTGATATGAACAAAGCTATGTAACTTCTTTAAATCTATTACCCTTTCCCGATTGAAAGGAAACTTAGGCATTGTTCCTTTGAGACGTGTGTTCCTTTGACTCGGGAGATAGGAATCACCCTAAGCCGCCTTCGATCTTGTCTTTAGGGAATGTGCACTAATTAATAGTATATAAAGAAGTGTTTATCTAAATACGGAAACCATTTGCGTTTATATAGTTTTAAGATGCGTTACTAATACCTTTTCAAAGAATGCTTAGTGGTTCCGACTTTATCAAACAAAAGTACGAGTCTTGGATTCGCGCTTACGAATGTTATATTCATCGTCAATAAGACAAACAAATTACCCTATTGAAAATGAATACGTTCGTTCCAACGAATCCGAAAACAGAAAATGAATTTTCTGTGATACTCAAGAATTGAATCCGAGATTCATTTCCTTGTATCACTCCCACTAGTCTATCTGAAATAACTGCCCGTTGTCTATTTTGTTTATCGTTTAATGCAAAGATACCTAGTTCTTCCAAAGAACTTTAGCTTTCAAGAAAATAGCTAAGGATTCATTGGTCAGTGATCCGAAATCACTTTCCTTATCCTATAATTTCCAATTTATTAATTTTCCGGTTTAGCCTTAAAACTACTTAGTCTAGATGACTAACACGTATAAACATTCTTTCCCATTCTCGACTTTCCTTAGATGGAAACAAATCTTGAACTAGCAGCTTCGAGTGAGTAGACACTACTCTTGAACTCGTGGGACGTTCGTGTTACTTGCTTGGACTATCAATTTTTCTAATCGTTAAATCATAAGACCAAAGCTCCGACTAGTTTATCGGTTCCAAATACCGTCTAACTAGCAACACTTTGTATTTATGATTTTTCAAAGATCGAAAATCCCCGTAACTAAGCTCCCACTAGTTTATCAGGCCCAAATACCGTCTAACTAGAAATGCTTTGTTCATGATGTTTCAAAGATTATAAAATCTCCGTAACTAAGCTCCCACTAGTTTATCGGGCCCAAATACCGTCTAACTAGTAACGCTTTATTCTTGTTTTTCCAATAAATGGAGAAACTTCGTGCGTAGCCTATTACACATTTCTAATAATTCAGAAAAACAACAAATCATAGGGCTAAGGCTCCCACTAGTTTATCGGTTCTAAATACCGTCTAACTAGCAACGCCTTATGTATATGATTTTCCAATTTTTCAATTTAGAAATTTGTTGTGTAATTACACTTTTAAAATTCACTAAATGAATTTTATCTGATAGTCCTATGTCATCTTTTGTAAACTAAGTATGGTCGTCTCTCGTTCAACACGAGTGACACCCGTGACACACCTGTACTATGTCACTTAAGTTTTTAAAGGCTCAAGAGAAAAATTTCTTCCGAAAAGTTAACTCGCATTTATTGATAATTACAACGTACTTGTTACTTTCCACATTTTTATTGAAGTCCTATTACTAACAGCTTAGTAATCTGTAGATCTAGTTGTAAATAAAATGACAGAAAGTTAAATTCAAAAATAAATTTTCACTACTAGATTTATTTTAGGAATAATAAACTATAAAAGAGTTTATCCTACCATTCCAAGGATTTAACCTCGCATAGTACTGTCCGAGAGGGTCGATATCGACTATGATGGTCAAACTGAGACAATCTCTCTCAATGATTAAGCTTCGAGAATCGAACATCTCACGGGAATCAGACATCCGGACCTTAATCATTGATTACCTTCCTTTTTCTAGCCTAGATATTTCGAAAATATCCATAAAGAGTGTGACCTACTATATCGATCTCGCAGTACGCCTCGAGTATGCCTACGAGGGGCGGTGTCGTTGACCCGACGAGTACCCGAAATCCTATCCTTTCGGAGACCAAGCCTTGAATTTTGATAGCGGTGAACACCATCCGAAGGGGGCCGAAATCAAAGCGGCACGAGGTGTCACCATTCTCTCACGTGCTTGCATCTATAGTAGAGGCCGTGGGGTTGGCTGTCGCCTTCCCCGCTCCCACTCAATATTTTGAAAAAGTGGTGGGTTTACTAATTACGGTTTTGGCCTTGACAATAAGAAACAATAAATCAAAGTACTCCGAATAGGGTCGGTTATGTAGGCAAGCCTACGCCGTCTTATTCGTTGGAACATATGTGACAGCTCGTGCCAATCCGGCAGAGAAGCCCCGTTTAGCCCGAAGGCTTATCGGCTATGCTAAGTCCTATCGAACCGCCGTAACGTACATCACACGTGGAGGGAGTCGATTGAGCCGAAGCTCGGTTGAACTCGCCCAACCATGGTTAGACCATTTCCGAACCCATGTACTAAGATTCTCCGATTTCTAAGTTGTCACCCAAAGCGTAATCTCGTTTTTGTTTAAGGTGGGTTCACTGAGAAGCCATCACCGAAAAAGCTCAACGATTTATCCAAGTGGGATTCACCGAGAATCCATCACTAAAATCGTAAACGATTGACATAAACCCGGGTCCTCGGTTTTTATAATTAGCTACTTATTATTTAACTACCACATATTAAATTAATAAGCATTCATACTAATTATTCGAGTTATACATGCCTAATTTATTCGAAATAAACTAGCTACATGTATGCATTGGAGTGGAATCATGAAGATGCAAGTCATGGCAATTTTCCGGTTTTAAGCACGTAATCTTGATCAAACACAAAATTATACCGAAAAGTAAACACCGAGATGGATCGTTGGTACCCCCGTATCTAACCTATTAAAAAAAAAACACAAACCCTAACTAGGGTTTACTATTTTCTAATATGTTGCTGCTGCGTATTATCGAAGATCGGAAATCCAAACGAGCCTTGATCGTCATGAAACTTTATGGATCTGTTCTTCACTCCGCCTACTTCAATCTGAACGGTTGGATCTTCGTTTCAATGGTCCAATTTTCTCCAGCAATCCGCCGATCTAACTGCTGCAACTGTTTATAACTGCGGCGCAACAGTGTCTTCCTGGGGACGATCGGGCATCGAGACAAATCCCGATCGACCTTAAATTTTTAGGGCTTGTTCATAACTCCATGGTAGACGATCTGAACGGTCGGATCTGCGTTTCAACGGTCCAATCTCTTCCAGAAATTCGACGAACTCACAGCTAGGGTTTTAATGCCTGCTGTGCTTTTCTGTTACAGCAGCAACTTTATAGCAGAGATTGGACATCGAGATCGACTCCGATCGTCACGAAATTTTGAGGGCATGTTCTTCTACTTTTATTCTTCATTCTGACCGGAGGGATTGTCGTTTCAACGGCTCAAACTCCGGGAAAAAATAAAAAACGGAACAGCAACAAAACAGATCTACTTCTAGGAAATTAAAATTACAAAATTTCCTATACTCATATAAACGAATTTATATGAGTTTACAATAGATCTAACGAGTAAACAATACCAACCCCAATCCATCTCTTCAACCACAACATATCAAAGCATTCATCATCATGATTTTCGGAAAAAAACAATGCAATCTAAACATGCAATTTCCACTCCTAGATCTAAAATTCATATACTTTGATCGTTAGATCAAAGGCTCTGATACCACTTGTTAGATGTAATATCGTCGGATCAATTATGGATTGACCCGATTACGCAGCGGAAGACATCAGATCTAGATCTAAACGAAAACATAGAACATAAATTAAAGATCTAAACTACAAGGGGGTTTAGGAGCCTACCTTTTTATGGTGCTTAACTCCAAGAACACGTGATTGAGAAACCACAGCCTTCCAACGTGTGTCTCCCAGCAACACCAGGTGGATGGTGTTTCCCGCCGCCGGACCTCCTTGATATGCTACCGGAATAATCCCGAAGATTATTCCAACTCGAACCCTAAGAATAGAGGCCGAAATTTTCAGCCAATTTCTCTTGTGAATAGTGATGTGAATAGTGTGTTTTAAAAGGCTTGGAAGAACTCTCTTTATATATAGAAAGAAAACTTAACCTCCAAGGATTAAATAATTAAGAGATAATTATTACATTAATCCTTTTTCAAATAAAAGATAAATAAAATAATTATCCCAAACAAATTAGGATAAATTATATTATTATCTATTATTCCATGAATTATCATTTAACAAATAAAAGATAAATCACACATTAAATAATTATCCAAGAAAACTAATTTCTTAATAATTAAATAATAACAACAAAGATGCGCCACTTGTAAACCCAAAATAAGGTCTTACACGCATGTTATTATATATATGACCAATTTGGTCAAAAAGGTCAACACACCACTTTGGGTCGAGCTCACGAAAAATATCTTTTCCGCGTATTTAATTATTTAAATCCAACTAAACAATTAATCCACATATCAATTAAATAGCCCAATCCAAATATTTAATTATAATTGAGGTGCAACGACGAGAAACCTATATGCTATATTGTGAGCCACGTCGTCGGGACCACGACCCATATTCGAGCTACAATAAATCGAATAAAATTATTCATCGATTAATAATTATATCCAACCTATTAATTCCGGGATTACACCACCATAAACCCGAAACCGAACTCTATCGAATATAGATAACTTACACTCAAATTATGAGTCGAAAGCGTCCACTGATATAATCATTACATACGGATAAATCCTCCATAGATCGTTCACTTCGATTCGGGATATTTCCGTAAACCCTTCTCGAAACATATTATCCTTATTTACCATTAACCCCCTAGTGATCAATTAGTTCATATCCAATATAATATGAACTCGGCCGATCGATCGCCTAGGGTCAACAAATAAGGAATCTGTTCTCTACTTCCCGAGGGAAGGAATGGATTCCATATTCGTGATAGCACGCACCACTCACTCATTCCGGTAGAGCCAACGAGAAGTGTTGGACCACATACTTCGAAGTGATCCTTACTAACACATCAAACTCTACCCTAGTCTAAGCAAGCCGTCGTCGTGATCACCTCGGATTAAGATTAATCCATACATGATCATCTTGTGATTCGATAAGACTTCTCGATTACGGAATTATATCGAGAACTCAAATCAAATCGGTCCAAATTTATATGATTATCATCATATATAAATGCCCCACTAGTACATTCTATTACCGACAAATCCGGATAAGATCGTCACACCTAAAGTGTTCGGGCGCATTAATAGCAAATTAATCATGAGACCCATACTCGCATTAATAAACGCTACGGACTAAGTTAATTTTAAGTACATCTCACTAACTCAATCCTCTTGTGTATAGCCATACACCGAGTTATGTGATTACATAAACGAGGTACTTAGGGTTTTCAGTAGTGTCTTAATTATAAGCATACATGCATATAATAAGATGAATTATTAATTCTGTCCTAAAACAATTATACAATTGTCTTTCGGGCACTACACCTTACATCAATAAGCTAGTAACTCTAGACAGATAAGCTAAATGTCCGAATTTAACCAATATCACGTAAGGGCCTTCACCTTTAAGGCTTAACTAGCATGTCTGCCCAAACCGTCTTGCTCCTCTCATTGAGGACGCCTTTAGATGCATACATTTTTAGTACATAAATTAAATACCGTTACCTACCGTATGTAATATACATTAAATCCACTTTATCAATAACTCTCTTTTTTTTCCCTAGAAGTAACATACATATATAATATATTACTCCCTCCGTCCCATTTTATTTGTCCATATTTTTTTTTTTGGTTTGTCTAAGTGTCTCTTTTTTAAATTTCTCCAAATACCATTTTCTCTTTACAATATTTACAATAAAAAATATGTAGCGATTAAACGCTCCAACAACAACTTATAGTAAGTGTAAAAATATTAGATCATTCAATATGATTCAAAGTGCTTAACTACACTAATATAAACATGATAAATAAAATGGGATGGAGGGAGTATTATTATATTTTTTTTTCTCCCTTACGTAAATTTATGCAAGTCCCTTTCTAGTTTTCTTTTATACATTTTTTTCCCTTCTTTTCGCCTACGCCACCTGCAAAGTTGCTTTTATTATTTTTATATATATATTATATATTCTTTTCCTCCACCTAAAGCATACAACATTATAGGTCAAGTCTATTTTTTTTCTCCTTCTTTGGCAAATCCCAGGCAATGGTAATAGAAAAAAAATAAAATAAAGAATATTTTTTTTCGAGTTATTTTTTAGTTTTAATTTAATCTGTTTTTACTTTGATTAAGTGTTACGAGACTTATATATATACTAATTTTGACGATTTAAAAAGTTAATATATACATACCGGACGTTCTAATCTGATAATAACTCGATATTCGGAACGAGGCGTCACACCAAATTGGAAGAAAAATTAACTCACCTAAAAAACCTGCAGGATGGGCACAATTCATTCCGCATGTCGGGAACAACTTGTCTTAGAGACTGAACCCCACATGATGGGAGGAACTCATTAATAAATTATTAAGACAAACACAACACACTTGTGGGACATGCACACATGTTATACAAATAACATAAGTCTGAATATTATCTCCGTGCAGGTCGGGTCGAAATCATCATATTTAAGCCGAGCATGGCTATCTACATATTTTCTCCCCGCAATTCATGTTTATCTTATAAGGCAGACACTATTTGTGCTAGAGTGATTACAAAACGACTTCAGCTTCTCAGATCGTACCATGATGCTGTCAGAAAATGGACTCATCCACGTGGCGCCTCTTTGGCGGCTCAACACTTGACTTGGGGAGGTAAACTACTTTTGACTTCCTAGGAACGAGCCCAGGGGGCTCTCCTGTTCGCTTCGCCACCGCTGATCCCTCTGTGTCCGACCACCGTGGGGTCGGATCGTTCGATCTCTACCAGACCGGAAAGAAGTCGGCTACTTCACTTCTAGTAGTCGGCGATGCGATCCCCGCCGATCTCCTGGATCGGACTAAGACCTCAGGCTTGAGCGGTTCCGTAGCGACGGGAGTTCAGCCTTCGGTTGGCCGACTCCGCCGTCTCGGTATATCCCTGGCCTAACTCGTCTTTAATCTTATACCCCGTTTGACTAATAACCAGACAACTATTATAAAATCCTGAATAATAAAGGCTATAATCTTTATTATTTATTGCGAATGTTCAAATACCATATTTATCTCCTGAGATCAAGGGGATTTATTAATCATAATCTTTTCCTTAGGGAACACGTCAATTAGTGTCAATCACAGACACGCCACCTAAAACCCTAGGGCCTAAGCCCCTCTATATAAACCATCCCTAAGGAACTACGGAGACTTGATTCCAATTCATATATTGGATACGTAGGCAGCTTGAGAAACAACATCTCAAGTGCAGTCTAAATCACCCCCAAATAATCCCTCTCGTTGTAATCTTCATATTCGGAGTTTCCCCAGGTTATCACTAAGAGTAAGAACCCTAAAATTAGAAGGAGACGATTTTTGGATCGTCATACCACTTCCCATCAATGCATACCTAACCCGCAATACAAATCCTAGCTCAGGTCTACGGGTATTTGACCTGGTGGAATCGACATCCTACACGTGACACTCATTTAGGCCTCACACGGAGTAATAAAGGTGACGATTCCAACCGTCTATGTGGATTTCGGGTATTCTGACTCTTATTGACAACCTAATGAAGCTCCTAGAATGGGAGGGGGTGGGGTGTTTTAGACTGCACTTGATATTGATCAAGCCGCCTACGTATCCAATGCGTGGTAAGCTTTAACACAAGTATTGGCCGACCTGCAGGGGTCGGGGTTAGTATTTGCATCTTTACCGCTCCGGGGTTGGCCCTAAGCATTGGCCGACCCAAAGAGTTTGGGGGAGAGGGGGCAAACTACCCCAACTTGGTTACCGGGAGTTCCGCCCCCTTGGACGGTCTTTCTCTGTCTTCGGGTACAAAAAGGTGCCACGTGGGTGAGTACAATTTTAGGCATCGTCATAAGCCCCCCAAATCTAGCCGAGCTTTGGTTGGTCGGCTCGGATCTGCCTAAGTGGTATTTCGGCTTGGTCATCTAACTTATAGGTTTCGAATTCAGATTGCCAGGTGGCAAAGCTAGTTATGACGCAGTTATGGCCGTCTTGAGAATCAAGGCATCATTGCCTACTAACGCTAATTATGGTCATTTTTCAAGGTGAGTGGGGGATTATAATCCCGTCATATCAATCGTTTCACTATAACGTGGGCTATTCAGATGGTCTACTGCCGGTTGCCGATTGTCATTCTTCGTCTCTCAATTTTCAAATTTATTTTTGCAAGTAAGTGCTTTTTTTCTGACAATTTAGCTTTGTTGCCTGATTTCCATTATCTTTGGATATAAGCCCTGTTTCATCAGAACCCTAGATCTGATTTCATAGAGATGGCTATTACGGATAGTAGAGATGTTGGATCCATCCTAGGTCAGGGTGACCTTGATGAGATATGTGAGCTGTACGGAATTGATAAGGATAAGTATGCCCCTAGGTTACCCTCGGAGCTACATCTGGTTGCGCCAACCCCGCCGTCGGGTTTCTACACGGTTCACCGAGAGTATTTCGAGGTAGGTCTGAGGTTGCCCTTTTGCCCGGCACTACTCGCTGTACTCCGGCACTACGGGCTTGGGCTCTTCCAGATAGCCCCCAATGGCATTAGGGCCATTATCGGGTTTTCTATCTGTTGCCGGCTACTTAACCTGAGGTTCAGTGTGAAGAAATTCAGATATTTCTACCCCCAGGTAGGGGTAAAAGACCACCCATACCGATACTATTTTTTAAGAGGCAGGGTCGGTCGGCTGACGTCCCCATACTCCCAAAAGGTAAGGATTCTTTCAAGCGGTGGATGGAGAGGTTCTTTTTTGTTCGTCACGAGAACCACCCCGAGTTGAGTCAATGGAATATGGACGATCTGGATAAGGATGACCGTCCGGAGCTACCGGATAAGTTGGTGGAGATAATCCCTATGTCTGGCTATTCTATTGAATGGCAAGATTTATACGACGAGCTAATTACAGTGGCTCGGTTAGAGGATACGGGGCCTGACCCCTACATGGAATTAAATAAGGCCGAGTAAAAGTCCTGTAGGACCTTCTCATTTTGCAATTTATATTTGTTGTTATACTTGTGCTATCATTCAATTAATGCTTTGTTCATACTTGTAGTGGCCGATTTCGCCGAACTACAAGCTGAAGCCGAAGGGGAGATCACTGTTTGTCAACCCAAGATGACCCCGTCTATTCAACACGTGCTCACGGAGGATCCTATTGTGGATACTACTACGGGTACTTCATCGTCTGCTCCCATTCAGGGGCAGGCCGATCCGGGTGTTCACGAGAAGAGGATAGGAAATGATCTGTCTGTGGGGAAAAAGTGGCGGCCGAGGCTGATCTCACACGAGAATCGTTCCTCAAAGAAAAGCAAGTCTCGAGCTCTTGGGGGATCTCAGGGCCAAACGGGTTATGAGGAGGAAGCTGCTTCCGAGCAGCAACGGGTCGCCAACATGTCCGATGAGGAGTTGGCTATTATGGGATGTAAGATTGTGGAATTGGTAAGTAGTTTTTCCTCGTTTTCTTTTTTGCTTTAAAGCCAAACTTGCGATAGCTTTAACTCTCTCCATATGATTGTTCAAGGGGCCATGATTGGCAAGGAAGTTTTTTGGAGACTGGGCAAAGCCTCCGCCGACTCAACTGCCTAGAAGAGCAAGATTTCCAAGCTGAGGCAAACATGGGAGGAGATTAAGGCGGCCGGCCAGCTCAAGGACGCAGAGATGAAGGCTCGGCAGGCTCAACTCCTAGATCCAGTGGGTGAGCTAAAGTATTTGGCAAGTCTTGCAGAGGAGAAAATGATGAAGGAAAAGGAGGTTGCCGACCTCCAAGCGAGAGTGGCCGAGCCATTAAACAGTATAAGGCTATACCGAGCGCGTACAAGATTCTAAGGCTGGGTGGATATTGTGTCCAAGTATGCTCTCCAACCTGCTGTTACTTCCGGCTCGGCTCCTTTATCCGAGCCCCAGAAGAGTCCTAATCCTGACTCTTAAAGTTTAGGGTTTTTTTTTTTTTTGAAAGATGTTGTACTATGATTTTAATTAATAACAAAGGAAGTTGTTCCATTTAATGTACTCCTGGTTTTTGAGTTATTGAGTTATTTTTTGTTTACAATTATTGTTGATGGGGTGTGTCCCCAGGTATGCCATTCATTATTCTGGGTTTTTGGATGGCATACTTGTACCTAGTAAGGCCGCGTGAGCTCGGGCGTTTGTAGTTATAATATATTGGACAAGTTAGTTTGACTCTATTAAATGGCTTTTTATAAAGTTTTAAGCAGTCCGGGCCGGGTTAGACTGGCCTTAGTTTTACATCACGAAGAGTGGGGCCAGGTCGGACTGACTTCTCGCGTGAAGTTTAAGGACGAGCAGGGCCAGGCTAGTGCTGACTTTTCGTTTAAAAGCACGGCGAGTAGGGCCAGGTCGGACTGACTTCTCACGTGAAGTTTAGGGACTAGCAGGGCCAGGCTAGTGCTGACTTCTCGTTTAAAAGCACGGTGAGCAGGGCTAGGTTCGGACTGGCTTCTTGCGTGAAGTCTAAGGACGACCAGGCTAGTGCTGACTTCTCATTTAAGAGCACGGCGAGCAGGGCAAGGTCAGACTGACTTCTCGTGTGAAGTTTAAGGGCGAGCAGGGCCAGGCTAGTGCTGACTTCTCGTTTGAAAGCACGGCGAGCAGAGCCGGTCGGACAGACTTCTCACGTGAAGTTTAAGGATGAGAAGGGCCAGGCTTGTGCCGACTACTCATTTAAAAGCACGGCGAGCAGGGCCAGGTCGGATTGACTTCTCACGTGAAGTTTAAGGACGGGCAGGGCCGGGCTAGTGCTGGCTTCTTTTGAAAAGCACTGCGAGCAACGCTACGTCGGACTGACTTCTCGCATGAAGTTTAAGGATGAGCAGGGCCAGGCTAGTATTGACTTCTAGTTTAAAAGCATGGCGAGTATATGTGGAGTATATTGGTCCTTATGGAATTATAAAACATGGCAAAGAAGTAAGTAAATGACGAAAAGTAAAATTTATTCAACGAAGTAGAATTATCCAAGACTGATAGTGGAGCGGAGAAGGACTAAACACAATGAAAGTGCAGAAATGAAAAGTAGACTACAAAAAGACGTAAATGATAAAGACTTTCCGAACCGATCAAGCCAAGACAACTCATTTGTCTTTGATAGTTGCCGCGTAGCAAATTCGGGCGACTCTAGATCTCCTTTGATTTCAACCGAGCCACAGACGGTCGGAAACTATAAACTGATGTGTGCTGGGGAAATCACGGCCCGAAGATCGATCAGAGCAGCCCTTCCTAAGATGATGTTATAGGCTGACGATGAATTGACCACGACGTAGTTAACCATAAGAGTCCTTCCCGCTGAATCTTTCCCAAAAGTTGTTGCGAGCCAAACCCTTCTTAAAGAATGAACAGGAGGACCGGCTAATCCACACAAGGGTGCTAAAACCGGAGTCAGCTCGGACTCCTTAAGGTTCATTGCCAGAAAAGCTGCAAAGTAGAGGACGTTAACGGCACTGCCAGTGTCGACGTAAACCCTCTTCACCAAATTCTTATTCACCACGACTTCAATAACTAGACCTTCGTTGTTTGGGACCAGAGGGAGCGGGTCCCTAGGCCTATAACTTACCTCCTGAAAGGAATTTGACTTCCTTTGTTTGCATGTACACCTCTTGGTCGGGCATTAAAGCTGACGACCTCTCCAAATGCATTGCCAGGGCCTCCCCCACGATGTGTTGATGGTGTTAATCGGCCGGTTGTCCGTCTTTTGTTCCCTATTTAGAGACCGATCTCTCATTCGTTGGGCTCACCCTGCCGATTGTGCTCTCGGTTGAAGATCCTCTGCGGGTAGTCTCGCCGACCCCATCGTTCCCTTCGACAATTGCTGTGTCCACATCTTTTTGGAAGTCTCTACAATTGTCCAAATCATGCCCAATGTCTTGGTGATATGTGTAAAACTTGCTCTGGTCCATTCTGTCCAGGGGGCATCACATCGGCGTAGGAGTTCGTGATAAGCCCTTTCTTTCCCTAATCGCAAGTACTTGTTCGTGGGGTCTATTCAACACCGGGAAATCTCGCGGTTGTAAGGCACTTTTCTTTTTGGATCGGCCCATAGCTGATCCAATCGTACGATCTCCAGACGACTGCCTTCTCTTCTCAGAAGTATCTTCGGCCTTCTCTTTCATGGACTCCAATTTTTCCAATTCTCACTTCAGTCGGTTGGATTCTTCTTCTTGTTAGTGCTTGAACGCTATTTCTATGCACACTTATATAGATCCAGGGAGCTTACGGCTCAGCTTAGCATATAGCCTCCCTTCACTTAGTCCCGCCACAAAGGACGCGATCCGGACATGATCATTGGCATCTCGTACTTGGAGTGACTCTTCGCTAAACCGCTTAAGGTTCTGCAGCGCGGTTTTGTCTCGCTTTTGTTTGAGAGAAAACAAGTGGGTAACATTCTTTTGAAATGGCTTCGCCATGATAAAAGCGTTAATGAACATTTTTCCTAGAGTATCAAAATTGTAGATCGTCCTGGCCGGTATCTTTTTGAACCATTCTCGAGCTTGGCCGGTGAGCAGTGCTGGAAATGCCTTGCACTTCATCTCCTCTAGGGCTCAGTGGAGATTCAAGTGTGTAAGATACTGGAACAAGTGATCCTCGAGGTCTTTGGTTCCATTGTAGGGCTCCAATTTTTGGATCTTGAACCTCGCTGGTAGGGGATAATTGTCAATTTGTTTGGAGAAAGGAGACTCAAGAGCCAATAGTGCAGCTCTCCTTCCGGCTATGGCGTCTAAGTTGGCGCGGGCTGCCTCCATCACCGGCGGGACGACGAGTTGCTCTCTCAAATTTGATGAGGTCGACAGATCATCCCTCTTGGCTCTTTTGTACCTAGGAGGAGAAGGAGTTGTTAGGAAATCTACGCGGGAACGCAGCGGAATTCAAAAATTTATTTCCTATCGACCCAAGATCGACTTCGTTTAAGCAATAAACAAATAAGTAATAGACGGTGGTTACCTTGGTTGATCTATAAGATCGACGCTTTGACCGTCTAAGGAGAGTAGTTCGCATGAGCCTCCCAAGTGTTCGGCCTCTACCGCTAGTCCACACGAACAAAATTTCGCCGGAATCCCATCATGGATTGCTATTGGAAAACTCCGGTTGCTAGACCGGCCCTTTTCCCCTCTCTCCAACTCTCTATAGGATGCTCTCTATTTTACACAAGAATTATTAGTTCTTGGAATTATGATGTACGAAAGAGCTTGACACCCACCTCCCTTTTATAATGGATGTGGCGCCCAAGAGGTGTGGAGGAGAAGAAAACCTTTTCCCAATAAAATACGGAAAATATATTTGATTGATTTATCTCATTTATTATAATATCTCATATTAAATAAATCTAGGATATTGTCAATATCTTATATTGAATATTCCAAGATATTGTCAATATCTAATATTGACTATCTTCATTTTATTACCATAAATCAATTTACACATGTGTATATATCACATATATATAACACATATAAATCTATATATTATATCAAAACATTGAAACATGACCAACTTGATTGGCATTCACGTGTGTCAACCAAACACACAAATTTCGGCGCCAACTTTTAGGTATATATATATACTAGTATTCGTACAACGTGCAAAATGCACGGTGCCTGCCCATTCCAGATCGGTGGATGTAATTAGGGTCTTTTTTGTGTGGTATATGTTGCGATTGTACGAAATGAGTAAAGACTATAAGGAATCATAAAAGCTTTGAAACATTAACTATACATTATCATAAGGTGTTTTTCAAAGACATAAATAGGAGCCGGGGACATGACATGGCATGTGTTGTGTTATACCGAATGTGATAAATATATTCCGTATAATATACTTAATACGTTGTATTATAACATAGCATGAAGTATATTACGTTGTACTACACCGGAAGCAATATTAAACGGACACGACGAATGTGGAACACCGAATTTAAAAAACAGTATAACACGAAACGTTATTGTATAACAAAATAATTAAATGGCCAGACGGGAAAAAAATTAACTAAAATCTACCACACGTCGTAATAAAATTGATGTAAATTTCTTACTATTGTCCCAACTAATAACAACAACCATTATTGTATCTTAAACATCTAAATAGACAAACCGCTTTTAATAACAATGTAACGAACTAAAGTAAGATAACATAAAATATCATTAAATTGTTTAAAAATATATTAAACTATAATAACGTGTATACGTAAGTACGCAACGAGCCATACTACTAAAAAACCGAAATAATACTAAAATTTATGTAAATTTGTGAGTATTGTCCGAATTAATACAAATAAAATAAATCCATAGAAATATGTCGTCCATCGGTAGACGGCACTAATGAATCGGAGAATCCGGAAGGAAAAGAGGAATGAATACACTATATAGAAAAATTTCGCGTATAGCCGTAGACATCAACGGAAAAGTGATAGGAAACATCTACTAATAACAATAAACTCATTTTAACGTGTATACTAAAGTCCGACACTCCTAAAAAACCGATATCATAATAAAATTGATGTGAATTTGTTACTATTGGTCGAACTAATAACAATAACCACTATCGTATCTTAAACATCTAAATAGACAAATCGTTTTTAATAACAATCTAACGAACTAAACTAAGATAACATAAAATATCATTAATCGTTCAAAATATATATTAACTATAATAACGTGTATACGTAACGACTCACACTCCTAGAAAACCAGAATAATAATAATTATAATCTGAAGGGGAAAGAAGCATAAATATATCATTGTATAATGCAAGGAACGGAAAAAAAAATAACACGTTAAGAAGTCGATATTTATAATAATAAAAGTCTACAATGAAATAAAATCGAAATACGAAACGATACAATGTAATACAATAAGATAAGAAATCGGATAAAAAAACTCGAAAGCGTCGCAAAAAAAAGATTGGAGGAGGTGAATAAAAAGAAAAGACAATATATATATATAGATACATATATATGCATGTATAGGTGAAAAGGGAAAAGTTAGAGAAAAAAAAAATCGTAAATGTGGAAAAGTGTACCAGGAAAGAGAGGAAAAAACATCGCTAGAAGTCTTAAAAGAGAGGGAAAAGCGTCGCTATAAGTCTTAAGAGAGAGGGAAAAAATATAGATACATATATATGCATGTATAGGTGAAAAGGGAAAAGTTAGAGGAACAAATAAAAAAAAATCGTAATGGGAAAGTGTACCGGAAAGAGAGGAAAAAGCGTCTCTAGAAGTCTTAAAAGAGAGGCAAAAGCGTCGGTATAAGTCTTAAGAGAGAGGAAAAAAAAACAGAAAATGTCGGCCAATCGTGGCCCGACACGTGGCAGCACCACAAGGAGCAGAAGAAGCGCCCTTGCTCCTTTATTATATATATATATATATATATATATATATATATATATATATATATATATATATATATATATATATATATATATCTTATATTAATATTTGTAATACTATTAATTAAATCGCACAATCCAAGTGTATCTTATACACACACAAATTGTGCCACCTTAGCCAATAAATTGGCATCCGGAATATTCTTTAATTGATATAATATTATTAATATCTTGTATTTGATTTATTCATAATAAATAAATACCACCATATTAATTTACCACTATAACCTTTATAGTCTCGAGATAAACTTTCCTTATTTGGTTATCATCTATAACCACATTTTAATCCGGCAAGATGTTCTTATGTGTGTGACCCGATAGGCTTCCGAATATGTTGGCCGTAGACACAAAGTGCAAATTACGAAAATGCCCTTCATACCTAATATAGCCATTTAATATATGTATAAACACAAAGAAATAGTAGAAATGATCCGATTCGGTCGGATCCGGTCCAACCCGATTGGGTTTAGGACACTATTAATAATCTCCCACTTGGCCTAAAACCAATCACTCGCACACACAAGACCAAGTTGAAACACAAGAATCTCATGCAATACTCGCAACTAGCCCTAGCCATAAACGGATCGCCATCCGTGGGGACTCAGACTATCTTCATATCATGCTCCAAATGACCAAGTCAAAGGAACCGCCTCAACATACACACGGATCTCTGACGAGACCCTGGTCCTTGCTTCAAGCAATAAATCCACTTACTATATCGCCTATATAGAAAAGGTGGAAGAACCGTACAAGGTTCAAGAATGAACCTTCTAGATCCATGTATCTTGCTCCCGCCGCGCCTCTAAGGCACTACCGTGTTTTGGCTAAGTTGTAGAGTTTACAAGTGACCCATAGGCTAGAACATTTCCACTCACCGTATCACTTAAACAAAGTGACCGCAAACCCGCATCGTAGCTCCCACTCGCCTTCATAAGACTCGGGATATACGTCCGTATATCTACGTTTATTTAATTCCAAGTTTCAATAAACTAGGAAACTTTCCTTAACTTGTTTAAGGATATTCTCGACATTCACCAGATTTACTTTCATACTTGCTCATGACTATTCATGGACTATGAACATCTGGCATTACCTTTATGAAGGTTTCTATCGTAGTAGCGAAGGAAACCTTCCATAAGCATCATCTTTCACCTTATCTTTAGGACCAACGTCCTAAGATAGATAGATCTTAAGAACACCGTCTAGCAGTATCCCCTGTGCCGATCTATGCTAAACTCTTTTAGCATCACATCTGTATAGGTAAACTATAATCTAACAGCAATTAAATCTATCGCTATAGATTCTTATTTATTAAAATAAGAACTGCTAATCCAAGAGCTTTCGTAAAGACCTTGAACTACCAAACACTAATTGACTGTGACATGGGGTGACAATTCTCAAGAGAGATATCCAATACCTTACTCGAAAATCGTAACACACTCCCACTATCCATCTTGCACATGGGCATATCCTTCTTTTGACTCAATCAAACTCCTTTGATTATCAAACAAAGAAATCGTCTAGAGAAACTTGTTTGAGTCCATAAATGGATCTCGTGGGCTCACATATCATGTTATCGTCTATCAACATTGAGCTTTCTGCCCAACGTCATCAACACTATCATATAGCCATGATACGAAGTTATAACAAGCATAGTCTGAATAGAACCGGTCTCGGCATTTCAGGGACATTCCCTCTAGGTAAGACAGACTAGGTTCACAACCTGGTTGTCACTGATGGAATCTAATTCAGATATTATGGCTCCTGGCCATATCTCTCAATCTTGCCTTTCAAACATTCCTTCATAAGTTGTGAGATATTCATTCTACAAGATGAACATACCGATAGCCTTTTCAGGCTTGAGGTTAACCACAGACTTACAGAACTTTTGTGTGCACTGAGCAGTGTTCTACACCTCATCGCTATGTGGCGTCCGCTCACGTTCCTATGGTTGAATATATCTTTGTGGTTCTCAAACTCTTTTGAGATCTGATTCACTCCCACTGTTTCTCTTGGAAGAAACACTTCCTCTAGAAGACAGCATGTTTGGAGACAAACACCTTTTGCTCCGCGGACGAGCAAATAATATCCAGCGTGCTAGCTAAGACATTCCACAAAGTTGCATATGTCGTACTAGGCTCCAAGCCTTTCTGACTTTGCCTATGACAACTTCAAATCATCGGTTAAGATAGATTCGACATTATCATCTTCCATATCTAATATGGAAATTATTCAACCTTTATTCTTTGGAACTAGGTTAAGTATAAGAGCACTATCCCGAAACGGGTAAGGGATACTTTGCTTGGCTTGCGTCACACCTTTATCATATAAAGTGTTGTTTCCATTTTGAGAACGCAATCTAATTGCGTATCCCAAAGATGGTATCCTTCAAGGGAGAATCTTATTCCTTTCAGACGACTTCTGAAACACCCTTCAGGTATTAATTACTTCAATCCAATTGAAGATTAATTCCTAAGTAGCTCATCAATCTCATATTCGTACTGGCTCGAACTTTTCGGGCTTTCCGAATTATGCACTTCACTGAGTACACTTGACTATTTCTAAAAATAGTCGTAGAGACTAATAAACAATTATTTGTGGTATTAATTGTCACAAGCCAACAAGCATCGGTATGTTTAGGCTTTGGACAACTTTCTAGATTTTATAACCTTTTCATAAAAGGGTATTTTAGTCATCTTTAGATAAGATACGTTTAACCCACATGATTCATAATCATATGGTTCAACATCATCAAAATGACGTTTAATTACACGCTTCTCTTCCAGAGAGACTATGTCTAGAACAACCACAAACATTAAGGATAACAGCCATACAAATATTTAGTTGAGATCTCATCACATATATCAACTATATAGTGACTTCAATCTAGTATGTTAGATTCAGTGACCTTCCAATTTTATTGGAATAACATTTATTCTTGACAATTGAATATGTCTACTAAATCCTAACAAATAACTCAGAGTATGTTCTTCATAAGAACCGGAACATAATAACATTTATTTAGTTCCTTTATCAGTTTACTAGATCCAGAATATGGTAAGTGTCACAATGTTTGCTTCACCTTCCATATCTGGATTTAACCTTTCTAATTTTAATCACACTCGTAAGATATCATATATCTAAGAGTTGACTTGAACTTAGATAGATTTATCTCAACAGACTTGCTTAGAATAGAGACTTCAATAAGTTCTCTATTTAAGCACATGCCCTAACTTTCCTTTTAATCATTTAAGCACTTGTAAATATTTCTTAGTGTAGTCTTCATAAGACTTAAGAAGGATCACAAGAGCTATGTATTTAATTTCCTTTCATAAAGAAAATCTAAAGTTTATTAAATAGTTTATTTAACCTTTTGAATCGTATTCAAAACATTGACTATTTAATTAACCTTTAAGCAATGATAGAATTAAGTCGATACTTAAATCTTACAATTTTGAAAACAACCTTTCCAAAATTAGACGTGGTCATTCTTATCCAACGTTTGAATTAATTGTCATCGTATGACTAAATGATCATCTTGGATCGTATCCAATATATGACTAATTCGTTGAAACTTATTTCAAATGATTTAATCACATCATGAGTTTCCGCTTTCATTAATAATTAAAGCCTTGGAGTACTCCATCAAATATGTAGCCTCCTTGTCTCTAACTATTATAACGGGATCTCTCGTGTCATTGCTCATTTTAAAAGGATTAAAATTACTTAACCATATTTGAGAACGTTTCTCAAAAGGTAACAGTCATAATTTGGTTTTACTAATCGAGAATAAAACATAAATATAAAGTTTGCTAAAACTACAACATAAAAATGAAAATAAATGAGTGTTGTTGTTTATACACGCAAAATCAAAAATGGTCTTTTGGTTTATGATTTTGCTCCCACTAGTCAACTACTCCCAATTAACTTTCAAGAATTATTAATTTCTTTAGTGGACAAGATCCCACTAAACTACCGCGACCCCCGCTTTGGCTGGTGGGCCGAAAATAGTCTAATAGGTAGACAACATCCCTTTGTCAATCGTATCCTATACGACTCTTGTTGTTTGACTAGTCAACTCTTTGACAAATTTTCATCTTATGAAATAGTCAAACCCTTGCCTCTAAAATCCAAACGACCCCGCTTTGGCTGGTGGCCGAGAGAATTCTTAGTCAAGTCATAACCCCAATATTCGTGAGATCTCATACGATCATATCTCGATAATGACGATATACCCGAGGTAGGTCAACCCCCTGCTTTGGCTGATGAGTTGGATCCGAACAAGGGCTCTTCACCGTCACTATAATATGGGGAGGCAATTTCAACTTGATTCTTTTGAGGTGGAAGTATTTATGTAAATTAATTCACTTAATTAATTTTAGTTATGGTCTCATCAAAAATATGTCTATCTCTATAAACATACATCCTACACATTTATCTAGATCGTGCCTAGTCATGCATCTATCGTATCATATAAAATAAATACAAGCACAAAATAAATAAATGCGTAAAGTAACCGGTATGATTGATGACGGAAAAATTCACTGTTATTTTTATAACTTTTGACCCCATTTCTGATATCATTTCGAGCATTTTTATATCAATTAAAGTCATTAATTCCTAAGTTTCATAAAAATATATAAGTCGTGACTATTTTATAAAATATCGTGTTTTTATGTGTTTTTATTAGTTTTTGTACCGGTTTAGTAACCGGAGTGTCGTGTCGGATTTACGTTTGGTATTTTGGTGGTTTATTGCAGAATTATAGGTTGACCAAAATCCCGAGTAATGACACGTTTTGAGGCCTAAAAGAGGTATTTTTAGGGATATAAGAGTGTGCCACTAACTTAAGTGGTCAAGTGGCTCAGTGGTTAGTGGTACCACTAACGAATTATATCTTCGACGAACAAATGGCTCATTAAAACGACATTTTCTGAAGAAGTGTCCTTAATGAAAGTTGTAGATCTTTGAAAGAGCTTTCCAACGCATTTTGAATCACGTCAATCGGACTTCTACAACTCAAGTATCATTAAGTCAAGTGGTCAAGTGGCTAATCGATTCGATTTAGTGGAAATCGAGAAATATCTTCGACGAGCGAATGGCCCATCAAAAAGACATTCTCTGAAGAAGTGTCCTTAATGAAAGTTGTAGATCTTTGAAAGAGCTTTCTAACGCATTTTGAATCACGTCAATCGGACTTTTACAACTCAAGTATCATTAAGTCAAGTGGTCAAGTGGCTAATCGATTCGATTTAGTGGAAATCAAATTATATCTTCGACGAACGAATGGCCCATCAAAACGGCATTTTCTGAAGAAGTGTCCTTCATGAAAGTTGTAGATCTTCAAATAAGCTTTCCAACGCACTTTGAATCACGTCAATCGGAGGTCTACAACTCAAGTTAAGGGCATTTTACCGAATCGAACTGAGCCCGGTTCGAACCGGCCTCCTACTCGGTTCGAACCGGCCCAATTTGAGCCTATAAATACCCCCCCATTCCCATCCATTTTCCTTGCCCCTTCTTCCCCCATCCCTTCTTCATCTTTTACCTTCATTTTTCTTTCATTTTGGGGCCTATATATATATCTATAGAGATATATATATATATATATATAGTTGTAATTTCGTTATAATTTCGAATAATTATCGTTATAATATAGTTTCCGTTTTTCGTTCTTTCTTTCTTGTTTTCTTTCATTTTGTTATATATATATATATATATATATATATATATATATATATATATATATATATATATATAAGTATCGAGAATCGGCAAATGATTGGATTAAGGTTTTAATTTGGTTTTAATAGAATTCTGGCATTGACAGAAGGCTATTATGTAAAACTTCCCGCCATTTTAATCCATGACATGTTGACAGAATCCGTTTATATGGGTAGCTAAACTTTTCATAGTCGAATCATGTAAAATTTGGTGAAATCAACCCTTGGAAAATGAAATAGGGAGTGTGTAGTGTTTTTTTATTGTTATATCTCACATATTGCACGTCTTAGAACTTGTTATAACGGATTTGGACTAGATTGACAACCTAGGTCAAAAATCACACACATCACTCTTGAGAGTTGTTCAAAGAGAGTGGTGTGGGAAAAAGGGTTCTAAGATCGGGAGGTAAAACATACCGGGTTTTAGGTCGTGAATTCGAGCCCGCGCTCATCGATGTATTATTATCAACGTAATAACTTGAATGTGGTAGTTTAGATTAGTGTAATTTAGTGTTAGACCCGGGGTTGAACTATGAAGTGCCGGGTGGTTCTTGAGCCAACAATGACAAGTTGTTTCACGGAGTCTTTCGGGCAGACCATGGATTAGGTAAAGCTTCGGTTTACTGCTTTGACACATTCTCGTTAAGATGTTCGGTGTAGTACATTGGTGAGTATCGGGGGTAGTAACGTCGACCGAGTAATTTCGGACTTGTTTCCTTAACGAGGTTTTTCTGTGAAAATGGAGCGTCTCACAGCACTTAATCATGTTAGATTAATCGGTTTTCTAAAGGGAGAATTAGATAACCTCACATAGGATGTTGAAGGAGAGTTGTTCAGATTTTAGCATCAGAACTAGGAGCACGCACCCGTGAGATTGAATGTGAGAGTTCATTTGTTATAATGCACACTTCCAGCTTTGTCTATCTCGTGGGGTTGAAATTAACTATTTTGATCATGGTTCGGCTATGTCTTTTAAAACCAAGTAGTTTAATTTTCTTTCTTTTCTATCTTTAGTATAAACAAACCAACAACTTTGATCGCCTAGACTAAGAAACACGTTCACTTTGGTACTCACAACCACATTTCTCTTGGGACGACCTCGTACTCCTGTAGCTATTCTAACAATCGACCCGGTACTCTGCTGGTTAGAGAGTTGGTTTACCCACGGTTACGAGTCCTTTATAAATTATATTTTTGAAGGGATAAATTAAGCTCATCAATGATCATGGACTTTTCCTAGGTGCGGTTTCGAATACAAACTGACGAAACCGCGGGTCACAATCTAAGGGTAGCTGCAACCACCAATAGGATCTTTAATGCTCCATTCTCCAATGGGATCTTTATTTTCGTCTTTCTTTGGTCTCCATCTTCTGCTCCATTCTTGTTACATTTAATTCTATATAATAAAATAAATACACCCGCCGCACACGGGGGGGGGGGGGGGGGGAGCTAACGGGAATGGGATGAATGCAGAAAATAAACTAGGTCACGTTCTTTATAACGGCCTAGGACAATTTTTAAAACCAACAGAAAATTTAAATCATTCACATATTTCCTATCGGTCGAGTCCATGATCAATCGAGATCCATATAATCATATTATATCTACTATATATAATCCATACAATAAAATCTTATGAAAAAGATAAAATTAAAATTTAACTACTTGCGTCTTAATTAATCAATTAACATTCAATCTATTAAATAATTTTATCCAATCAATTAACTAATTAACATTTAATTAATTAAATGATTTTAATCAAAATAAAATTAACGATTAATTTTAAACCGATTTTAATTTTAATTTTAATAAATTAGAACTATTCCAAAATAAATCAAAATTAAAATTATTTCTCTTTTGTTTCTTTCCTTTTTGAGTCGTAATCAAAAGGGATGCCTTTGGTTTCCTAAACAAAATTTGGCTTAGGCCTGGCCACTTTCCAAAATCAAAATTTTGGAAGTGGCGCAAGCTAGCCTTTTTTACAAATCAAATATTTGAAAAGGGCCTAGCCTATTCCAAATCAAATATTTGGAGAGGCCAAATAATTTTGGTTTAGGCACGCCACTTTCCAAAATCAAAATTTTGGAAGTGGCCTAGGCCTAGCCTATTCCAAATTAAATATTTGGAAATGCCAATATTATTTTAATGCCATGTGGCATCCCAATGGCTCAAACTATTTGAACCATTGGTTAGCCACATGACACAACTAAACAAATGAGGAATTACCAATCACAACTATGAACAATATTGAAACACAAAATACACAAAACAAAATTTAGGGATCCACCAAAAGATACACTAGCCGACGTCGACCGCCCCAAGGGGGAGCCGCCGCCGCCGGCGCAATTTCCGGTGGGGGTGTCGCCGCCGATCGGCCGAGCACCCTAAAAGCCGCCCCCCCCTTTTTTTTTTTTTTTTTTTTCTTTTCGTGTATCGATTTGCGAATAAAAAATCTTTCATCTTTTAATTACGTGATTTAAACGATAAAATTAACTACGCAAAATATCATGCTTATTGCTTAAGCTCGAAGCTCTCTCTGATACCACTGTTAGGAAATCTACGCGGGAACGCAGCGGAATTCAAAAATTTATTTCCTATCGACCCAAGATCGACTTCGTTAAAGCAATAAACAAATAAGTAATAGACGGTGGTTACTTTGGTTGATCTATAAGATCGACGCTTTGACCGTCTAAGGAGAGTAGTTCTGCATAGAGCCGCCCAAGTGTTCGGCCTCTACCGCTAGTCCACACGAACAGCCCGCCGGAATCCCATCATGGATTGCTATTGGAAAACTCCGGTTGCTAGACCGGCTCTTTTCCCCTCTCCAACTCTCTATTGGATGCTCTCTATTTTACACAAGAACTATTAGTTCTTGGAATTATGATGTACGAAAGAGCTTGACACCCACCTCCCTTTTATAATGGATGTGGCGCCCAAGAGGTGTGGAAGAGAAGAAAACATTTTCCCAATAAAATAAGGAAAATATATTTGATTGATTTATCTCATTTATTATAATATCTCATATTAAATAAATCTAGGATATTGTCAATATCTTATATTGAATATTCCAAGATATTGTCAATATCTAATATTGACTATCTTTATTTTATTACCATAAATCAATTTACACGTACGCGTATATATCACATATATATAACACATATAAATCTATATATTATATCAAAACATTGAAACATGACCAACTTGATTGGCATTCACGTGTGTCAACCAAACACACAAATTTCGGCGCCAACTTATATATATATATATATATATATATATATATATATATATATATATATATATATATATATATATATATATATATATCTTATATTAATATTTGGTAATACTATTAATTAAATTGCACAATCCAAGTGTATCTTATGCACACACAAATCGCGCCACCTTAGCCAATAAATTGGCATCCGGAATATTCTTTAATTGATATAATATTATTAATATATTGTATTTGATTTATTCATAATAAATAAATACCACCATATTAATTTACCACTATAACCTTTATAGTCTCTAGATAAACTTTCCTTATTTGGTTATCATCTATAACCACATTTTAATCCGGCTAGATGTTCTTATGTGTGTGACCCGATAGGCTTCCGAATATGTTGGCCGTAGACACAAAGTGCAAATTACGAAAATGCCCTTCATACCTAACGATCACGGGATAGCGTCTAGCAACACACCTTGACCCTCAATCATCGGAAGAGTCAAATGCAATGACTACTACCTTTCATGTGAAACGATTACCGTGTAACTTACAATCCTATCGCTGTAATAATATCCATACGGTCGTACGTTGAGTGTCAAACATTAACGACCGTATCTTATAATCTGGATATCATGCTCTCTCGAAGTAACTCGTTTACTCCCACTTTGCAAAGATTCACGAGAGCTAGACATTCCTTATAAGAAGGCCATTTCGGATATTCGATCCCAATCATAGGATACGCGATTCCCGGACGACCAATCATGTATACTCCGCATGCTTCAGCATCATACCCAATCACTACCGCATGATCGCCCCGTGGTTAGGGGAAACCTCAATAGTGTCAAAGCATGACAATCCACACCGTGATGCCATGAAGACTCCGGTCAAAAAGATAATTACACAACCGTCACATAGTGTGACACTTATCCGTGTAAGTGGGTCGATCTAACGTACGCATTCTCTAATACACGTCCACGTACATAACCAAGTGTCTCACACTTCGATAGACGAGATCTATCCCCGCCTTAAAGACGAAGACATCTAATACGTGCTAGCCTGTTCATACTATCAATGCCCCGTTTAATAGTACATCGGCTAGAGACATTTAAGTATCAAACTTGTTAAAGTGATTAGAGATCTCATCAACCATAATCGCCTATCATGGTTTCTCTATCACGAGTTTAATACTAAGGACGTTATCATATAACAATTCATAATTGGTTCTTTAAAAGAACATATATATGACAACAGAAAAGCCATTTAATATATGTATAAACACAAAGAAATAGTAGAAATGATCCGACCCGGTCGGATCCGGTCCAACCCGATTGGGTTTAGGACACTATTTCAACAGGAGTTTCGTGCCAGGTCCTATCATTGGGGCCATTCTCCTCCAAATCTTGTTTCTGGGAGTTCTCTCCTGATGGATCTCCTTCCTATAGATCCGGATCCTATGAATTTTCATCAAGAGGATCCTCTTCCTCTAGATCTTCCAGGTCTTGATCTTTCTCGTCCTCCTCTGCCAAGGCGGCATTGAGGAAAACCTGTTTTGTTGCGTCATCCAAAGCCGTGAGTTGATATACCAATGGCTGGTGGGTCGTGTCAATAGAGACTTCTTCATGTTGCTAGTTCTGGTTGTTAGCATCTGATTCTGTCGTATTGTTAGCGTTGCTGCCTTTGGCGTCTTGTTGTCGTGTGGTCACCATGTCAATTCTGGATCTTTACCTGAGATTATCAAATAAGAGACACTCATTCTAGCGCCAATGGACGATTCCAAAAATTGTCTATGTGGATTTCGGGTATTATGACTCTTATTGACAACCTAATGAAGCTCCTAAAACACAGAAAATGATGAAAAGAGAGGGGTGTCTTAGACTGCACTTGATAGTTATCAAACTACCTACGTATCCATACGTGGATTGGAATCAAGTCTTCGTAGTTCCTTAGATTTGTTTATATAGAGGGCTTGTGCCCTAAAATTAACGTGTGGCATGAGTGAGATGGACTCTTATTGCCTTGGTCCCGAAGGAAAATACAGAGATTAATTGATCTCCTTGATTTTAGGAGATAACTGTGATATTCAAATATTCATATTAAATGATAAAGATTGGAGCATTTATGGCCCGGGATTCCTTCCAATATTATCTAATTCAGAACGAGTGCTAAGTCCTAAGTCTGAGGGGGACCTAGTCCGACCTCATAAATCGGATACGAGTAAGCTTGAACAAAAGTATTGGCTGACCTGCAGGGGTCAGGATAGTATTTGAATCTGTTCCGCTAGGGGTCGGCCCTAAGTATTGGCCGACCCAGAGAGTTTGGGAGAAAGGGGTAAACTACCTCAGCTCAGTTACTGGGACTTCCGCCCCCTTGGACGGTCTCTCTGTCTTCGGGTACTAAAGGGGTTCCACGTGGGTGAGTACAATTTTAGGCATCGTCAAAAGGACCATCTAAGCATGCAGGCCAAACCTGTCCTCATTTACCATCGAGACTCTATTATTGGCTAAGCATCTAGACATCGGCATCAACTTCTAGGACGAACAGACCCCAGCTCACTACTTGGACTCCTTCAACATAAGACAAGGTGCTACTCCCACAAAGAGAATATCAATGTAAATCGCACAGGTCGCTCACATACAAGAAATGACCAATGTGGTGTATGACACTATTGGTCTCATAGATCCGACGTGGTGCACGTCGTCCACCGTCCTTCATGGTTGATATGGCGTAGATGATCCTCTATCACAAACAACAATTGAATTACAACGATTAGACCTCTGTGTTAGATGTAGTGCCCGAAAGACAATTTGTGTAATTGTTTTTAATAATGGATGACAAAATTTATCTCACCTTATTACTTGCTTTGTGCTTGTAAAGTAATACACTGCTGCAAACCCTAAGTATATCAGTATGTAACCGCTTAACTCAGTGTATAGCATGCATGTGAGGATTGAGTTAGTGGTGATATACTTAAACTGTTAGTCCGTGGTGAACTTAATCAGAGTTTAGGGTCTCTTGATTAAAACACCAATAATGCGCCCAGAACACCTTAGGGTGTGATAGTCTTATCCGGACTATCGGTAGAGGGTACCTACGTGGGGCATTTATATGTGATGGCATTCATATAGGACTGGACCGATTTGAGCTGAATTTCTCGATATAATTCCGTAATCGAGGAATCTTATTAAATCATTAGATGATCATATATGGATCAACCTTAATCCTGAGGTGATCACAGGGTGCTGCTTGTCCCGGGGTAGTGTTTGATGTGTTAGTTACGGTTCACTTAAATATGTGTTCCAAGCCACTTCTCATTGGCACTATCTCCGGATGAGTGAGTAGTTCGATTTTCACGGACATGGAATCCATTCCTTCCTCGCGGGAAGTAGAGAGACAACGATCCCTTATTTGTTAGCCCTAAGAAAGTGATCGATCCCGGGAGTTCACATTTGACTAATTGATCACTAGTCGGATATGTGTACTAATTGATCATCGGGGGTTAATGGTAAATAAGGATAAGATATTCTGTTTGGGTTCACGGAGACATCCCACACGTAATGGACGATCTATGGAGGATTAATCCGTATGTAGTGATTATATCAATGGACGCTTATTCACTCTATGGGTTGAGTATAAGTACACATCTATAATCGGTAGAGTTCGCTTTCGGGTTTATGGTGGCGTAATCCCGGAATTAATAATTAATGTACTTATTCGGTTCGATGAATAATTAATTATTGGAGCTACTGGTTATAGGTCCATGGTCCCCGATGTGGCTTCTGTAATTCGGACTAATAATCTTGTTATTTGGGCCTCAGTGATAATTAATTGGCTGGGCTAATTAATTGATATGCATGGATATTATTTAGTTGGGCTAAATCATATAATACACATAAAAGACATTTTATGTGGGCTAAAACCCTAGGGAGGTGGCGCCATTTTGGTTCTCTTTTAGCACAAGAATTGATTTTCTTGTGTTATGGAAAATAAAAGATATTCTTGTTATGTGATTGGTTGGATGACTTGTTATTTGATTTCCTATTGGTCAATAAATGTCACAATTAGTCATTAAGGAAAATATCTTTTTATTTTGTTTAATTAATTATTTATATAATTAATTAATACTTAGAGACCAAGGATTTACTCTCCTATAAAAGGAGAGTTATTCCAAGGATATGGGCAAGTGAAAATTTCGACCACCATCATTAAAAAGAGAGAAAAAATTGTTTTCTCATCTAGGGTTTTTAGAGGAAGAAAAACTTGGAGTTTTTCTTGGTGTTGCATATCAAGGAGGTTCGTGTATCAAGAAGGGTGTCCACCAACCGCCGTTTGGAGAACACATCGAAGATCTTGGCTTCTCTTCCTACTATTGGTAACATGGTCTTAACCCTTGTAGTAGTTTAAGTCCTTTAATTATGTATTGTGGTATATGAATCGTGATCCATCCGCCGCGCATAGATCTAATTCGTTTAGATCGAGAACCCGCATCCTTCATGTGGTAGCGAGCCAGGTTCCACGATTTATATAATCATAATCGTAGTTAAACGATTTAAAGGAGTGGAATTGCATGTAGGTGATATTTTACTTATTATTATGCATTAATAATTTTTAAATTGCTATGGTTGAAGAGATGGATTGGGGTTGGCACTGTTTTCCCGTTAGATCTATTGTAAACTCATATAAACGATGAAAATTCGTTCATATGAGTATAGGAAATTATGTAATTTATTTATTATTGCAAGTTTAATTTCCTGTAAATAGATCTGTTTAGTAGCTGTTTAGTTATTTCGTTTTTCCCGTTGATCGAGCCGTTGAAACGAAGATCCCTCCGGTCAGAATCAAGATTGGAAGTTGATGAACAATCCCACAAAATTTGGCGTCGATCATAGTCCGTTTGGATGTCCGTTCGTTGATGAGAAGAGGCAGCTGTAACAGAAAAACGCAGGATTCACAGAAACCCTAACTGTGACTTCCTCGATTTTCTGGAAAGAATTAGACCGTTGAACCGAATATCCGACCAGTCAGATCGATAATAATGGAGTTTTGGACGTGAGATAAAATTTTCAGGACGATCGGGATTCATCTTGATCCCCGATCGGCCTCGGAAAGTATATGATGCGCTGCTGTAAGAGTCTGTTTCAGCAGCATGTTGGGCGGCTCACTGAGAAAGATTGACAAGTCAAAGCTCCGATCCGACCGTCCATCTTGAAGTCCGAAGAATGAAGATCAGATCTGGAAAGTTTCGTCCCGATCCGAGTTCGTTTGATTTGCCGATCGTCGAAGATTCTAAACAGCTGCAGATTAGAGTTTTAATTTATTTTCGAATAGATTAGTTACGGGGGTGCCAACGGTCCATCTCGGTGTTTATTTTCCGCACTAGTATACATGTGTAGATTGTATGAGTAGAACCGGAAAATTGCCATGACATGCATCATATCATGAATTCCACTCCATATGCATACATGTAGAAATTAATTCGATGAATTAGTTAGGCATGTATAAAACACACGATTAGTTTTAATTAATTGTTTGATATTAATTAGAAACTAATTAGGGTAAAAACCGAGGAACACGGGTTTTTTCAATGGTCGAGGTTGGGTGATGGATTCTCGGTGAATCCCACTCTGCGAAAGCATAAGGAGTAAAATCCCGAAACCTCGTGGTTAAGGTGTTGGATTCTCGGTGAATTCCACCTTACCTAAGACGAGATTACGTTTTTGTTCCGTAGTGTCTACGTGAAAGTTTGATGTTTAAGGATTGGATAATCACGGCCAAAAAGGTTCGAAAGTGGTTTAACCACGGTTGGGTGGTCAACGGTAGCTACGGCTCAATCGACTTCACCCTCCACGTGTGGCGTTTGCACGGGGGTCCGGCAATACTGAGCCATCCGAAGAGCCACTACGGCTCAACGGACCTCTCCTAGCCTTGACCCGTCCGACGGCCACATAGGTTCTAACGAATAGGTCGGGTGGGCTAGCCCACATAACCGACAACATTCGGGCCTATGATTTATTGTTCCTTAATGTAACATCAAGTCCAAAAACGTGATCAGTAAACCCACCACTTTTTCAAAATATTGAGTGGGAGCGGGAGAGGCGACAATGCCGACCCCACGGCCTCTACCGTTGACACAAGCAACGTGAGAGAATGGTGACGCCTCGTGCCGGCTCGGGACCGGCCTCCCTAAGGAAGGCCTTCACCGCTATCAAAATTCAAGGCTTGGTCTCCGAAAGGATAGGATTTTGGGTACTCGTCGGGTCACCGACCGACCCTAAGGCGGCACACTCGGGGTCTACCTAAAAATCGAGACAAGTAGGTCACACTCATAAAGGGTATTTTTGGTAGTACCTTGGCTGAAAAAGGAAAGGTGATTGACGATCACAAATGAGATGTTCGATTCTCAATCTGATCTTCAATATTAATCGAAACCTCTTTGAACTACCCTAAGGCGGCACTGAGGCATTAGATTAAATCCTTGGAACGGCAGGATAGACTATAAGTACTTAGTTTATGTTCCTAAAATTTTAGTAGTGTATGATTTGGATTTATTTTCTGTCAATTTTATTTACAACAGTTATATATATCTCTCCAAGGTGCTAGACTGCTACTGTAAAATTGACCAGTAATGACTTCGTTAAAAAGTGGTAAGTAACTAGAACGTTGTATTTATTAATCTCACATGCGATTAATTTTTCGGAAGAGATATTTCTCTTGAAGCCTTCAAAACTTAAGTGACGTAAATAGGCATGTCACGCTTGTCACTCGTGCGAACGAGAGACAACCGTAGTTAGTTTGAAAGATGATTGGGACGATAAAATTCTTCTAGTGAATTGTGTAGTGTCTACACGAGAAATTTTCTCGATAGAAAAATTGGAGAATCATAAATTAAAGTGTCGCTAGTTAGACGGTATTTGGAACCGATAAACTAGTGTGAGCTTTTATATTATGTTTTTCTAATTTATTAGAAAATCAGTCCCACTGGGTAACACTTTCATTAGACATCCCACTGTTCACGAGTAGTGTCTACTCAAACGAACTGCTAGTTCAAGACTGTTTCCTTTTAAGGAAAGTTAAGAATGGGAAAGAATGTCTATAAGTGTTAATCATCTTAACTAAAGTTTTGAGGCTAAACCGAAACATTAATTAAAGAAGGTATAGGATAAGGAAAGTGATTTCGGATCACTAACCAATGAATCCTTAGCGACTTTCTTAACCGAGTAACTTGACTCAGTGGCTTAGTTCTTTGGAAGAACAATGAAGCTGTGCATTAATAAAGTAACAACGGGCAGTAATTTCAGCTAGAATAGTGGGAGTGATATAAGGAAATGAATTTCGGATTCTATCCTTGAATATCACAGAAAAATTTATTTTTCTGTTTACAGATTCGTTGAAACAATTGGATTCACTTTCAACTCGATATATTGTTGCCTCATAGAAAGTGAATATGACATTTGTAGTACGAATCCGAGACTCGGACTTTTGTTTGATAAAGTCAGAACCACTTAGAACAGCTGAATAAGTATGTGTAACACATCTAAAACTATTAAAGGTAAAAGGTTTCCGTATTAAGATAAACGACCTTTCAATATCTATTAATTAGTGCATATATCCTAGAGACAAGACCCGCCGATCGGCTTAGGGTGATTCCTATCTCCCGCTTGGAACACTATCTCAAAGGAACAATGACTAAGTTTCCTTTCAATCGGGAAAGGGTAATAGTTTTGAAGGGGTAACATAGCTTGTTCACCATGACCTTCGGGGTCTAGTGAGAGATACAAGCTAGTGGGAGATTTTGAGTGGTGATATTCTGTCTGATAACTACACAAAACACTGGTTGGTTTATCGAAAGAATACGAGGAGGTGTCTCTGATTTTAGCAGAGAATAGAGTATTCCATGCTCAGAAATAGGCTATCGCATAGTCTTGGGACTGATGCTCGGCCTGCCTCCTAGTGGAATGTTTCTCACTGAGGAAGAAACCATAGACTTGCCCTATATAGTTATTGATATGCTACAATACATCGCTAAACTCGATTAAGATAATTCGTTGCAAAATAACGGTTAACATTATTATGTAAACCGAGAAGTCTACCTAGAAGATGCTAGTGAGTTTATGGATAAGGAGTGAATTCGGTTCACACCACATCCGTAAATGTAGGCATTTAGCATTTAATGCTTGAAGGTAGGACTAGGGATTTTGCGCATACGTTCAGATTGTGACTGTTCTTGAAATATCTTAATGAGACGAGTGAAGGTTGATTATAAGATTCTTGAGATCAGAAAGTGACGGTTGAACTGTCACAAGCCTTCTGATAGAATCTATAAGAAACAACCTTAAACCTTGGAGTACGGTTACCCAAAGGAAGTTACTATCTGATTTAATCAGACCACGTCCAACATCGGTTGTTGGTGATTACACTGATAAATACTACTAGATCAGAATGTCAATCCACCCAGAACGCAGTGGGAGTATGGTTTAACCATTGACCCATTATGGTTGTGTGGACTTTATAGTCTGCTGAGGTGATTGATAACCTGTGGCTCTTTGTGGGCTATATTGGATTCTGATCAGAGAGGTTGGTTCGAAAACCTTATCCCTGTGAATGGAGTTTTGGTACTCCAGTTCTGTTCAGCCTCTTGTAGAACCACCTGAGTGTCTCAGGCCCAGTGGGAGTAATTGGTCCTACGCCGAAAAGAGTCGAATGAGTAGGAAAGTTTAACTTTCAGCACAAAGCTGAGTGGTCTAGGGGTGATTCCCTAAAAAGGAGAGAGTTAACCAGACCTTGAACTCTCCCACCACTCAGTCTTGCTAGATTTCGTTAGAAAGCAAGAAAATAGGGGTGATTCCCGGAGACTTTCTTGCCGTAAAACGAGTCTGGATTCATTCGGAATAGAAGGGTCTTGGTTAGAACAAATGGCAGGTTGACTGCCGGGACTTATGTCCTTTTGTGGATGTAAGAGAACCTCTCGGTCATTAAAAGTCGCATGTTTTAAAATATGTGGACTTGACCAGTATGTTGATAAGTCTTTTGTAGACTGGGTATCAGTATTGGTAAAGTAGTAGTATTAGTGTTCATAAATGATAACACTAAAACGGTTGGAAACAACATGGGTGTGCTATCTGAAGTCGGAAACTGACACGCCAAAATTCTCTGGATGAGAGAATTGGACTATATTCTAAGAATTTGATTCGGTCAAATCCACGAGAATGAGTCATTGGCTATCCCACATGTCTTATTGAATAAGATTGATTATGCATATACGGTTGCAACATTCATCGAGAGTAGTCCTACCCTACCTCTCAGGAATGATTCTCCAAATCTCCGGATAAAGAGAAAATGGGATAGAGTCTCTCTTGGATAACGGCAAGTCAGGTTATCATAAGTCAATAGTAATCGAATCTTGGATTCGAGCAATAAGTAGCGGTTTTAGTACGTCCTCAAGTATCTTTAGAGAACGAGGAATCATATGCTTGTACATTCAGGTGCAAACTTGAATATGGTTGACTACACTGATTCTGACTTGTAGTCAGATTAAGGATGATCATTAAGTTGATCTCGGGCTCAGTAGTGCTTAGAATTTCCTTTTTGGTCTGGGAGTAATTCCGTGTCGATAAGCCGATATCACTTCATTGTGAAAACGGTGAAGAGATAGCTTAGAAGGATCTTCTCGATCCTTTAGAGGTCAAAAGCATATTGAGAGAGAGTACCGCCCGATTGGAAGGACGGCAACGTTTCAATCCTAAGGATCGTCTCAAGTCGACAACCTAACTGATCAGTGTACCAAGTCGAGTGCTTGGAGGGTACGGCATTGAGGTATATATCTCATCTGCTTTTAGAGCAAGTGGGAGAGTGTTGTGAATAAGATGAGAAAGCGTGTGCTCTAAAAACAATCGTTGCTTGTCATTTCGTGCAAGTGGGAGATTGTTAGATGTAGTGCCCGAAAGACAATTTGTGTAATTGTTTTTAATAATGGATGACAGAATTTATCTCACCTTATTACTTGCTTTGTGCTTGTAAAGTAATACACTGCTGCAAACCCTAAGTATATCAGTATGTAACCGCTTAACTCAGTGTATAACATGCATGTGAGGATTGAGTTAGTGGTGATATACTTAAACTGTTAGTCCGTGGTGAACTTAATCAGAGTTTAGGGTCTCTTGATTAAAACACCAATAATGCGCCCGAACACCTTAGGGTGTGATAGTCTTATCCGGACTATCGGTAGAGGGTACCTACGTGGGGCATTTATATATGATGGCATTCATATAGGACTGGACCGATTTGATCTGAATTTCTCGATATAATTCCGTAATCGAGGAATCTTATTAAATCATTAGATGATCATATATGGATCAACCTTAATCCTGAGGTGATCACAGGGTACTGCTTGTCCCGGGGTAGTGTTTGATGTGTTAGTTACGGTTCACTTAAATATGTGTTCCAAGCCACTTCTCATTGGCACTATCTCCAGATGAGTGAGTCGTTCTGATTTTCACAGACATGGAATCCATTCCTTCCTGCGGGAAGTAGAGAGACAATCCCCTTATTTGTTAGCCCTAAGAAAGTGATCGATCCCGGGAGTTCACATTTGACTAATTGATCACTAGTCAGATATGTGTACTAATTGATCATCATGGGGTTAATGGTAAATAAGGATAAGATATTATGTGTTGGGTTCACGGAGACATCCCACACAGAATGGACAGTCTATGGAGGGTTAATCCGTATGTAGTGATTATATCAATGGACGCTTATTCACTCTATGGGTTGAGTATAAGTACACATCTATAATCGGTAGAGTTCAGTTTCGGGTTTATGGTGGCGTAATCCCGGAATTAATAATTAATGTACTTATTCGGTTCGATGAATAATTAATTATTGGAGCTACTGGTTATAGGTCCATGGTCCCCGATGTGGCTTCTGTAATTCGGACTAATAATCTTGTTATTTGGGCCTCAGTGATAATTAATTGGCTGGGCTAATTAATTGATATGCATGGATATTATTTAGTTGGGCTAAATAATATAATACACATAAAAGACATTTTATGTGGGCTAAAACCCTAGGGAGGTGGCACCATTTTGGTTCTCTTTTAGCACAAGAATTGATTTTCTTGTGTTATGGAAAATAAAAGATATTCTTGTTATGTGATTGGTTGGATGACTTGTTATTTGATTTCCTATTGGTCAATACATGTCACAATTAGTCATTAAGGAAAATATCTTTTTATTTTGTTTAATTAATTATTTATATAATTAATTAATACTTGGAGACCAAGGATTTACTCTCCTATAAAAGGAGAGTTATTCCAAGGATATGGGCAAGTGAAAATTTCGACCACCATCATTAAAAAGAGAGAAAAAATTGTTTTCTCATCTAGGGTTTGTTGCATATCAAGGAGGTTCGTGTATCAAGAAGGGTGTCCACCAACCGCCGTTTGGAGAACACATCGGAAGATCTTGGCTTCTCTTCCTACTATTGGTAACATGGTCTTAACCCCCTTGTAGTAGTTTAAGTCCTTTAATTATGTATTGTGGTATATGAATCGTGATCCATCCGCTGCGCATAGATCTAATTCGTTTAGATCGAGAACCTGCATCCTTCACTCTGTATATTGCTACACTACTACAACCTGGATAAAGCACAACATCATCACTGATTGAACCGCCATTTCCACCACGGTAGGCTATATGTTGAACCACAATTATATTGTGCAAGTGTTGAGAGAGATTGTCCACATTCTTGAATGTACAAAGAAATATAGTAGAACTTTTACTAACATCAATTGGTTTTAGTAGAACGGTAAGTGCTTGATCCTAACATGGTATCGGAGCCAGAGGTCATGAGATCGAACCCTGGTGTGTACATTAATTTCACAATTTATATTGTGCAAGTGTTGAGAGAGATTGCCACACTTGAGGGGGCGTGTTGAACCCCAATTATATTGTGCAAGTGTTGGGGGAGATTGCTCACACTCTTGAATGTATAAGGAAATATAGTAGCACCATTACTAACACCAATTAGTTTTAATAGAATGATAAGCGCTTGATCCTAACACTATATAAAGGGATCAACTCTCTCATTTGCATGGTATCCTTTATACACTCATTCCTACACGCAAAACTACTTACACTCCACCTTATTTTCAAATTACTCACTTGAGCGTCGGGAGTTTTCCCGGAGATTGTACAAGTGTTGGGGGAGATTGCTCACACTCTTGAATGTATAAGGAAATATAGTAGCACCGTTACTAACACTAATTGGTTTTAGTAGAACGATAAGCACTTGATCTTAACACTATATAAATGGATCAGCTCTCTCATTTGCATGGTATCCTTTATACACTAATTCCTACACACAAAACTACTTACACTCACCTTATTTTCAAATTACTCACTTGAGCGTCGGAGAGTTTTCCCGGAGAAAGAAATCCGGTACCCTAATGTTTTACATGCACTCACAGGTTGTTGATCGCTTCTCAAAAGCGCACTCAGCAGCTTCAATGATCTGGTTATACTTAGACGATTCGTCGATATATTTTTTCACACACACATATATAATCTGACACAAAAATCCATTACATTAGCCGGAGGAATGGCTCATTTAACAAAAGAGACCGAAAACAAACCATATTTAACAAGTAAATCAGCAGGGACATTTCCGACAACTTTACAAAAGAGAAGAACAACTCTGATAAAAATTTGGATAAAGACATAGAAGTTTCAACAATGCTGCCAACTCCCTAAAGGGAAAGTCCATCTATATATTGATATGCATACATAATTCCTATTAATTTGATAATTAGAAAGATTGATCGGAAAAAGAAAAAAAAAAAAAGACAACGATTATACTTATTAATAATAAAAGACTGAAAATGTAAGATACCACAAAGTTTAATTTGTTCTTGTTGACATGACATTATTCTTAAAGCTTTATTTCCTCACCAAAAACCCAACTAAAAGGAACAGATGAAGAGTTCTTGGCCCTTTCATGTGCTCTCTCCACCAATTTCCTGTACCTAGGTACTAGTCCACAGACATAATCTTGTGCTTTACGCCCCTCGCTCGAGAGCCCAGTCAATTTCTCCACATTCCATTTCTGAACAAGATGTTCCATAATATCCGCATAGTCTTTCGCAGTATACACTCCAAGCCGTTGCACGACTGCAGAGAAATGATCAAAGAGGTTTTTGTCACGACCGTCATACATAAGATGAGCTGGCATTGTGATTTTCTTTCTCATCATGTCTGAAAAGGCCAGCATCGTCGTATCTGGATCAATCTCAAACAACTTACTAATGATTTTCGTATACGCAATTTCGTGACGCTTCTCGTCTGCTGCGATAGTTGCACAGATCTTCGCCAATTTCACGTCCCCGTATTCTTTTGCAAGCCTAGCAGTATTGGCATGAGAAATGAAGGTTGCTCTCTCTTGAAAAGAAGTGTAAATAAAGAAAAGATACGGGTTATTCTCGGTTCGAATATTCATTCCTGAACCAATCAAATACTGAATCGTCTTTTCGACTTGATTCATATCAACCCTTCCACTAAGATACAGATACTTATTTAGAAGATCTCCGTGACGATTCTCCTCTGCTGTCCATCTCCTAGTCCAAATAGCCCACGGGTTGAGGCTCGCACCCGTTTCATCACGTGTTCCATCAAGAGTATTAAGATATGTCTGGTATGTCGGGAGTGCTTCTTCTGTGATCATATCCCCGACTAGTACCACGTAGTAGTCGTCTGGAACTTCATTGGATCGCACCCTTAACTCATGTACCTCTTCGAGAAATCCTTCCGATTTAGGATCGGGAAGGAAATTAGCTGGCTGCCAGTTTTTCTCAACATCATTCAGGTGCACTAGGAGATTTTTTTCAGCCCAATCTTTTAGAGATGTGAATATCTCCATCTTTTCTGGTGCCATTGAATGTGTCACTTGATTTTGTACCTTTTGCGCCGGACTGAAAGTTTTTTTCGCTTCTGCAATCCCCATCAAAGACGCCATAAAAACTCGACGCGATTTGCTTTTGGGTTGATATTTTGGAACACCATTGAAGGTAGGACAGTTCAAAACGTTAAGCTTTGAAGCCATTTTGGTTTTCTAGTTTTGAGGAGGGGGAAGTGTTTGAGTTGTGGAGGAGTAAGGGTTTGGTTTCTGCAAAGACAAATGAAATGCATTGAGGTCTATTTAACTGGACCTTTCATTCCTATAAATGGCTAATTCTTAATTTCCATAAAATAAAACTAACCAATACAACTTTTCCCAATCTAATGTCCTTTTCCTCTGTAATTATAAATTACTTTGATAGCATAAAAAGAGTAGTTAATACTTGGAAGAGTAGTTAAAACATTATTGACGATACGAGATTTCACCCCTCCACGTGGAATTATCTAATTGGTCCAGCTGGCGTGTGGAAAAGTCCAAGTTTATTACCCACCTCGGATCGAATAAGATACGAGTCAGAGAAGACCACAACAACCAGCAGATTCTGCAAGTGTCCCACCTCAAACACCCATGTCGGGGTTATTCGAGTCGATGCATGAGATCCGGCCCAGATTCCTAAGCCCATTATCCAGAGGGTTACTTGGGCAAGGGGCCAGACCCAGTGAAAGGTATTTATGTCAATAGACTAAACCGCCCTAAGTTTAGGGCAGAAGAAGGACATGTACCTATAAATACATCATTCCAGGAACTACGTAAGGCTTGATTCCTGGACATTACACAGGATACGTAGGCAATCCAAGATACATTCTTGGACTCAGCCATAAAATACCAAAAACACCATCTTTACTACATTTTTAGCCATTCGATCCCTTTACAGCTCATCCTTAGATTACACGTGGCCCTGTTAATCCGGTGCGTGTATTATTTAGCATCATCATTTGGCACTAGAAGGAGGGCCTTCTACCGGTGAATTTGTAAAGATATCGCAATGGCACCACCTGCAAGAAGACATAAACCAACGAGCAGCAAGAACCCGCAGATCGAAGAGCTCACGGATTTAGATCCAGTAGGGGTACAAATCCAAGTACCTGAAGTCCCCACTGGATCTAGGCCCGCAGTTGCGCAACCGCCAAAGCCCCAACTTCCCCTGCAGTTACAAGACATGGCCGATCACTTAGCGTCGTTGGATGAAGATGCCCTGAAACGGGTCGTAGCATCTGTGTTTATAGACAAAGGAATACATAATACCCCTGAGGAGCATAACCTGTTAGACCCACAGAGTCGAAAGGAGACGGAGAATGCAAGGGGAAATAAGCCTGTCGATCTGCAGGAAGAGTGTGAAGACGAAGTAGTAATCAGCACAACCAACGCCAAAAAGCGTCCTGAACACGAAAAGCAACAAAGGCAGGTCGAAGATAGCATTCGAAACGAGTTCAACCGCATCGTGGGAAAAGACTAGGTCTCAGAGTGGCTCGTGTCGTCATTCTGTCCCGAGATAGAGATATACACGATGCCTGAGTCTCTTAAACCCCCGAAGATAGAACCTTATGATGGTACTACGGACCCAGAGGACCATCTGTATCGATATATATCACTGATGAGGCTGAGGAATGCCAACGATGCTATGAAGTTCCGTGCCTTCGACACCTTGCTTACGGGTCGAGCTCGAGAGTGGTTCTATAAGTTCGACCTGGATCAATCTCAAGTTTTATACAGTTGGGATAGAAATTCCGAGATGCTTTCATTGGGAATAAGAAATTTCACCTCAGTGCTACTCACCTCATGAACATCGAGCAAGAGAAAGGAGAATCGACAATTGATTTCATGAGGCGTTTTAATCTCGAGGCTATGAAGGTGCATAATGCTAGCGATGCACTTCAAGTCAATTCATTTGTTGGAGGATTGCGCAATATGAAGCTGTATGATAAGCTTTCTAAAAAGATGCCCAATGATATGGACGAATGTGTTAACATAGTCCACAGATTTTACCAAGGTGAAGAGGCAGTGCGCTTGCACACCATTTCACTTGGCCTCAACTCGAGGAACGACACCCGAGGCCAGACAAAAAGTCAGCCTAAAGGTCAGAATGATGAAGGAAAATCCAATGTGTTCGATCGACTGACGGCGCCGATCACGGATTTGCTCGGAAAGAAAGGAAATTTGAAAGATCGATATTTTATCCCTCTCAACCGATCTCGGGGGGAGGTGCTGGCTATCATGATTAAGAAGAATATCGCTCGAACACCCACGCCGATGTCCAAAGATCGTGAGAAGTGAAAGAACACCCACAAGTACTGTGATTATCACAAGGATGTGGGGCATGACACAGAAGAGGCCTTCGACTTGAAGAGAGATATTGATGCCTGTATTCAAGAGGGTCGGTTGGACGAGGTGATCGACCGATTAGAGAAGGATGAGCCAAAAGGCCGTCGAGAATATAAAAGAAAGAGTTATAACCGGGGGAGAGACCGATCGCCACAACGAGACAATCGGAGGCGTCGGGATGGGTCATCCGAGCCGACTTACAGAGATAACCGTCGAGATCATCATCGGGAAGATTTGAATCGAGACTCTCACGGGGATAATCGTATCGGGTATGATGTCAACACGATTGTTGCAGAGCATGAATCAGATCAACCTCGATCCAGTCGACAGTCTATGGACAGATCGAGGGAATCGAAGAAGCTTCAGTTTACGACGGAGGTGGGTTATGGACCCAAAGATGATATTCCAAGTTCCCACAACATAGTGAAGGTTTGGTAATAGAGGCGTGATAAGCCGAGGTCGGATAAAGAGGGTCCGCGTTGATAGTGGAAGTGCTTGTCAACATCCTACTACTCGGCCTTCAAAGCCATGAAGTTGAGGGATGAAGACATCGTACCGTTGTCGACCCCTTTGTTCGGATTTACCAGTCAGGCGATTCACCCGGTCGGGTCGATAAGCTTGCTAACCACAGTTGGAGATGGGGAAAAGGGCCGAACATTGGAAATGACGTATGTCGTAGTTAAGGCCCCATCGGGGTACAACGCGATATTAGGTTGACCTGCTTTATACGATCTAAGGGCCATCATCTCCACTTTCCATAACAGCATGAAGTTTCCCACCTGGTATGGTACCCATGAAGTGAAAGGAGACGTTGAGGTGGCCAGGAATTGCAGTCTAGTTACGATAAAAGGGAAAGGCGTTGGGCAAGTGCTAGTTGAAGAGTTAATTCCTAAAGATGAAGAAGAAAAGAGCTGGGTCTCTGTCGATCCGACAGAGGAGATTCGTGTGTGGAAGGAGGAAGAGGGCCAAGGGGTACAAATCGGGAAGTGGATACCACACCCTGACATGAAAGCCTTGGTCGACCTTCTTGTTGAATATCGAGACGTTTTCGCTTGGAAGGCAGATGATATGCCAGGCCTATCAGCGGATATAGCCATACATCGACTCAATGTCGACCCGAAAAAGAAGCCCATACGGCAGAAAAAGAGAAACCTCACCCCCGAGAGGAAAGAGGCAGTAAAGAAAGAGGTTGATAAGTTGTTAGTTGCCGGAATCGTCAAGGAGGTATTCTATCCGGATTGGTTAGCCAATCTTGTGTTGGTTAAGAAGCCAGATGAAAGCTGGCGAATGTGCGTGGATTTTACAGATCTTAACAAGGCATGCCCTAAGGATTCATACCGTCTCTTAAAAATTGATCAGTTAGTCGACTCAACATTGGGTTTCGAGGTCTTCGGGTTCCTAGATGCTTACAGGGGATATTACCATATTTTCATGGACCCCCAAGACTCGGAGAAGACCGCTTTCATCACAGAGTTTGGCATATTTTGTTTCGTAACAATGCCTTTTGGTCTAAAGAATGCGGGAGCTACTTATCAGAGAGCGGGAGCTAATATGGAAGTTTATGTCGATGATTTGTTGATCAAGAGTAAGTCCATGGGACAGTTTCTAGTCGATACCAGGGAAGTTTTCGAGGTGCTCCGAGCTGCGAGTATGAAGCTCAATCCAAAGAAATGCACCTTCGGGGTTCGATCTGGGAAATTTCTGGGTTATATGATATCGAGAGATGGAATTCGAGCTAATCCGGATAAAATCGAGGCCCTCAGGAACATGCCTACACCTCGTAACATCAAAGAAGTACAACGATTGACTGGTCGGATGGCGGCCCTCAACCGTTTCTTATCGATATCAGCGCAAAGAGCCCTACCCTTTTTCAAGATATTGAAAAAAACAAGTCCGTTCCAATAGGATGATAGTTGTCAGAAAGTGTTCGACGACCTAAAGGGGTATTTATCTGATTTTCCAACGCTGTCTTCACCTCGGGAAGGAGAGAAACTCATGGTTTATCTAGCAATCTGTGAAGAGGCAGTAAGTGCAGTTTTGGTTCGAGAAGGAGAACAGGGACAGGTTCCGATATATTTTGTGAGTAAGGCATTACATGGAGCTGAGATCAGGTACACAACTGCTGAAAAATTAGCTTTGAGTTTGGTTCACGCATCGAGGAAGTTTAAGCCTTATTTTCAAGCACATCCTATTGCTGTAATAACTGACCAACCTCTGAAACATATTTTGTCCAAGACCGAGACATCGGGACGGTTAGCAAAATGGGTCGTCAAACTAGCTGAATACGACATCGAATTTCTGCCTCGTACAGCTGTTAAAGGCCAAGCTCTGGCAGACTTCTTAGCCGAGGGATTATCCATTCAGCTATGGCTAGAGAAACAGACACCGGAAGAATAGTGGACCATCCATGTTGATGGATCATCCAGTAAAGAAGGGGCTGGAGCTGGGTTATTGTTGGTCAGTCTGAAGGGAGAAGAGTTCCCCTATGCGTTTCGATTCGAGTTCAAAGCCACCAATAATGAGGCAGAGTACAAAGCAATGATTACAGGTCTAAAGCTGGCAATCAAATTAGGGGTCGAAAATCTCCTGGTATACAGTGACTCTCAACTCGTAGTCAATCACATACGAGGTGAGTATGAAGCCAAAGAGGAAGTGATGAAGAGTTACTTGAAAGTAGTTCAAGGATTGATATCAAAGTTTAAAACAGTTCGCGTCGAACAGGTGCCTCAAAGTGAGAAGAAGAGGGACGATGCGTTGTCCAAACTTGCGTCGAATTTCAAATCAAAGAGGAAAGTTCTGGTAGAAATGTTAGCGGAGCGGAGCTATAATGAGGTCGATGTACAACCAGTGGTTCAGGGATCGACATGGATGGACCCGATAGCTGTATTCTTGAAAGACGGGATTCTCCCGTCTAACAAGTCCCATGCCAGAAAAATTCGATTGCAAGCATCCAGGTATGCTCCGTTTGATTATGTTCTTTATCAAAAATCTTTTGTGACGCCCTGGATGCGGTGTGCAACGGAAGAAGAAGGGGCGTATCTTCTCGAAGAGATACATCGAGGGGTTTGTGGAAACCACTGTGGAGCTCGGATGCTGGCAAGAAAGTGTAAATTGGCAGGGTATTTTTGGCCGTCGATGCAAAAAGATGCCAATCAATTGGTTATGAGATGCCGAACTTGTCAGGTGCATGATGTGGTGACACGCCATCAAGCACAGGAATTGAATGCCATCGAGTCGGTATGGCCGTTCGATGAGTGGGGAGTTGACATAGTCGGACCTTTACCTCGAGCTCCAGGAAATTTCAAATTTGTAGTAGTAGCAGTCGATTATTTCACCAAGTGGGTCGAGGCCAAATCTCTTACCGACATCAAGGCTCAGACCATCAAAAAAAAATTATGGGAAAACATTTTATGCAGGTTTGGGATTCCTAAGTATATGATATCAGACAATGGGACCCAGTTTTTAGATGATAAGGTGCAGAGTTGGCTGAAGGAGTATAAAATCGAGCATCGGACAACCTCAGTGGCCCTACCTTAGTCCAATGGACAAGTCGAACAGACGAACAGGCTGATTAAATTTGGTTTGAAGAAGCGGCTAGAGGATGAATGTCGGGATTGGGCAGCTCAATTACCTAGCATTATATGGTCGTATCGAACAGCACCCAATTCGGCCACGCAGGAGACTCCCTTTGCCATGACTTATGGATGCGAGGTAGTAATACCTGAAGAGATCGGACTAGCATCGCCTCGAGTTTTGGCCTACAATATCAAGACAAATGTTGCAGATCTACTTCAAGAGAAAGATAATGTCGAAGAGAAGAGAGAGGTTGCGGCACATCGAATGGCCAACTACAAAAGAAAGATCTCGCAGTATTACAATGCAAGAGTGAAGTATAAGTACTTCCAAGTAGGGGATCTCGTGTTGAGGAAGAATGAAGCAAGCAGGCAGGACCCAATAGGCAAACTCGAGCCGAATTGGGAAGGTCCATACAAAATTCTGAAGGTTCATCCTAAGGGATCGTATCAGCTAGGCATGTCGGACGGAAGTATAGTGCCCCGAACTTGGCATGCCACCAACCTCAGAAAATATTATGTTTAAACTGTTTTGTTCACTTTATGACATTTGCAACTTTACTCTCTAGTTACTTGTAATAGGTCGATGTGACAATTAATTTCGATGTCTTTTATTCAAGTAATTTTCTTTTCTAATTATGCTTAACTTACAAGCCATGTAAAAAAAGAAAAGGAGGCTGGAAGAAAAAGACCAAAATTCGACTTCAACAACAATACCTCGACACGGTGAAGTTGGAGTAAAATAGTGAAGAAAGCCAAGTCAATGACGGTGCTTATATCACTCCTGACCTGCCAATAAGCCACGATGCGGAGCAGTCGGAAGATCCCACGTGGAAACTTTATTTGACCAGTTCAGAAGCACCACGAAATGCGACAGTCGAATAAGGAATTTTCAGTTCGACCAAGTCAAAAGCCTGACGAGGCACGACGGTCGAACCGAGCTCCGACCAAATAGCCAAGTCAAGCCGATACGGCAGTACAATGTTAGGTCGACTCACATCCAAGAGTATCATGAGTCATGTACTCATAATACACTTCGAAGGTGATAACGGTCATTTTGTGTCCGTTATTCTATGATCTTTATCCCCGATGCTAGTTTAGAGGAGCTATAATAGAGCAATAATAAGTCGTAATACGCTTAATTTGCATATGCCGAGAGTTACGATTCGTTATTTTGTATTAGGAGGTTTTATTATATTATTTGATGTTACAGACTGTATTTCATGCTATATTTGTAGTAACTCATTTGGGAGCACAAGGATGGATTTCGGAGAAGCTTTAATGGATCGCAGACAAGTGTAGAAAGCCCAAGACGGAAAAAGAAGAAAGCCCACAAGCACATAAGGCTCGGTCGACCGAGCCTATGCATTCGGTCGACCGAGTGGGCCTGTAGCCCAGCAGAAGTCTGGCACATTGTTTGAGGCGGTTAGGGTTCAGTAGTGTCGGCATTTAAGTCGGTTTTCTATGTCGGCTGAGGCTCTATATAAACACAAGTCCTTTGTATTTTTTATGAGGCATTAACCAATATCAATTCATATATACAAATAAGCAAATAAGGATTGTGGAGGAGCTGAGGGTGCAAATATGTAAGCCCTAGTTCTTCATCTTGTTTTTTTTTAGTAAACAATTTCCCAGTTATGCTTTGATTGTTTGAGTAGTTATTCATATCTAGATGATGTAGATCTAGGATATGACGTTAGGGCAGTGGTGATACCTTGTCTATGAGGATCCCATACCCTACGTCCTCTACCTATTATCTATGGATGAATGCGTGTTTAATTTACGTGTGTTTAGATTAATTTATATGATGTCCCGATGATTCACTATATAATCCGATTCGTATGTGAAACGCCGAGAAATATATTCGGGGATGTAATCGGGGAGTTAAGTACTCGGGTGACCGAGAGGTGTCACTCGGTCGACCAAGTGTCCCTATTCGGTCGACCGAGAGCTGTCAAGCCCGTTTCATCCGTTAATCGATCACGTCTTTATGATTAGGTTAGCTTAATTGAATCGTTATTTCGGTAGGTATGGCTATGGCTACGTCACTCGCTTAATTTAATTAAAACGTGTAAAAAGGAAATACCGATGTAAAACTCTTAGGTAGGCTCATGAATTGATCTTCGGACGTTCAGCGTTATCTAGGTAGGTTTATATTAGGGAATTGCGCGCACATTGTTATACGTAGATCGTAAACTAGCATGAGACTATAACTTGGTAATTGTTAGTTGGACGAGAGTTTGAGTGATCGTTCGGGAAGTACGCCTAACCATAGGAATGTTGCCTGGACGAGGTGTACGGTTAATATCGGCATCCTTAGAGTCGTAAGCGTGTGAGTTATATGAGATGGAGGCACCAAAAGGCGAAGTGACGTAACAATACCACAGTGATCTAGTGACCTACCGGTGCTACATCAAGTTTTAGGGGATGACTCCCGTAGCCAATCTAAAATAGATATGAACGGATTAATAGTTGATGAGTCTTGTTGTTATATAAATTGTCTAGATCCAGATGATTACGGTTATAATTGGGCAGTTGATTACGTTATTTGTTTACATGTTATTTGTTTATATGTTTGAGTGTGTCTTTCTTTTCTCGTATTCTATGTTGGTCGTAGACCGTCTTTGTCAAATGAAATAAATCGGTTGACTATTTAAGTTAAGATCCACAAATTGATTCTCTGTGGGATCGACCTCGACTCTATCTAGCTATACTGTGATTGAACCTAGTTCACTTGCTAGTGGTTATTTAGGAATCGAGTTAATAATTTAACTTGACCTCAATCAAGTTTTTGGCGCCGTTGCCGGGGAATCAATGGTCCAACTGCTTAAATGATCTACTTAATTATTTCGTTTTTCTGTTTTCTGTTACAGTAAATAAAAATATAAAAATATAAAAAAAACCAAAAAAAAATAAAATTTTTTTGCATGTTCGGTCGACCGAACGATGGTACTCGGTCGACCGAGCCCATTATCTTTTCTTTTATATTTGTTTACCCCCTGTGATTCTGTTAGTAGGTTATAAGCCTAGCGGCAGTATGAGTAATCATACTGCCTGTTAGTTTAATAACCTTTTTTTGTTTTTCTTATGATGCAGTTAATCAGAGGGAATCACTAAAGCGAACTGTTTAGCAAAATGTCATCACATCGGTCTTCTGAGGTTCAAGGAGAAGAAGTCATGGTACTAAGAACCAAAACCACACCTAGAAAGCCGTTGACACCTAAACTCAAGGAGAGAATAGCAAAGATGAAGGCAAGAATTCACGAAGCCAAGAAGTCAAAAGAGTCTAGAGATGCTTACATGTACGTAGGTATGTCCAAGTTAAATCCTGAAGAGATTTCTTCAGATTCAGACTCAGGATATGACTACATGCATCACATGTCAGATATAGAATCTGATTCTGAGGTTAGCATAGACCCAAATCGCCCTATAGTCATATGTCCTAGAGATGCAGTGCATATTGAGAATGAAGCTCGGTTGATGCCGAAACTAGATGACCCAGGAGCATTTATGGTAGAGGTTACCTTAGAAGGAACATACCTAGGGTTGGCTTTGATAGATTCTGGCTCGAGTCTGAACATTTTCCCGAAGAGTCTTTGTGATAGAAATCTAATCCTTACTCCCACGAATACCCCGTTGCAAGTTAGATTCGCGGATGGGACCAGAACAATAATGTCTGGGAATATGTATAATATGATCATTGGCATAGGACCGCTCAGGTTTAAGATAGATATAGTTGTTATGGATATAGATGAGCACCCTCACTGCCCGATCATTTTAGGGAGAGCCTTTATTAATACTTCTAGAGCCCTGATTCGTATGAACAGGCGTGATCACATTTTTCGATGCTAGAGGTTCTGAGACCTATGGGACAAGGAATTCAGATTTCCCTACTCCGGTGAGCGTGAATGTTATAGGAGTTGGTAGTTCGAAACCAGATATTACTCCGGGCCTAGGAAAAAGTGTTGATGACAAGAAAAAAGAAAGAAATGAGACCCTTATAGTTCTGAGTCGTGAGAAAGTTGTCGAGCCTGCCCCTGTTCTAGAAAATCATAATCCTGAAGGCCTGGCTTTCTCCAGACCCAAGAATAGAAGGAAGCAAACAAAGAAACGAACTCGTCGAGTTCGAGCTAAAGAGAGCTCGTCTACTTCGAAACAATCACGAAAGTTGGAGCTTGCTTGGATGGACGGCTTCGACCGTCTTTTCGTTGGACTCACATCTCACGGAAGGGCACTCGTGCAAAAAGGACAGCAAGACATTTTCGGTAAAGGCTAACCGGGTGAAAACCTGGCAAGCCAAGAACAGTTCGTAGAAAGTGATGATTTATGGGAAGTCGAGCTACCGACTTAAACTGTAGAACTATTTCTGTTTTTCGTTATTTTATTTTAAAAAATAAAAGTAGCACGAAACGATAAGAAGTTTTTTTTTTTTTTATTTTGCCGTGTTCCGACGACTGCTGAGTTAAGGATGTGCAAAATAAATTTTTTTATTCGAATCGTCTTCATGTGAAATGGAGTGTAGTAATTGAGTCTTTGTAAGAAATTGTTGATTAAGGAAATAGAAAAGCGTTATTTTACAAATGCTTAGATCAGATTGTTTGATTTATTTATGATAAGAATGGGGTTGCTTTTGTGCTTGAGACAACTTGTCAGTTAGAAAAAAAATTTTGCGGTAGGAATTGCAAAAGTAAAATAATAATTTTGGCATGGTTATTTGTTGTAGTTGATTTACGGTGTGTCAAAATAATTAAAATGGTCTACACCATTAATTTCTACATATCCCCATTCACATTTCCCTCTTCCCAACTATTCACCTTTTTCTCTTCCCAATTTCTTTATTCTTTCAATTCAAATTTTCAAATTCCACCTTTACACCTCATCAATCCCCAACAACTTTTATCCACCAATCACATTCCACTTTTCAAACTCCTTTTTTCTATTTAACTCACTCATCCTCTCTTTCATTTTATTCATCCTTTTCTCCATCTTCTTTATCAAAATTCTTCCATCTATCTTTTCCCCAAAACCCCTGTAGAAATCAAATGGAAATGATTTGAAAATCTTCATCCATTTCACCATTTTCACTCACCTTGAAATTCCGATCGAAACATTTTTTTTCTTCTGATCGACCGATTCAGTCACGGGGAGCATACAGAGCCAGAAGCTGTTGCTGTCAAAATCTCCACACTCGGTCAACCGAGTGATTCCTCTCGGTCGACCGAGAGTCAGGCTGATTCCTCCGTCCGCTGCTGTGCTATTTATCTGTCAGGATGCCACCTAGAAGACGCAGAGCCGCTCAGTTCATGACTGTTGAAGGCAACATCCCATTGATCAACGGGGTACCACAATTCACGAATCGGGAGGTATATTCTTCATTTGTTAATCATTTTGTTAATGCCCCTGTACATCGAGCTCGAGGACTGGATTTGGATAATTGTGGAGATGAGCTTTTGGAATTGGTGGAACGTTATCAATGGCGTGATGTCGTAGCACCCCCAAGCCGAGTCAACGTCAATTGGGTAAGAGAATTTTATGCTTATTTACGCGTACACCCCGACACCAATATCGTAAATATTCGTGGACGACCAATTGTAATTTCTCCGGGTACGATTAATGCTTATTTTGGGGTGGATATCTCGGAGGACGGGCCGGAGTATATGGCGACATTTGACGGGTCCGATGCCTGGTTGGAGGAAGTTGGTGCCTATCTCGGGAATAGAATGGACCATAGGAGAGGTTGCCCGTACATTTACGGAACCAGATTTCAGGAGATGGGAGGATAAATGCTTTCATCGGCTTATCCGTTCTAATATCTTTCCGGCTAAGCATATATCTACGGTCTACTATACCCATGCCACTTTGCTTTATTGGTTGTACATGGGATGGCCTGTAAATGTGGGGGCGTTGACACGCAAGGAAATGACAGACGATGCTCTCAAGCCTCGGCATACCTTACCTTTTGGGTCACTGATCACTACATTCTATGAGGGAGCCGAGTGCCCAGTGTTAGGCGGCGATTCCTATGTGGGGCCAATGCCTATTCTATCTTTAAGTTCTGTCCCACCGCCTGTCGTTCACGGTCACGATCAAGAACAAGAAGGGGAACCCGAGGATGATGCTGACGAAGCCGGCCCGAACAATTTGCAACTAGCACCATTCAATCCAGGATTTTTGGATTAAGTATTTTAATTTGCGTGTTTGCATTTCCTATAATTAACGAGTTTTTATTTTGACTCAATTCTACTAGTATGTCGTGTTATATAGAGCAGGTTTCACTACTGCCTAAATTCGAACTCATGTGATGTTTTGGACTTGATGAAATGGATTGAAATGTAATCATTAATTTATGGACTTAAAAATGTTTAAGGAAATTGTTTTCCCTTTTACGGTCCCTTTTTTTTTATTACTGCTTGAACTAATCCTGTAACGAATTTCGAGCTTTGTTTAAGATGCATGTTGCAGCGATTATTCTTCCGCCCTGCTAGCGGCCAATGCCTGTGCCTGTTACACTTTGACGAATTCCCAAGACTTGTTCAACTTCCACGCTTATCCAGAGCTAAGTTCCTTTTCTAAGTTTGTTCTTTCGATTTTTATACATTGGGGACAATGCATGGTTTAAGTGAGGGGTACGAGTCACTTAGCTCAAATAAGCTTCCATATACTCCCTTATATCAAATAATAAATAAATAAATAAATAAAAAATGTTAAACTTAGAATCACATTTACCTTGGTGAGTTCATGATAATTATATCTAATAAGAAATAAGCCATATTTCATGAGTACGTGATCACTTTATGCTTCTGCGATTTATTGATTAGACTTAATGATATTCATATTATCCGTTGCGAGTAGTTGTTTATTATTCAATTGTTCGATAAATGAATCGAGTTGTACTACGCTTATTATAAAAATGAAAAAATTATGTGTACATTGCATAGATAATTGGTTATGCTTACCTAGTGTCAGATTTATCATCTGATGTGTTCCTAAAATTCTAGCCACAAAAGCTGAGTAATAGGCTTGAGACGTACCTGTGTTTGACCATGCGTTAAAACACTGGACTTGTAGTAAGTTACCAAAGTAGCCTCGCGCTTGTGGTAATATTCGATGCTATGTTTGATCTAAGATAGAGGGGATGCGCTAAAAAGTTTTCCTTCTTGAGATTGATAGTATCTGAAAAATATGAAGATACGAAAATAATATTCAACTCTTTAAGAGGCTTTGAGTAGTACTCGGTCTCCAAGTCCAAAAACCCTATAGATACGCTCTTGCTTATTATTCTAGTGCTTCAACAATTAAAAGGCTTAAGAAGTGGGAATACTGAAGTTGGTAGGTTAAGACTACAAATTTTGCATAAACTCTAATCTTGTTAAAAATATTTAAAACTCAATGCACATGCACACAACACATCGATTCATGGTGAATAGTGGATAATGGATAGCTGATGAGCATAGAGGGTATGAGTGGATTCGAGTTTCTTGTGTTAGTATACTGTGACCACGGGAAAGCGGTTTATGGGGAATGACTTATTGATATTTTGATCGGGACGATCAAAGGCTAAGTGGGGGGTAGTTTATAACGGTCATTTTGTGCCCATTATTCTATGATCTTTATCCCCGATGCAAGTTTAGAGGAGCTATAATAGAGCAATAAAAAGTCGTAATACGCTTAATTTGCATATGCCGAGAGTTACGATTCGTTATTATGTATTAGGAGGTTTTATTATATTATTTGATGTTACAGACTATATTTCATGCTATATTTGTAGTAACTCATTTGGGAGCACAAGGATGGATTTCGGAGAAGGTTTAATGGATCGCGGACAAGTGCAGAAAGCCCAAGACGGAAAAAGAAGAAAGCCCACAAGCACATAAGGCTCGGTCGACCGAGCCTATGCATTCGGTCGACCGAGTGGGCTCCGTAGCCCAAAGCGAGTCCGGCACATTGTTTGAGGCGGTTAGGGTTCGGTAGTGTCGGCATTTAAGTCGGTTTTCTATGTCGGCTGAGGCTCTATATAAACACAAGTCCTTTGTATTTTTTATGAGGCATTCACCAATATCAATTCATATATACAAATAAGCAAATAAGGATTGTGGAGGAGCTGAGGGTGCAAATATGTAAGCCCTAGTTCTTCATCTTGTTTTCTTTTAGTAAACAATTTCCCAATTATGCTTTGATTGTTTGAGTAGTTATTCATATCTAGATGATGTAGATCTAGGATATGACGTTAGAGCAGTGGTGATACCTTGTCTATGAGGATCCCATACCCTACGTCCTCTACCTATTATCTATGGATGAATCTACGTGTTTAATTTACGTGTGTTTAGATTAATTTATATGATGTCCTGATGATTCACTATATAATCCGATTCGTATGTGAAACGCTGAGAAATATATTCGGGGATGTAATCAGGGGAGTTAAGTACTCGGGTGACCGAGAGGTGTCACTCGGTCGACCGAGTGTCCCTATTCGGTCGACCGAGAGCTGTCAAGCCTGTTTCATCCGTTAATCAGTCACGTCTTTATGATTAGGTTAGCTTAATTGAATCTGTTATTTCAGTAGGTATGGCTATGGCTACGTCACTCGCTTAATTTAATTAAAACGTGTAAAAAGGAAATACCGATGTAAAACTCTTAGGTAGGCTCATGAATTGATCTTCGGACGTTCAGCGTTATCTAGGTAGGTTTATATTAGGGAATTGCGCGCACCTTGTTATACGTAGATCGTAAACTAGCATGAGACTATAACTTGGTAATTGTTAGTTGGACGAGAGTTTGAGTGATCGTTCGGGAAGTACGCCTAACCATAGGAATGTTGCCTGGACGAGGTGTACGGTTAATATCGGCATCCTTAGAGTCGTAAGCGTGTGAGTTATATGAGATGGAGGCACCAAAAGGCGAAGTGACGTAACAATACCACAGTGATCTAGTGACCTACCGGTGCTACATCAAGTTTTAGGGGATGACTCCCGTAGCCAATCTAAAATAGATATGAACGGATTAATAGTTGATGAGTCTTGTTGTTATATAAATTGTCTAGATCCAGATGATTACGGTTATAATTGGGCAGTTGATTACGTTATTTGTTTACATGTTATTTGTTTATATGTTTGAGTGTGTCTTTCTTTTCTCGTATTCTATGTTGGTCGTAGACCGTCTTTGTCAAACGAAATAAATAGGTTGACTATTTAAGTTAGGATCCACAAATTGATTCTCTGTGGGATCGACCTCGACTCTATCTAGCTATACTGCGATTGAACCTAGTTCACCTGCTAGTGGTTATTTAGGAATCGAGTTAATAATTTAACTTGACCTCAATCAGAAGGGCCACAGGGGAATTAAGTCCAAAGGACTACACCCCACAAGGCAACGTTTGCAAGGGAATTAAGTTGAAAAAGACTACACCCTAAACAAATAATCAACAACGAGAAAGATATCCAATGGAAAAGCATGTATTGAAATTCAAAAATCAAAGTGCAAAATTAAAGAGTTTCAGAGATCGAATCATAGATTCGATTCGACAAAAATTACGTCAAGATCAATAAAAGTTGTTACAACCAGATCGAATCAAATTGTTTAAAAAACAAGAACAAGAATAAGATAATGAAGCCGCAGGCTGATTTGAAGTAGAGGCAGCGGGGTCGATTGGGTCACCCGACTCGAGATTCTCCCCTCCATCCCCCTCTAGAATAGAGGTCACATACTTGTCATATAAAGACACACCAGCCTTGAATTCTGTGAAGTATCGACCATATCGGGGGATGGCCTCCAGATCATACAGGCATGCCTTCTCGATGCTTGAAACTTCAAAGTCGGGGAGGACCATCTTGACCTGATCCAATGCATTTGAGAATCCCCCCTTCATGGCCTGACTCATCAGCAGTGCCAAATCATTCTCGAGCTCCTCAGAGGTCAGGAAATCTTTTTTGGCCGCCTCCAGACGAGTCATGAAGCTATCGACCTCAAGCTGAAGGTCGTCTCGAGCATTGATAGATCCAGCCAACTCAGCTTTCGTTTGATCGAGCTCCGATCTCACATCCGCTAGCTCCGACCTTACCGTCACTAGCTCAGCATCCCTGTCAGATATATATTTTTGCGCTTTAGACAGATCCTCTCGAGCTGCTGCCAGGTCAGACTCCAGTTTGACATGTCGATCATCCAGCTTGTTCGCCTTGGCTTTCTGCTTCTCGATGTCAGAGTTCAGTCTGGAGATGGTTTCTTTCTGTTCCTCCAAAGCTGCTGATGGGGACTCAATTTTGTTCATGGCCACTTTAGCTGCAAGCCGAGTCTGCAAAGGAGAGCACTATTAATATCGGAAACAGGTAAAGGTCCCGTAGTTATAAGGGAAATAAAAGGAAGACCTACAGCTCGATGGCTTTTCATGAAGAAGTCATGTAGCTCTTCCGGAGTCATGGCTTCCTTCTCCACCACACCCATTCTAGGGATCGGGTCGGATGAGCTAGGGGAGCGAGGTCACGAGTTTCCTTCCCGACCCCATGCCTCACCTCGGTTGTTTTCTGACGCTTCCTCGGGGCGAGGCTCTCTTCATCTTACTCAGTCACCCGAGCCTCGTCAGGTTGATCTCTAAGAATGTTGGACGTCGACATAGGAGTAGAAGATCAGGCCGGGGTCCTCTGGCCCCCAGAGATTATGGCACCAGACATTGGCTTCTTCGACCAGATGCCGGCCAGTTCTTGAATCTTCTTGGGGTCCATCTTCTTCGGGTCATGCACTTTGCCCAGAACTTCCAGCTTTGAAAAGAATCCCACTGCACACAGAGCAAGATAGACATCAGTGCACAGTCAAAAAGAAACAAGTATACAAAAAAGTAAAAATACAGAAGTGTAGCAGCTCGATAGAGTGAATAAATATCCTACACAAAACTCGAACATCTTCATTGAGTTCCAAGTAAGCGCCCGGACCAGCCGTCTCGACATCAGCAAAAGGGTATAAAGAATGAAGGTTTCGAGTTGCGATGTTGGGGTTAACTCTCTCGATAATCCTACACTCGGTGGGGGCATCCGAGTCGAGCCTATCATGCCACTTCCTAGGCCTCTTAAACCAAGTGTGGATGTCGACGTTCTCTAATCCGTGATGGATAAAGAAAAAATAGGGCTTCCACTCGCCCTGGGATGATGTCACTCTCCTCACGAATTCCGAGACTAGAGGACGTCTCTGGAAAGTATACCAGACCGCATCTTGCAGGCCTTGGATAGCATAGTATTGGGGAAACAGCCGGACTGCGAACTCGACCTTGGCGATCCGACACGCCAAGACGAATCCCATAACACTCCTAACTCCGTTTGGGGCGAGCTGGGTGATGCAGATCTGGTAATGCCGGAGGACCTCTATGAGAGACGGGTCGAAGGGAAACCTTAACCCCTCCTTCAACTGTGCCTCGTATATGGCACAGAACCCAGGGGGAGGGTCACAAGCATATTGAAATTGACCATGCGACACTTTAATGTTTTCAGATGAATATGGAATGCTGTATCTTAGACAGACGGCTTTGTCTTTCTCTTGAGTCAGATTGGATATACAGCCATAAGGCCCTTGACCCTTCATCCTTGTTTGGCGTTTTGCAGCAGGTCGAGAAGACGGTTCTTCTTCTCCTCCCTCTCATTCTTCTCCGGCAACTCTATCACCGGAAGCAAGTGTGTGTTCAGAAACAGTCTTCTCTGTCGATTCCTCTTCTACTACAACAGGCTCTTCCCTATTTTGAGAATCGCTCTCACTACTAGACATGGAATTGGGAAAAGATGCAAGAAGTAAAAAACAAGAAGAATTTGAAGAAGAATTTGAGAAAGATTAAGGCTTACTTGCGATTATGGAATAAGGCAGAGATAAAGAATGACAAATGAGAGACTTCAAAGCCTTGGACTCCTTTTATGCTCCTCAAACGTGCAAATGATTTGAAAGGGCAGGGTTGGGGGCAGTTATAGGGCTTAAGACACGGTAATCAAGGATAGTGGGCCGGCAAAAACGCTTCGTTTCCAGAACCCATTAATGCTGACAGTGTGACGTCATCCTACGACAGCCTACCTCGGCTAGAAAGACAGCTGTAATCCCGCCTAAAGAAGACCACGTGTCGAAAAGGTAATTCAAATTTTCAGATCCGACCTCAGCATACGATATGAGCTTCTCTCCGATCTGGGGGGCTTATGACGATACGGGATTTCACCCCTCCACGTGGAATTATCTAATTGGTCCAGCTGGCGTGTTGAAAAGTCCAAGTTTATTACCCACCTCGGATCGAATAAGATACGAGTCAGAGAAGACCACAGCAACCAGCAGATTCTGAGTCGATGTCGGGGTTATCCGAGTCGATGCATGAGATCCGGCCCAGATTCCTAAGCCCATTATCCAGAGGGTTACTTGGGCAAGGGGCCAGGCCCAGTGAAAGGTATTTATGTCAATAGACTAAACCGCCCTAAGTTTAGGGCAGAATAAGGACATGTACCTATAAATACATCATTCCAGGAACTACGTAATGCTTGATTCCTAGACACACACAGATACGTACGCAATCCAAGATACAATCTTGGACTCGGCCATAAAATACCAAAAACACCATCTTTACTACATTTTTAGCCATTCGATCCCTTTACAAACCATCCTTAGATTACACGTGGCCCCGTTAATCCGGTGGTGTATTATTTAGCATCATCATTTATATATATATTATATATATATATATATATATATATATATATATATATATATATATATATATATATATATATATATATATATATATATATATACGGTTGCGGATCTATATACAACTAAGAGAGGCAACTATCCCCATTTGATCCGAAAAAAATACACTAATATGTGTACTATGTTTATAGTTTGCCCTCCTTAATTTCTTTATTCGCCTTAATTTTTTTTTTGCCTCCCTTATCCGAAATCCTTTGTCTCCTAGCTATATTTTATATATATATATATATATATATATATATATATATATATATATATATATATATATATATATATATATATATATATATATATATATATATATATATAGTGTAACTGGACCTTTCATTCCTATAAATGGCTAATTCTTAATTTCCATAAAATAAAACTAACCAATACAACTTTTCCCAATCTAATGTCCTTTTCCTCTGTAATTATAAATTACTTTGATAGCATAAAAAGAGTAGTTAATACTTGGAAGAGTAGTTAAAACATTATATATATATATATATATATATATATATATATATATATATATATATATATATATATATATATATATATATATAGAGGCAATTTTGCCCTCCTTATTTTCTTTTTATTCGCCTTAATTTTTTTATTTTTTTTGCCTTCCTTATCCGAAATCCTTTGTCTGCCTAGCTATATATTATATATATAGTGTAACTGTACTACTATTGTCACATTACTAGATGTTCACTTTCATGCAATATAGTTTTAAATTTCTTATTCGATCAAAGTGAAAAGATAATCTGGAAAAGATATACTTGAATCAAATATAGCTGAATAGGAAACAGGAAAGAAAACTTTCATTGAACTTGAATTGAAGTTACATCATCCAAAATTGATCCATTGGAATGTTGGATGATTTTTCTCCCAAATATCTAAAAGTGGTAAAAAGATCTAGGCAGTATTTCCTTTGGTTCATCACAATACCTTGTGCCGATCTAACTCTCTCTAAACCTAAGAATTACTTAAGGGTGCCCGAATCTTTAATGGTAAAAGCCTAGTGTAGCCAGTCTTTAAGAGCCTGAATTTCTTTGAGTGATGAACTTCCTACTATATATGACGTCATCTACATATACTAGGAGAGCAACAAAGGAATCACCTTGTCCTCTTGTGAGAAGGCTATAATCATGCTGAGATTGATGATAACCAACCTGAAGAAGACATTGAGTTAATTTAGCATTCCATTTCTTGTTGTCTTGTTTTAACCCATACAAGGATTTAGTCAGTCTGCATACTGTATCAGGATGAGGCAATTTTAGACAATGTGGGGTTTGTATGTATACTTATTTATTGAGACCCCCATATAAGAAGGCATTATGTATATCTTATTGTTGTAAATGCCAGTTTTGCAAAGATGCTAAGCTAAGGAACAATGTCATAGTTGTTGATAGCAAAATACTTAACCGCTAACTTTCACCGACAGAGTATCGGGTTAACGGAAGTATAGTGGTCACAAGGTCGAATCCACAGGGAGTAATGGCTAAGTACCAAAGCTGACGTGTAACTTAGTTCAGGACAATCAAAGGTTGAAAGGTTCTATATTAATGCAGAAATAAAGTTTATACTACCGGTTTTACATCTAGATATAAAAGGGTATAGCCGAACTATGATCCCACGTGCTACTTTTACCCCAAAGGAAGGACTCGACAGGGAGCATGTCTTAACCGACCTACCTATCCTATGTAGTTTACCGACATCCACGGGTGCCAACTCCTAATTCTAGTGATTAGACTGAACAACTCGATCTAACCACCCTATGTGAAGCTAACCGACTCTCCCTTTAGAAAACCGATTATCCTAACATGATTAAGGTCTAGAGTTGCTCGAACAACGATGACAAACCTCTGTATTGGATCCTAAAACCCCTTTTCCCACATCTCACCGCAAAATGCATCTATAAGTTCGATGTGTGTGACAGTGAACTAGGTGATCAATCTAATTCAACGACGTTGTAATAAGTTTTAGGATGTGGATTAATCATTAAAACATTACATTGTGCACTACACAACTCTCAATCTCGTCCCCTATTGGGTTAGTTTGGGGTTTTTATTTTTTTCTTCGGTTCAACCCAACCCGAGGGTTTTCACTCATTTTCACATAATTCGGCTACACAACGGATTAGCTACTCATGATTATGCTAGAAACGGAATTAAAAGCATGTATGGATTTTATTAAATTAAACTAAAGACAATAAATAAAAGAGAAGTCATTACCATATAAATTATGCTAGAAACGAAAAAAGCTTAAACTAAAGATCCACAAAATATGGAAGAAATAATTGCAACGAAAAGCCAAATCTTTGATCTTGAAACGTTAATCTAAGCTATGGAAAGTATGTAGAATCGATGGATGTTATCTATGGAATCAAAGGTTCAATGGATGATCAACCTACACTAAAACCGCACCAAAATCGCCCTAGAAGTGTCTAAAGTCGGCTGGATCTATAAAAGTGCTGAATGAGCTGCGTATTTATAGTGTAGGGTTGAAATCTGGTGTTGTCGGTTCTGAACGAGCCTCGAACATGTTTCTCACTCCAAAATATAGCACATGTTTCTCACTCCAACATATCGCCTTCCGGGTGGTTCTGAACGTGCCTCGAACATGTTTCTCACTCCAAAATATCGCCTTCCGGGCCCTCGAGCCACCTAAGTCCTGCAATAACATATACGAACAAAACACCACGCGTAATTCCACAAGACAAAAGTGTTCGGAAAAGAAGTAAATATCGTCAAAAAGGCGGAGTTTACTATCGATGTGACAGTTTAACTCCCCATGCATTTAACTCTCGATATTACTCTTAAACAGGTTCTAGAACTACCCAAAACATGTCAATAAAGTGATAAACGGGGGTTAAACTGCACACCATCAACCACCCCACACTTAGCCTTTGCTCGTCCTCGAGTAAATTAGGCGCTTTAAAACATACCAAGGGATCAACTTTACGAAACATGTATGGTACTCACGACATCAAGGTGAACGTAAAGTAGACACTGAATGCAAGCCACTTGAATCTATCTTTCCACGAAAACGAAGTGCGTGTGATAAAAACCGAGGGCTACACTCAAAATGATTACCGGCTTCGAATACCGGACAAATGACTACACACATCTCATACCAGGCTAGAATCTCCACTAATCGATGCAACCGAGGCTACATACGGTCAAGCAGGACTTGGAGGGTTATAATGTTAAGCTCGGGACGGGGTTAACCGAAAGGAAATTTGGGAGTGGAGAAAAGAAAATATGAGTGAACCTAATCGTCTCATGTGCATCTCCTCCTCACAAACGTACCAATCCACACCAAAGTCCTTCGATCTTTCTATACTCATTGATAAACATCTCCAACCTTAACATCATACTTTTATTCATTCAAAACACTCCTTCCTTGGCTTCTTTTTTTTTTTTTTTCAAAACTCTATTCAAGCTTTCTTTTTTTTCTTTTGACTTTTTTCTTTTCTACTTTTTCTTCTTTTTTTTCTTCAAAATTTTTCTAATTCACCCGAACCAACAAGCCTCACAATAGATTTCTCGAACTCCTCCCCTTCATTAGACTAGCTCGTACTAACCAACTCCTCTCGAAATACGCACCATCTCCCACCCCACACTTGATTCAGAAAGTGTGTCTAAAGTAACAATTACGTCCACTCGTAGGGTGATCAAAAGAAATGTGACCAATAATATAGCTCAGGGTTAGGGTAATACAAGTTATGTAACCAAACGGCTCATTCTCGGGCGGTGGTCAGACCGTCCTATCAAGGCTTAGAGGGGGTACGAGGGTAAAATGTTGGGATTTTGGTTATCTGGCTCTGGTCGGGTCAAAGAAGCACCAGGACTCTCATCCCGTATCCGGCCTAGGTAAACCTCTCTATTTCGCCTCAAAACTAGTGGTATAAGTGTGTATAGCAACCAAGCTAAGTATAACCACGGTTCTACGTGCACTAAAAGGGTTAGTATCGTGATATAATAAAATCGCCCTGCACACATTACTCGACTACTAAGACATTTACCAACTCCATCATGAGAAGCATGCATATAACGCGGTGTTAAACCGTGAAAAGTTTTAAAATTTTAAGCCATGGACTGACTCGAAAATGGACATTAACCAAGCATATCACAATTACCGGCACATTTATCCAACGAAACAATATAAAGCTAAGTCGTATCTACCCCCCACTTCGAATGAAGCAATGTCCTCAGTGCGTGAATGAGATAGAAAAGAAGACTTAGATTGTGAACCCTGCAGAAAGGTGTTATCGAATCCCATAACAGCCTCGTGTAAGCATGACCCGAATCCCTATATCAAAGTAGACATAAAACAACGCAAACCATGCATGGGACATGGTCCGCTTGCCAATATAGATAATAGGGATGTGGGGGTATAATAGTGATAAGGCCCTGTCACGTCAGAAAACTTGATAGGCAATATGCAACGCACAAAATAGATTGCTATAGATGAATAAATAACCCCTACGGGTAAAGCATAGAACATCTAAGCATAATAGAAAGGCCACAGAGGCTCAGAATGTAGAAAACATCCACAATGCGTACATATAATAGCCAAGACACAAATAAAAGTAGTAGCATGCCTTAAGGCTTAGAAAACCATCAAAATTCAAATAATAGCATCCAAAAACTGAAAGTGTCATAAAAATATCACAAATGTAGCAACTGACTAGACAGACCCTAATCAACCCTAACACCGGACACAGATGACAAAAAGAACAACAAAAAGAAAAATAAAGTCACGTCTGTCCGGGGGCATCATCAACGGTGAGTACAAGTAGCGCATACTCAAAAAAACCCTAGATCACCTTTTATTCCAAACAGTCTTATTATGGCGGGGTTGCCTCCCCTAAGCACCTTTGTTTTACATCGTTGGCTCGACCGGGTGACTCTTACCAGACTCCAATCAAGACAAACTTAAACAACTCTAACAAACAGGCATCACCTAGCACTTAAGCACGTAATCAACTCAGCCAAATTCCGTACTCATCAGTTTAAGCATGCTCACAGATATACCAAGTACAAACATCAACATAGTAGAGCTAATGAACGGCATACCTCGTTTAGCTCGTGATGCTGCCTCGGGCCATCCCGTAACATCTTTCTTATCAACATGCACTTCCCCCGTATTGGGATCAACGGTAAGACGGACGATCCCGATTCTTTCTCTGTCTCGATCTTTCTCTCATCGACGACATCATGTGAACTCACCATCTTCCCTTTCAATGGGATCTTGCTTTCCTGCATGTTAGTACGAGCCACAACACAAGAAAATATAGACTCGGCATACAAACATTCATCATGTGTAACTTTACGACCTCTGTCCTTGTAAACATTCAGTTTCTCTCTCTTGCCCACCATGCCAAATGAAATATCTCCTTCCTTCACCCCAATGTGAGCATCGCTCGTGGTAAAAAAGGGCCGAACAAGCAGGACAGATGTTCTAGAGTCCGTTTCCATGTCGAGGATCACAAAATATATTGGGAAAACAAACTTTCCTACTTGCACCAGGACATCTTCCGCTACCCCCATAGGTGTCCTCACTGACCTATCAGCCATCTAAAGGGTCATTCCCGTAGGCTCTAGTTCTCCCAACCCTAACTTCTCATATAAGGCTCTAGGCATCAAGCTCACAGAAGCTCCTAGATCGCATAAGACATTCTCGATCACAGTATTGTCTATGGTGATAGGGATGGTAAAACGGCCACGATCTCTCATTTTCGGAGGTATCTTACTATCATACACCCTCCCTCAGCTTTAATACTTGATCCATTTTCTCTCGACTTGATAATGCCCCTTTCAAACACTTATAGTATGCCGGTACACTCACGACCGCCTCCAGCAAAGGAACGTTAATCTCTACTTTCCTACGAATGTCTAGGAACTTATTTTGACTATCAGTGAGAAAGTTCTTTCTAGGACCCTTAGGTGGATAAGGCAGCGTACTCTCATCAAAATCAGGAGGGGGAGGAGGCATAAAATCATTCTTACCTCGAGCTTTTGGCCGCGACGGTACAACTGTAGCCTCTTTCCTGGCAGGGGTGCTCGACTCCTCCTCTTTAACATTTACCACTATGAAATCCCGCTTCTTCGCTGACTCTTCTTCCTTTCTAAGTCTCTCGCTCTTTCTGCATTTCCATCTCTCTCTCTTTCTTCACAATAGCTAGATCTCTCTTGACTGCCGCCAACTCTCTTCTCATTGCCTATAACTCAGTTTCGACCCCGCTTTTTTCCAAATCCTCAGCCTCATCTTCTTCATTCAGATAATTCTCTGCTTCGGTGACTTTATCTTTCTTTGACCAATCAACCCCCAGATCTCTGCTTCTTCTAGTAAATATTGCATTCACTTCCCTCAGATTTTGTTTAGTATTGCTTGGGAGGCCACCATTTGTTTAGTATTGCTTGGGAGGCCACCACTCAAATTCTTCTTCAATGTATTCATGATTTGACACACTTGGGTTTCTAAGTTCCGGATCACGGAGTGGGTAGCTACCTTTTGCTCCACCATATTCTTATTCAGCTCAGATACGCTCATATCTAACTTTTCTAGGAGCATTTCTATGGAAGTCTTTTGAGCACCAGAGTTATTCAATTGATGATTATTTCGGTTGTTCTGGTGGAGATGAGCATTCGGATGCTGATAGGTGCCAGAATTATTGTTTCTGGGCGGCTGATTTTCTTGCTGATTACCCTACTGGCCCTGATTGTGGTTCCATCCCTGATTCTGCCCCCAATTCTGATTCTACAGTTGCTGTTGGCCTTGTGATTGAGATTGCTGATTCTGGTTGTTCGGATAATTGCCTTGGTTATTATGGTAGTTCTGATTCTGGTCCCAAAGCCTATTGGATGAACCTTGACTTGGCCTAAAGCTTTGACCATGATTGGAATTGTGGTTCCAATTCTGATGGTGGTTTTGATTCCACCCTTGACCTTGTTGATTCTGATTCCAATTACCCCCACGCCTTGTGCAACATAGCTCACATTATACTGTTGTGACTCATCTCCATACCATACTCCATTGGCAACCCTTGCTGATTGTCGAAATTATGATTCCACTGTTGCTGGCCATAATCCTAACTGATTTGTATTGATCTGCCCCATTGCATACACATTCATCTTCTGCTGATCGTTCTGGTTTCCAAACTATTGTTGTGCTGGAGCAGATGTCAACTGTTGTGGGTAGGTGAACCTTTTCGAGGATGTACACTCCATTGCTGAGTGTCCACCCCCACAGAGTTGGCATTGCTGTGCCTTCTTTCTATCCAACTCCATTTGGTCCATCTTCAGCACCATTTCTTGCATCTTATTATGCATGGTTGTCTCTCTATCCAACTCTTCTTTCAAAGACTTTACACTTTCCATTGGAGCCTTCTTCTTTTCCCTAGATGAGCCCCATTGCCCTTCTCCATCAGCCATATTCTCAATCTGTCTCATAGCTTGATCCGGTGGAAGATTCATAATATCTTCGCCACTTGCGGCGTTCAGCTTGTTTTGGTCCACTGGCTCTAAGGCTCTAAACAATATGATTACCTGCTCAACTGTGGAAAAACCGTGTGGAGGGCATCTCTTCAGTAGACCCTTAAACCTCTCATATGTTTCCTTCAGTGTCTCTCCCTCGAGACCATCAAACGAACAGATTTCATCTTTCAAATCCAGAATCTTATCCGGAGGAAAGTACTTCCTCAGAAACACTCTGACCACATCCGCCCATGTATGTAACGAATCATTAGGCAGTGAATCGTACCAATCCTTAGCAGCTCCTCTAAGCACAAATGGGAAAATGATCAGCTTTATCACCTCATTGCTAACCCCGTTATACTTCATCGTTCCACAGATTTGGAGAAAATGATCCAGAAAGCTATTCGGGTTTTCAGTTGACTTCCCGTGGAACAAGGAAGATTCCCCCAACATGTTCAGGATGCTTTGCTTTATGTCCATATTGTTGGCATTGATAAGGGGCACTCTAATTGGATTGTGTCCTATAACTTCCTGTGGGGTAGTCACGTAATCTCGATAGACTCTCGGTCCCTGTACCTAATGAGCCCTCTTGTGGCTGATAATTCTGCTGTGGTTGATGTTGATTAAACTGCTGCATAGGTTGTTGCTGAATATTTTGGTTCTGGAACACCTGTTGTTCCCCCTGATTCCTAAGCATTTGTAGTACTCGGTTTACAGTAGCTTGGTCGAGTTCTGGTTCGAAGTTCTAGGCATAATGTCTTCTACTGTTTTGTCAAATCCTTGTTCTCTGATTAAATTGATGGGTGATTAACTGCTGTAACACTGTATCGTCTCCCCCTAACTGTTCTACACGAGGGTCTCTCTGTGGAGTTTGCAACGGCAGTGTTGCATTACCACCAGTTGTGTTCGAGGTATGCGCTTGTGCATCATGCTCAATGGAGGGATCTATGGTATCTCTACCGTTCATTATATCCTTCATTTCTTCAGAGGAGTCTGAGATAGAGCCTTCTACTACCCCCTCTTTTCAAACAGAGGGTTCGTACTAGCAATCAGGATTTCTTGTCGACGTTGACTATTTTTGTGGCGTGTAAAAGCTTCAATCTCTTCAATCGGCTCGATAAGAGGTTGTTTTGAAGATCGGGTCATGCACTGTAAAATTGGAAACAACAAGAAAATGAAATAAAAATATCTTTATGAGAGTCAACATGGCTATCATTTACTATGAGATTAATACCCTATTATAACTCGTTTTATATGTATTCGGAGACACTTAGTTTGGTTTTTATGTAATTTACACCCGATTGTCATTTTGAGACCTAGGACGTAAAGTCCGGTAATCTCATCATTTTTTCGGTGTTTTTGATGCATTCTCGGTCACCCTAGTGTCCTGTAGGGATCATATGTGTTATTATGTAGGAATCAGGTGTTCAAGATAGCCGGAAGGTGAGACACGAGGGTAGGAGTGTGTGCCTGAAACTTAACCATTCAAACGGATCAAAACTTGTTGGTGTTATTACCCTACCTTCACTTCATCTGCATTTCAATCCCTCTTGGAGACATTTTCTGGGCTGGACATTTGTATAAAAGATATAGACAGTTTAATGGCCTTTCCAAAGTATTTTGAATTACTCTTATCAGAAGTGTACACGTAAAGTTATTGTTGATTTAGTGAATATGGGTCATGAGGCGTGCACACAGAAGACTGTAGGTGCGTGCCTATAAGTACTTGGACCTCCGCTTTTTTAAGCACGCGCCTGAGAATTCTAGGCACGAATCTATCATGAAACTCATTTTTTCCCATTAACTCCCCTCTACTATAAATACCCCATCTTTTAGATAAACATCACCTCCTTCATCATTTTCAACATTTTTTTCACCCCTTTCCACCTTTTTAGACGATTAGTTTGTAAATAGTTTAGTCTATATTAGGCTTATATTGTTTCAATCCGGATATCCTTGAAGATGGATTGACGCGTTATTGACGGGATTTCGGTCGGAGAATCGATTTTCGTTGCCTAATCCATTCGGTATTTCATTTTATTTCTTGTTCTTGATCTGAATCTGATGCATGTTAGAATTGATGAAATCTATTGTTATGTTCTTTGATTAATGATTATGTAATTTCCCAATAGTCGAGTTGTTTGAAGATCCATGAAATTGAAGCCGATTTGTTGATAGTAGCGTTTAGATCGTAAATTTGTGTTCATGGATTGTTGATGTTCTAATACTTATGCTTTGTTGACATTCATTGAATTTGAAAATCGAAAATCGTATACCACATATCTTCTTTACACATGTATTTTGCGAGAGGGTATAGGAAATCTGGGGTTTTAGGTCCATCTTGTAAGACCGGTTGAGTTGTTCACACTTGGTTTTGCATATGAGGTTTATCAACATACGATGGGCGTCTCAAACACATTAAAGAACTCATCCCATAGATTTATCATATAAAATATGTATCATCAAGAACTCATCCTATAGATTTATCCCATACGTAGGCAATACAGGTCCATAGATTTATCATCCCATAGATTTATCACCAGGGGGTTACTTTCGTTGGCTCCTGAGTTGATCACGACTTGGGATGAGTTATTGCGGGTGTTCATGAATCGATATTTCCCACCAAGCAAGACGAATAAGTTACGAACAGAAATTCTACAGTTCAAGATACTACCTTATGAATCTCTGGCCGACTCATGGGAAAGGTTCAAGGAAGCACTCCGGAAATGTCCACATCATGATATAGCCCTTTGGCTCTTGATGCACACATATTACAATGCTATTGAAGAAACATACCATATTAGGTTGGATGCATCAAATGGTGGGGCTTTTATGGATCAATCACCGGATAAAGCATGGGAAAAAGTGGAAAAGATCACGATGAATAGTCAGTGGAATGGTAAAGCTTCGGTTAAGAAGGTTGCTGGGGTACTTTAATCTGATGTTTCTCAAGAAATCCTTCAACAATTGTCAAATATCTCGATGCAGGTTACATTGGTTAGTGCTCGTATGGATCGTTTCGAGAAAGGTGTGGCTAGTGAGAAAAAGGATGTGGCTCAAGGTGAAACTACGGAAGAGGTAAACTACATGGGACAAGGAGGTCAATACCCCATGTATTATCTCGGGTCACATGATGCCCCCGGATTCCGGTATAGTGATCAAAGTGGTGGCGAATATCCAAAAGGAAATAAATCGGGATCTTATGTGCCACCACATTCAAGAAACTCATAGGAGCACGCTATTGAGCGTTTGAGTACAACGGTTGAGGATAACTTTGGGAAGCTTATGAAGACGATGGATGAGATGGCTAAGTCTTTCAATCAATATTGATCAAGCACCGATACTACTCTAGCAAGCCATGAAGCACAAATGAAAGCATTGTCTTCTCAAGTTGGACAGATTGCGGAGCAATTGACTAGTAGACCTCCAGGAGGGTTGCCTAGCAACACCAAAAGAAACCCTCGGGACGTAAATGCCATAACTACTAGAAGTGGAAAAGTTGTTGGGGTTTAGGATGCTGAAAAATCCAAGAAAAATGCTCCGTGTTGCGGTGAGGACCGGATTGCACAGTCCGCAAGCGAGTCGGAGAGTCTCTAGACAGGATTGAGCAGGATGCTGAACCTAGCACATCTCTCAGTTCAGCGAGCCAGGATGTACTAGAATCCTTAAGACACACTCTCGGTACTGCCAGGACCTCAGGTATGTCTTCTGACCCAGCTGTGACAGATTTGAATTCTCTTCCGTATCCACCTAAACGTAGTCCTAATGTGCATAATAAGCAATTTAAAAATTTTGTTGACATGTTACGTAAGTTACAAGTTAATATTCCTTTGGTTGAAGCGATTGAACATATGCCTAATTACGGAAAGTTCTTAAAAGATATTGTGTCAAATAAGCGTCGTTTATTGGATTTTGAGACTATTTGTTTGAATGTGGAGTGTTCGGCTATCTTGTAGCACAAGTTGCCACTGAAGCTAAAGGATCCGGGAAGTTTCCTGATCCCGTGCATCATAGGTGACATGTGTTTTAAGAAAGTCCTATGAGACCTCGGTGCTACTATTAATCTCATGCCTTATTCGATATTCCGTAGATTAAGGATAGGGGAACTTAAGGAAACTTCGATCACTATTCAGCTAGCCGATCGTTCTGTGAAGAGACCGATAGGGGTAGTTGAAGATGTCCTCGTTAAGCTAGATAAGTTTGTTTTCCCTATTGACTTCATGATATTGGATATGGAGGAGGACTATGAGGTGCCTTTAATTCTAGGTAGGCCATTCCTTGCCACGGGTAGGACCCTTATAGATGTGCAAAAAGGAGAGCTTATTCTTAGGGTTAATGATGAGAGAGTGACATTTAATGTGTTTAAGGCAATGAAGTACCTTAGCGAGCCCGTAGAGACATGTTGTATGATGAGTGAATTTCAGAGTTTGCGGCTTTATAAAGGACGTACGAAGAGGATTCATGACAAAAAGATCTTAGATTGTAAGTTTGAAGTCAATGACAAGGTACTTCTTTATGATTCGCAATGGTGGTTATTTCCGGGTAAGTTGAGGTCTAGATGGAGTGGCATATACGTCGTAGTTAAGGTAGATCCTTCGGGAACCGTGGTAGTGAAACGTCTAGGTAATGATAAGACATTGATGGTCAATGGCTGTCGGTTGAAGCATTTTGCGGGTGTTAACTCGATAGATCGGGGGAGGTCCTATACTTTGACGACCCTGTTTAGACACGAGTGGTTATACGGTCGAGCTGACAACCTTAAACTCAGAACAACTTCTTAGATCCTTTTTTCTCGTAGTTAGATCGAGTCATCGTGTCTAGGAACTCTTAGATTGAGTAACGATTATTTTATTGTGTGGAGGTTTTTTTATCGCCGTGTTCCAAAAGCTTTTGAGCAATGGATGTGTGAGTTTTTTTTACTCTATACGATAGTTTAATCGTTGTTGAGTCATTCTGATTTTCTTTTCTTTTATTTTTATTTGGAGTCTATATTTTTTATTATTTTTATTTATCGAATCAGGGTTTGTCTGTCAAATTTTGGGATGAATTGCAATGGAATTAGTATTTTCTTAATATTGTTCGGTGCACTTTTATTTTTCTCTCGATATTTTATTTTGTCGCCTTACTGCCGGTATTATGACATTGTTTTTCTTGTACAAGTGTTATGTCCCGTGTTGTACTGATCATTTTTTGGAGTGTGTTAGACTTGGTTTTTGGCAGTTCTTGGCTCGTTTTGGATTTTCGACGGATCTCTTGGTTTAGTATTATTGTTTCACACTCGGATTTGCTTCGTGTTCGGGTTTTTGCTCTACCGCCTTTACCAAAGCTAAGTGTCTTGACTTTCATTTTATTTTTCTTTCACATTGAGGACATTGTGTGTTCTTAAGTGGGGGGTAGGGTACACTTGCTTGGGTAAATTCGTTATAATTTTATCACTTGATTTTCTTGTGAATTCCGGTGCATGCATTATGTTGAAAGTGGAACCTCGACACCTTTTACACCCGAGTTAGTACAAACAAAATGAAAGATCGATTGTATCATGTGTTTTGATTCTTGAAGTAGCACTTTATTAAGCGTTTTTTTGTGTGTCAAGAAATCGAGTATGAACAAACCTAAAGCACATATGACTTTGAATGTAGTTGTTTCATGATTAGATTATGGATTATCCGAGTTTAGTGTCAACATACGTGTCGATCTTTGACTCATTTTATTCTCTTATTACTCGGTGAAATAAAGTCGAAGCATGGTTTGGCGTTGGTTAATGGGAAAAAATGAGGATTCGAAAAAAAAAAAAAAAAAATCGAAAAAAGAAAAAAAATATTAAAGAAAAAGGTTGTATGACATTTCAATGAGAGGGCTTGCTAGGCACCCACCATTGCATGATCCTCACGTCGTCAGTTGCATGACCCTTCAAAAAAAACAATAAATAAATAAAGAAATTGGGCAATGCGCTCAGTTTCCGAATCCTTCCGACCAACAACGAATAGTTCTCATTTCCTATAACCTTAAGTTTCTGAGAAAAAGACCGAGTCCTTTGGGAGATAGTTGAGATATGAGGCTTGTATAATAAGAATCTTTTTATGATCACAACGACATGACGAGTTATGCACACACGCACATCGATTACTTAATATAGGGATGCTTAATGGCTTGCTTATGGATTGAAGTTGATTCACATCTTATGTTTATATCTCGATTTAAGTAGGTACTATTCGGTGTGTAAGACTTTTCGAGAAGTACTTTTCAAAGTGATGTTTGCTCAGGACGATCAAAGATTAAGTGAGGGGTAGTTGATGCGAATCAACTTTATGACATTTTCTATATCAATTTACCCCCGAAATTGGACTTAAACAAGATTAATTCATGATAAACTATACGTAAAAGTGCTTAATTTGATTGTTAGTTACGTATGAGCTTTTATCGTGACTATTTCGTATTTTTATCTTATTTCTATACCGAATTGTATTACTACACGTTTTTTGATTCTTTGTAGGAATAATTGGTGGACTAATTTGAGACGAAGTGGATTTGGGCCGAGACATGTAGAAAGACCAAGATTGAACCGGAAGAGAACCAAGTCGAGCTGTTGGACATGCCCAAGAAAAGCCCAGGAAGAGCCTAGGAATCTGAACCGAGCATGATTCTCGGTAGAGCGACCTAGGTGCCCAAGGAATGCTCAGGATCAGTCAGGACACGTTCTAGACAAGCCCACAGGACAACCAGCACGCTGAACCGAAGAATATGCTCGGTAAAGAGACCAATGTGTCTTGGACATGCCCAGGACAAGCCCAAGACGTGTCCGGACATGTCCAGGATCAGCCCGGACGCTGAACCGATGGACATTGTCGGTTAAGCGAGCCGACCTAACCCTAAAACTTCCATATTTACCCTTTTTAGCCCTAGGTCGGTTTGTTTACTATAAATAAGATGCAATAGATCAGAATACATACGATTTAGAGAGCAGACAATTTACCTAAGTATTTTCAATAAAATTCTTGTTTTCTTCATTGTTTGAGAGTTGTTTGGCTTATGCATGTTCGTTTGATTGGTGATTTATCGCGGAGGAAGTAGCTAGAAGATTTGTCTCATGCTTTTAGATAATCATGTTGACTTTTTCTTCTATGTTTTATGAACTCGTGATGAATATCATTGTTACAAGCATGTTAGGTTAAATTATTTGTAGATCGAATTGAACGATGTTGATTTGCACCTAATCGTGATTTATATTGATTCATACACGAGAAATGCCCTGTCTCGGGGAAAAGACTTTGTTTTGGATGAGTACGCAGCGGTCTACATTGGAGAAAAGCCTTAATGAATTAGTTTCCCCGATACAAATTGTTTTGATTATTCTATTGTTTCGTTTTAATTTACATGTTTAGAACTTGATCAACTCTTTGCATGTTTCGTATATTATTCTAGAAGGAACTAAGGTTGAAAAGTGTTGGACTTATTTTAAGTTTTAGTGATGAGTGCCAGACTAGTTGTTATAGAGCAAAGGAAAAAAGATGTCTAAATCAAATGTATAGGCTTATTAGAGTTTGATCTTGTATAGGTTTGATCAAACAAGCACTGTAAAAGGTCAGCTGACTTTCATCAGCAGAACTGGCTATATCAGTAGGATACCTGAGTCCGTAGACTAGTATAGGAACCTGCTGAAGACTGAATGGTGAGGGCTCAAACTCAGTTACTGAAGGCTAAGGGATCAAACTTAGTATTTAAAGTCAAGGATATGGAATCAGAATTTAGGGAAGTCTGTGATGACCTAAACTCATTACATATACCTTGTGTACAAGGTCTAAGTTCCACAAGTTAAGTGGTGATTGGAACTTAGTTATATTCAAAATGGTGTAATCTAACTTCACAATAAAAAGTTAGATATAAGAGAAGTCATCTGAAGTGTTTTTATAAACACAACAATCTTGGAACAGCTTACTGATATGCATTTCGGTACACTTATTTTAACAGGAACCTGCAGATGTATATTTCGGATTATTCAAAGGTTACATTGGAAGATTACAAAGAAAGGGATAGCTGACAACCTCTGATTTTATCAAACAAATCAATGGTTAAGAGTAAAGGGACGTTGGGAAGAAACAGAGCTTTATCCAATGGATACAAGTCAAAGGGTATACAGACTGAAAATGGTCAAAAAGCATTCTGACAGTGTCAATACTATGAACAGTGACAGAAAGCAAGTCAAATGGGACAAAATCTGAAACGGCTATGTTTGAATTTCAAACATAAGTCACAAGGATTCCTACCTATAAATAGAGGACTCCTAATTTAGATAAAAGTGATGAACATTGAGGAAAATTAAGGATCTATTTTGAGCTATCATATTTAAATCGATCAAACACCCTGCTGACCCTACTGAGCATAAAGCTACTAATCCAATAAAACTCTTCAAGTGTTATCTGCTTTCAAGCTACATCAAGTTTACTCACTTGAAGACCTCAAGCTGTTGATCATATCATCCTGATCAAGCTGTTGAAAGCTGAATCACTTACTTGATTCAATCTTTCTTTTATAAGAAATCTACTAAAGACAGTGAAGCATATTTGGGTGTCAAGGATTTGTTGTTTGTGGTGGAGCTTGTGAAGAGGCAATCCTACCCTTCAAGAACCAGTGGAAGACTTTGGAGCAGCAATCCTACCTTTCCAAGTGTTCAGTTTGTGAAGCAATAGTTATTGGTGAAGGACAAGCAACTTAGGGATTTTTGTAACTGCTACCTCAAGAATCTATAGTGAATTACCTCCAACATCACATGAGAAGAGTGGACTGACAGGATTACACCACCTGGAACCACTATAAAAATTGCCTACTTACTTTCTGCACTTATATTCTTCGCATTTAGTACTTTGACACATCAACCTACTGAACTAGCAACTGAATCACACACATACACTACTAAGTATCTAATACTTGGTATCGTATTTTAACAACAAGTAATAAGGCTTAATTTAAATATATTCCGCTGCAACAAATTCAGTAAAGTCAATAGTCAGCAGACTACTGAATGTCAGTAGACTACTGAGCTATCAGCAGGCTGCTGAAGTTGCTGAGTTTGTTAACTCCAAAATTTTTAAGTGTTAAGTTTATTCACCCCCTTCTAAACTTAACCAAAGCCTTTTCAAGGGACCAACAATTGGTATCAGAGTAGTGCTTTTGTTCTGAAGTAATCCTACTTGTTGTGCTTGTGAAAATACTTTGAAAACTTTTTCAAGTTTCTGATTTTCAAAGCTTTGCATAATGGATAACAACCTGTATGCTAGAACAATGTTGATGTGTTCCTTAGATCATTTTGATGAGTATAAACGTCGTATGCAGGCTTATCTAGCTGCAACACATGATGAAATGATGGATGTGCTGACTGATGGACCATTGGAAATCATAAAAGCCATAACTGTGGATAATGATACTCCGTACATTCCAAAGACAAAAAGAGAATGGACTGCCGAAGATAGAAAAAGAGCAAACCTCAAAAATATTGCTATTGATATCATATACAAAACCTTGGATAGAAATATGTACATTAAGATGAAAGATTGCAAGACTGCAAAAGAACTTTGGGACAAGTTACAGTTAATTTGTGAACGCACTAATGCTATCAAGAAGAATAAGATCAGTGTGGCAAAGAAGAAGTTTTAAGAGTTCAAAATGAAACCAAATGAAACTATTGAACAAATGGAGTGAAGATTCAATGCAATCATGGATGAGCTCACTTTACTGAGTGTGAAGTACTCACAGGAAGAAATCAATTCAAAAATTTTGGAAGCATTACCTACAAAAGAAGTTTGGGAAATGAAGGTGACTGCCATAGAAGAAATGAGAAGTCTACATGAAGAGGACACCTTCAAATTATTTTCATATCTCAAGGCATATGAATTCAATAAGAAACTTGTACCTGAGACAGAAAAAGAAGAACCAAAAACTACTGCATTGGCTGCTGCACATCAAGAAGAAACATCAGGAGCTCAAGATGATCTACTGGATGAGATGCAAGAGCAAATAGCCCTACTGAGCAAGAAAATCAGAATGATGAAGACTGGAAAGGGTTCTCCTAGGAATTTCACAAAGAAATTAGTGAAAAGAAAAAGGAGGAATCCAGGAAAGATAATGATTACTTGTGCTATCGTTGTAGAAAACCAGGACACTTCAAACCTGACTGTCCTGAATTAAAACAGAAAAAGGAACATGATTATCTTTGCTTCAACTGCAAGAAATCTGGACATTTTAGACCTGATTGTCAAGACCTACTGAAGAGCAAAAGCCAACAAAGAAGATCTGGCAAGAAGGCTATGGTTGCTGAAGATAAATCAGAATATGAAGTAGAATCAGAAAAAGGAAATGAATCTGATGATACTGCACTTGTTGCTGATATGGATGATTATGATTTAATGGCAAATATGGATGAAACAGAGGAGGTATACAATTCTTTATCTATTAACACTTCTGCTGGAAGTGATTGTGAATCAACTTGTGGTTCAAATCCTAAAAACTCTGACAATGAAGAAACTTTGGATGCCATCCTTAATCAACTGAGGATAATACAATCTGGTTATGAGATTTTGAAGGCGGAAAAAGAAGCTCTTCAATCAGAAGTTGAAAGATTAAAAGCTGAATTAAGAGTTCTCAATGGTAAGGAAAAAGAAGTTGGAAAGAATCAACATAAGTCTGTTGCACATTCAGTATTTGCTGAATCTGCTAAACAATCTTGTTCATCCACTGCATTCAAATCTGGAAAGCCTTACGGTGAATAGTCAGGAGATTGAAGTTTCCTCAAACTTGCTGACGGAAGCTTTTGGTTTTGCACCAGTGATCGATGCTCCAACAAATCCTGAGGAAATAGGACTGTCAAAACTGGATTTTGTTGATAGAATCAAGACTAATGATGCCATCAAATCAACAATGGGCATCAATTTGAAGTATATAGGGATGGAGTACAACCTGCTGAGCAAGATTATTGCAAAGAACATCTTAGGACTCAGTGGAAGCCTGAATACCTTATCAGGACCCAAAATAGAATTGTTGATGATCATCTGCAGAAGCATGAAGTTTGATTGGGCTGGATTCTTTGTCCACTACATGAAGAAAGTGATAACAGAAGAAAGAGAAGGGACAAGGAAATCCAAGGCTTTACCTTTGGGATTGTTGGTTCAGGCCCTGCTAAATCATTTGAGCATATCTGATATTGCACCTGAAAAGTTAAATAAATCCAGATACAAGAAAGAGATTGACTATCTCATCCCTGGTTTGGATGATGATGAAGATGTGGATGCTGAGGCTACACAAAGTGATAATGATGGTGGAGATGATAATGCTGGTGGTGAGCAAATTAAGAAAGTTGCTAAGTCTGCTACACCTAAGAAGATTGTTGAGAAGAGAAAGGCTGGTGACACAAGAAAGATAACTGAAAAGTTAAAGCCTAGAAAGACAAGAAAGCAAACAGCAGAGATTGCTGAGTCTGCTGAGGGTCCAGTTGAAATTAAAGTTACTGACCCTGCTGTAGTTGCAAAGAAAAAGCCTGCTGCTGAAATTTTAAGAGAGCAACAGAAAGAATTTAGTAGAAAGAGGAAGGCTACTGAGATTGAAACAGAGCAACTTTCCAAGAGGATGAAGGAAATTTCTAAGAAAAATAAACAAGGAAAGGGGAAGCATTTAAGGATTCTAGAGACTCAAAAAGAAGAAGAGGAAGAAGAGGCTATTGAGGCTGAGCTCCTAACAACTATTAAGCCTACTGAGATAGTAGAGGTTGTTGTTGAGCAACCTACTGGAGAATCACGCAGACTGCTGAACCTGAGCCTGCTGTAGAAGTTGTTGAATCCTCCCCTGTAAAGGCTGCTGAGCCTATTGAAGCTACAAAAATTGTTGTTGAGCAACTTCCTGAAGAACCACAGCAATCTACTGAGTCTGCACATGCTGTGGAAGTTGAAAAGTTGGTACAAGACCCTGCAAGTTTTGCAATAGTTCAGGGGGAAGAGCAACATGTTGCTAACTCTACTGATGAGCATGTAAGTCAGGAGGAACTAAGTGTGGAGCAGATGGAGGTTGTAGGCACAAATTTACAATATGAGCAACCTACTAACCTAGAAGCATCTATTGAAGAAACTCTTAACTTACTTGTTGAGACCTTTGGAGGTCAGCAAGGTACTCAAACTGCACCCAGAAGGCCAACCATGCCATTTGAAAGGAAGAAGAAGAAGAAAGAAAGAAGGATGTGTTGATCGTAAACTCCTACTGGTTGCAAACTACTTTCAATGGAATTTTGGATTTTATAAAAGACAAAAGCCTGCTGCAGAGCCAATGACATATTTTGAGGAATGGGCTTTTGAGAGGTTAGGAGTGGATAATTTGTTGGATCTGATTGATACCTCTTTGTTGGAAGCAAGATTGATGGATCTCTTTGATGAGCAGAAGAAAGAAGAGGGTATCAAGTTCAGAGATCCTAGAGGTGAATCAGATAGTGATGACTCTTCACCATCTGATTCTGGTGATGATCATCCCTTTGGTCCAGGAGGAGTCAGTGGAACTGCTTTATTAAATGAATCAAGTATACAATAGCCCACTGATACTGGTAGGTCTGCTGAGGGCCAGCAGACTAGTCAAATGGAGGAAGATCTGGAGGATCTTACCATGGATGATCTGGAGGCACAAATCAATGAGGGTATACATATTGGTGCAAACAGGCTGGTTGGTGAGATAGATACTGTCTTCGTTGAAGATTCTGCTGCACATACTAATGATCAGCAGATTGAAAATTTGGATGAAGAAAGGGTTACTGATCATAGTGAGCCTGATGTCAGTTTTGAGGATTCAGCTCAATATCAAACATGGATTGATACTCAGGACACTCTATCTAAAACTGCCAATTTTCTACGAAGGATTGCTGATGTTAGGGAATTTCAAAGAGAAAATATGGCTGAATTCCCTGCAATTCTTGTACAGAGAGTGCTGATCACTAAGGAACAAACAGTGGTTGCACAAAGATTGGATATGGTGATGGTATTTGAAGGATCACCATTGATTGTTGAGGAGGTTCAGGATGCTGAGGATCAAACATCACCTGAACAAAGGTTGGAACTGGTGGTACAGGTTGCTGAGGTTCAAACAGCACCTGGACACAAGTTGGAACTCGAAATGGGTTTGGAGGAAACCCCTGCTGTTGTTGAAAAACAGGCTGCTATAATAGAGCTTGCTAGAGGAAAGGTCACTGATGGGAAAGATAGTCAGCAGACTGTTGTTATTGATGAAGATGAACATCTGCTAGACTATGCTAGACTATTTCACTAGGAAGAACCTATAGATGATGAACCACCACGAGTTTGTACCACTCTTTGAGGAACCTGCTCCGGATCCTATTTTAGAGGAGTTCCAAGGACCTAACCCTATTGGAAGGGATACGAGCTGGGTCATGGTTGTCAGCAGACAAAGGGCACAATATAATGCAGAGGAGCCTACTGATGAGTCTGCTGGACATATGGCTGGAGGAATGGCTGGTGGAGTACCAGTACAGATTATGGATGAGTTGAGGGTTGTCAGGAGTGACATTACAAGATTAAGAACTCAACTTGACAGGCAAGAGCAGAGATTTGAAGATTTGATGAATTTAGTGGAGAATAGAGGAAGAACTACTGAAACTGTTGCTTCTAATATTACCTCCACTCAGTATGCTCTTGCTGATCTTCCTCAAGATGTAAAAGGGATCAGAAAAGGTAATACAATGAAGGAGAAGTTTCTGAAGGACGAACTTGAATCTATTCACCAGAAACTAGATAAACTTGCTGAGACACCTAAGCCTGCTGTGGCTGAGCCTGCTGGAACACTTAACCTTGCTGGATTGGATCCTAAGTTTACTGAGATGATCAATCTACTGGAGCAAACAATGCAAGAAAGAATCATAGCAGTTGACACTAGAACACAAATTATAGGAGGGTCAACTGAACAATCTAGTGATCACACATGAGAGTGTTCATGGCATATTGTCCCGTTTTGTTGAATGTGTCAATAAGGTGGAAGAGTGCCAAACAGCAGTAGCAAAAGAGGCAACTAGGATTTTTGCAAAGAAGAGATGAGAAGCTGACACCAATGCTTTCAGAGAACCTGCACCTGTCAGACTTCCACTTACTGATGATCTTCTCAGAGAATATAAGAAGCAGTACAACAACAAGAGAAGACCTTACCATGACAAGGGTTTCCATGAGGGACTAAATTCTTTTCTGGGACTTAAGTTTTGGGAAGCAAGGTTTAAAGCTTTAAGATCTGCACATAAAGGTGGAAGAGGTGGAAGAAGTCTTCCTACCACATCAACAAATGAATCACAGAAGGAATTCAAAGAAGTATACATGCGTTTAGGCTTTAGAGTACATCAGATCAACCTTACTCTACCTGAGGCATGGAAATGGTGGAAAGAAGTGAATCCTCACATTGATTTCTCTCTTATTGAAAATGAATGGATGAGAGAAATGGTTAGAGAAATAAGAGCATATTTTAAGTGTTAAGTTTATTCACCCCACCTAAACTTAACCAAAGCCTTTTCAAGGGACCAACAAAAAGAGTAATTGAACAAGAAACAATTAAATCGTTATTAGTTAACTAGCCCGTGCACGGTAGTTACGTAGCGAGGTTTATGATAATTATTATCGGTATTTCCTAGTTCTTAATTCGTGTTTAGTTAATATTGTTCTAGCCCGCGCACGGTAGACGTATAGGTCTTCATAGGGTTCTAGAGTCCACACACGATCTATGAACCATTTAGGGAGATACACCAATAATTGATTCGATTCTAGGAACTTTAACAACAAAAGTGTGTGAATCAATATAGGAAACAATTGGGAATAATTAACTAGTCCGGTTTGATCTACTTTCTTAAACGTTGTTAAAACTCGTCTGGATTTGATAAACCGTTCTTTTTATCTAAATTTCCATGTTTATTTTGGTCAAAGACCACAAACCACCCGTAATCTTGAATATTATAACTATGTTTGCATAATTATCAAACAAGTCCCTGTGGGATCGACCTTGCTCACGAATTGAGCTATACTATAGTTGACCTAGATTTTTGCGATCAGTAAGTTGTTGGAAATAAAATTTATGTTTTGATGATTATTCATCAGTTAAGTTTAATTGTTATATTTAACCTCATTGATGAAGTGTCACAACTAGCTATTATAGTGCAAAGCAAAAAGATGTCTAGAATTCAATGTATAGGATTTAATAGAGTCTCGATATTTGTATAAGTTAAATCAGACAAGAATGTAATAGATCTAGGATCAGAACTGAGAAAATGAGAAACAAGCTTATTGAACTGAGTCTACAACTGAAGGTTAATCAGTTTTAGAAACTGACTAAGAGCACACCATCTGAAGGCTGAGGGTACAGACTCGGTTATAGAAGACTGAAGAACTGAGGGTTCAAACTCAGTTATGAAGACTTAATCTAAGACTGTAAAGTTAGAATTCAGGAAAGTCCGTGATGGCCTGAACTGACTTAATGGATATTAAAAGAAGGACTAAGTATCATAAGGACAATGATATAAGAGTTATGGTGTACTCTGATTAAGTCAATTATAATCAGATGAAAATGGAGTACTGTGTTCTTGAAGAAGAGTAAAAACTCAGTTAAAGCTCTCAAAGCTGAAAACTGACTAAGATAAGTTTTTATGCTGAGGTCAAAGAAAACTGAAGAAAGATCCGACCATTATAAAGCAGACAATTTTGTCATAAAGGACACTGACATTCTTCAGAATAAGCAGGACCACCAATGGATACAAGAAATCAAATATGAACGTTCAAATTTAGCTAACCGTTGGAAAAACCCTATAAATAGACTACTTCTATCACTAGAAGAAGTGCGGAATTCTAAGAATTAATTAATCTAGTCAAGAAAGATCATACTAAGGAGGAAAGTAAATCAAAGAATTCCTGCTAAGCACTTTATTACAATATCAATAAATCTTCAAGTGTTCATAAGTATTCAAAGAAAGATCAAGATCAAACATTTGAAGAAAATAGAGCTATGCATATTTATTATATACCTAGAAGAAGAAGCTCAAACACAATTGAATCATAGTGATTGATTCAAGTCTCAACTTTGATTCGATCAAAGGTTTTAGACTGTGAAACACCAAGGAGGTGTGCAGAACAGTTGAGTGAAGTCCGGAAGGCTGTGTTTGTGTTGAGCTGGTGAAGAGGCAATTCAACCCTCCAAGGACCAGTGTAGCAAGCTTAGTTCAAACATTAATTCAACCTGTTAAAGACTGAATCTGGAAGATTGTGAAGCTAGGGATTAGTGAATGACAATCAAGTGTTTAGAATTTTCTTTGTATCTTGTAACTGTAAACCTCAAGAACATAGTGAATTTGGCCTCCTACATCACAGGGGAAGAGTGGACGTACATTATTACACCACCCGAAACCGCTATAATTCATGTCTTATTTACTTTTTACTTTACGCATTTATTTATTGCATCTAAGTATACATTACATCTTACTACACTCAGCAAACATCAGAAACTGAGTCAGCACTATATTTCATTATATTTAAACAATATGATAAAATCAAGTTTTATATATAGGCTTAATTTAATCAGCATAGTTATTTTCTGAGCATGCAAAAGATCTTATTGCACTATTGGACCAACTGATGATTCTGTGATAATTATTACCTCTGTTAGTTCATCAGTTGAGCAAGTCTCCTTAGTTCCATTATTAGCCTTGATAAATTTGATCTCAGCAGTCAATCTTAGAACTTCAGTTTTCAATATATCTTTTTCCTTTTTGACATTCTCATAATTCTTTTGAATTACTTCTAATTCCTTTATGAGTATGTCCAAGGTTTCATTGAAATCTTCATTTCTATGATTGTTCATGGCAAAGTGAGTGTTGGATGTAGATGCATTTACCTCATTATGTTGGATAGATAAATTTTCAGTTCTAGCTTCTTCATCTTCTAATGTCTGCTTCCCTTTATCCAATCTAGCAATGTTGCTTGCTAGGCCAGTTCCAAAAAGTATGATCTCTTCATCACTTTCACCATGATTATTTCCACCAAAGCTTAAGGGTAAAATTTCAGCATTATCTTCGTTGTTTGTCGGGGATGATTCATCAATGAATTTCTCAATCGGCTTTTCTTGAGTTTCAGCGATAAGAACCTTGAATTTTGTTTTATAGTCATCAAATCTTAAAAACGAACAGCTAAGCATATTTCTAAAATGATTGAGTGACTCTATGATGCGGGTTTGAAAATTAGCTTAGGTTGGTCACATAGATAAGTGATAAAACTGATGACCAGTTACTCAAACTGATAAAGCCCAATCGGAGATCTCTTCAGAGTAGCTCCGATACCAATTGTTGGTCCCTGAGAAAGGCTAACATAAGTTTAGAGGGAGGGGGGGGTGAATAAACTTGTCCCTAAAAATTGGATTTTAGACTTTTTTAATTCTGTTAAAACTTGTGCGGAATTAGGCTAACTTAGCTGAGTCTAAGTCAAAAACTGACTTATGTATATAACTGACTTAAATTAAGCCTTTGTAAATCCATCAAAAATTTTAACTCATGAGAATCAACTTTTTTAATCTGAATGAAAAATTATAGTCTAAATGAATTTATATTTTGGGACGGATGTAGTATATATTATGATCGAATATATTGAGATGAGCTCACTTCCTGCTACAATGCAGTTTCATCCTCTTCGTTTTGATTTTTGTTGCTTATATTAACAAATCAAACTATTACGACATCTATGCTGACTTGTCCAAAAGTCGAAAGATATATTATACCAAAAATTAATAAAATATAATGGCGCGCATCTAAATGAACTACAAGTTAAATACATAAACAACTTATTTGTATGATTATGAATCAAAGACATTGGTTTAAAAAAAAGAAATAGGCCGAAAATATTAATTAAATATTGGCCAATTATATAAAAATTCATTTTAAAGAGTCTTCACGAATTAAGAAATAATATTGGATGATTTAATCGCTCGACTTTTCCTTCAAGAAAAGCAATTTAGTAAAATTTTCTTTATATATACTACATTCATCAAGATTCTGTAAATTATTCTTTATCTATTGTATTATTTAAAACAAATAATCTAAAGCATTTCATCTTGGATATATATCCGGTAAATTGGAAAAACATAAACTTTAAAATTGTGGATAAAGAGTAGTATTCGTTAGATGATCTGATGGGAGTTCTCTAAGTGGGACATAAAATTGTTATCTACTTTTACCTAAGTACTCAATGTTTCTACCTCGTTAATTTTCAAAGTAGAATTTAACAATTAGTAACACCTGATACTAATTCTTATTAAAAAAAAAACAGTAAAAAAAAAAATGGGTGGAGGTTGGGGGGGGGGGAAAGTGTGGAGTTTGAGAAAACTAAACATCTAAATACTGCAAAAGAATAAAAGTTTTTCTTTTTTTTTAAAAAAATAATTAAGAGGACCAGTAAAATACTAAATTGGCGAAACGTGCCAAGCCGATTGTCTGTCTAAACCGAAAATAGTAGACATCTCTTCTTTCACATTTCGATAAGTTCATCACCATTATGCACTGAAATAACGCTACGTTTAACCTTACACTTTATATTTTAACCGAAAATATCATCACCATTATGCACTGAAATAACGCTACGTTTAACCTTACACTTTATATTTTAACCGAAAATAGCCAAATTATTGCGTGCGCCTTTCTCCCTCGTCAGCTGTAAGAAAAGTTTTATGAGTCAAGCACATATCTCCCTTATTGTTGTCATATCGTCATTATTCAAACTTGGCCGCGCTAGTTACAGGGACGGACCTATGTGTGTTGGGGTCAGGTGACCTCACTGAGTTTCTATTATTATTTTTAGTACTAACGAACTCGCGTTTGAAATCATGAACTCAATACCGAATCTTGAGTTAGAAATGATCAAATAAGGAACTCACTAACGAATCCCGTGATTCAAATCAGGAAGTCACTTACAAATCCCGGGATTCAAATCAGGAACTCACTAACGAACATCGAGATTGAAATCATCGACTCACTAACAAACCTCGAGATGAAATGATCGACTCACTAACTGTTTCTTTTGTGTTTAAGAACAATGAGCTCTGTTGTTGGAGATGACAAAGAGCATATAGAATGCAGCTCTGAATGTGAAATCTTTCATTAGAATCTTGTGTCCAACGGTACAGCAAATATATGGAATACAAGACACACAAAACGAGGCATAACAGACTAGTACACATCAACTACACCTCGTCACTATTTTACCTATTATTACAACTAATACCCTTTATCTTTTCACCCCATCTCAAACTAATATGTGGTTCAACCACATTTAGTTTGTCTTTAATAGTGAAGAATGCTGTGATAGGCAAGGGTTTACTAAATATATGTCAGCTATCTCTGTTGATGAAGGTATATAACAGACTCTAAGCTTCTTTTCCAACACCAGATTTCTAATGAAGTGAACATCCACTTCAATATGTTTTGTTCTTGCATGATACACAGGATTTTGTGCCAAATTAGTTGCACCTGTGTTATCACACCACAATATTGTGCCAAATTAATTGCATAATCCATGTTTATGCTCCCGCATCACATATTCCATTCACAACTTGACCTGGCAACTACAGATTGCCTTTTAGAACTCCAAATGATCAATTTTCTCAAATAAAAATGCTTTGGATTTTGTCATAATCCAATTTAATCTAGGATGATTGAATCATGATTTTGGGGGTGATTTTAGGGTTTTATGGCGAGTCCAAGAATGTATCTTATTGCCTATTCCGATTCACAACTTGAGTTCCTGGAGTAATTACGGGCATTTCTTCGCCTTTTTTGTCTATTGACCCGAAATTATACTCAAAATCCAAATGATCAAGGATTTTCCCAAATACATCAAGTTAATGGCAAAAACATGCCAGAAACGCAGTCAGATCGACAGATTATTGCTGGAGTTTCAACCGTTGGAACAAGAATTCCACCATTCAGATTGAAGAAGTAGGAGGGACGAACAAACCCTCCAAATTTTTCTGTTTAGATACCCGATCGTTGCCGGAAAGATGCTGCTGTATCACCAAAAACACAGCGAGATCGGTGGCTAATTTATAGAGTTTGAACCGTTGGAATGAAGATTCCTCTGGTCAAATTGAAGAAGAAGGGAGAAAATACAAGCCCTCCAAATTTCAGACCGATCGGAGCGCGTCTTGATGCCCGATCGTCGCCAAGAAGTTGCGGCTGTATCAAAAACGCAGCGGAACCCTAATTGGGAGCGGAGGGTCGGCGCCTATTGCCGCCAATTGAACCGTTGGAAAACAATCCCTCCGGTCGAATCAATTATTAGGAGGACCGAACAAGCCCTCAAAATTTTAGGTCGATCGGAGTTCGTTTGATTTCTCGGTCGTGGCAAAGAAGTTACTGCAGGCACCAGCAGGATCTGGACAGCAGCTACCAGATCGGCGGCTCATTCCTGGAGTTTCAGTCATCGAAAGAATGATTCCACCGGTCACATCGAAGAAAAGTGAGGGAAGAACGATCCCTCCAAATTTTGTGCCGATCGGAATCCGTTTCGAGGTCTGATTGCCACCGGAAAGACACTGATCCCTCCAAATTTCGTGCGAGTTCTCGAGCTCCAAGGATCGAGCCGAGCTCCTTAGCTCTCCAGGTTCTTACAATTGTTATTTTAAATTATTATATAATTTGCAAGTCTTTATTATATGTGTAATGTTTTTTATCACAATCACATTGCACCACAAAGACTCGAGATATCGAGCATCGGCATTCGAGCTTTACGGACTCGTCTTGCCCTAAGACCGAGCTCGGCTCGGCATCATATTATATAAGACCGAGCTCGGCCTCGGCATCATATTGGGAGCTCTCTCGAGCGTATCTTTTATAAGACCGAGCTCGGCCTCGGCATCATATTTGGAGCTCACCGATGGGCAAATCTTTAATAAGTCCGAGCTCGACTCGGCATCCTATTTGGAGCTCACCGATGGGCGAATCTTTTATAAGACCGATCTCGGCTCAGCATCATCTTTTATAAGACCGAGCTCGGCCTCGGCATCATATTGGGAGCTCTCTCGAACGAATCCTCGACATGATAGAGTTACTATAAAATAGTGAATAAAGCCAAGTCAATGACAGTGCTTATATCACTCCCGACCTGCCAATAAGCCACGATGCGAGGCGGTTGGAAGATCCCACGAAGGATACCTTATTCGACCAGATCATAAGCACTATGAAGTGCGACAGTCAAATAAGGAGTTATTTAATTCGACCAGTTCATAAGCCTGACGAGGCATGACAGTCGAATCGAGCTCCGACCTAATAGCCAAGTCAAGCCCATGAGGCAGTATAATGTTAGGTCGACTCATCTTCAAGTGTACCATGAGTCATGTGCTCATACTACACTTCGAGGGGCTTAGGGGAATTAAGTCCAAGGACTACACCCCATAAGGCAATGTCGCAAGGGAATTAATTCCAAGGGACTACACCCTAGGCAAATAATCAACAAACACAAAAGTGAAAAAAGCCAAGTCAATGACAGTGCTTATATCACTCCCGACCTGCCAATAAGCCACGATGCGAGGCGGTTGGAAGATCATACAAAGGATACCTTATTCGACCAGATCATAAGCACCGCGAAGTGCGACAGTCGAATAGGGAGTGCATAATTCGACCTGGTCATAAGCCTGACAAGGCAAGACAGTCAAGTCGAGCTCCGACCAAATAGCCAAGTCAAGCCCATGAGGCAGTACAATGCTAGGTCGACTCATCTTCAAGAAGACGGTTCGCATAGTCGGGCCAAACATCCCAGTCAAGAGCCAAACGAGCTAATGAGGCAAAAAAGGCCAAGGCAAAGGCACGGTTCGTGAAGTCGGGCCAAAACATCCTGCGCGTCGACCCGCCCATAGCAAAAATAGTCCAAAGGACAAAAAATGCCAAGGCAAACGGGTCAATCTCAGCTAAAACACACAAGTTCAATAAGAACCAAAGGTTCATAATACACTTGGGGGGCAACATAGACATCGACACGCGAAAAATAAAGCAAAAGCAAAACAGAGCCAAGGCTCGAAAGCTGAAACACATCGATGTGGAAAAGAGGTTAAAAGAGAAAAGGAAACAAAATACTGCAAAAACTAAAGCAAAATAAAGCTAGGCATCGAGTTCGGATCATGTCCAAATCTCTCGGTAGTCATGTGTCATGAGTCATGAACGACAAGGAAACACTATGACACCGAGATCCGGAGCGACAGTTACGTATTACCAGTCTTTTTAGACAGTAATTACTAGGACATCGTAGCCGGAAATGTATATCGACAGCCGAAAGGGCATCGATTTCGACAAACGAAAGGAGGCAGCCAGGGGCATCTCTTCTACTACGCAACAACAAAGAAAAGTCCAAAAAATGCTAAGGCATGGAAGACAAGTTACATATGATCGACAAACGGAACTTCTGAAAGTATAACGAAGATGATGAATCTGTATTATACTTCGGGGGGCTTATAACAACGAGTCGACATTGAATACTGATGAAAAGGCGAGCAAAGAAATGGGAATCGACATGCGACAAATGGCGAAAACCTAGTCACGAAGACCAGCCATAACAAGGCAAAGTTCAGAAGGTCGAATATAAATTCAAAAGAACAACGGCTAAGAAGTAGCATCGAGCCCAGTCGACTTACGGAACCCGATGACCGCATCTTTTATGGCCGCCTCGACCTGTGAGGGAACTCGATCAAGCTCGACCTGCAGCACATCCCACTCCTTCCGAGTCTGCTTAACTTCAGCCAGAGAGAAATTGAGCTCCATCTGCATCCTCTCGAAATCCACCGACAGGTCTGCACTGCAGACAGCGAGAGTCCGCAGGTCGGACAAAGTGCCCAATAAAATACAAATATGATCCAAACCTAAGGTTCTCATGATACTTGGGGAGCAGAAATCGACATATGTACATCGACATTGGAGAAGCCGATGTGCGAATAAGGCCAAAGGCCGCAATAAAGAAAGATAGTCTATATCAAAGATTGCAAAGGAAAAGAAGGATTAAATCAGATTCTTCAGAGAAGTCAACTTCAATCGAGACAGTCCCAAGTTGGACATCTCATCATTCCTTCGACAGCTACGGCATCGAAGTCAATGTCAACTTAGCCACACATTATAAGTCCAAGGGACAGATAATGCCAAGGCAAAAAAGTCTGCAAAGCGGACATGGAAAGTCTGTATATCGGATTCCACGGGAAATAAGTCCGCAGGGCAGATTTAAATTCAGGGCATTGGATGACAGTGGCCGAGATACACCTTTGACAGATCCGACCTGACCTCAAGAGCTCAGATAGATCTGGGGGGCTTATGATGATACGGGATTTCACCCCTCCACATGGAATTATCTAATTGGTCCGGCTGGCGTGTGAAGAGTCCAAGTCCCTAGTACTCACCTCGAGTCGGATAAGAGACGAGTCAGTGAAGACCGCAGCAGCCAACAGGTTATACAAATGTCTCATCTCGAACCATCCATGTCGGTGGTATACGAGTCGAGACCAAAGTTCCAGCCCAGCTTCACAAGCCCAATATCCCTAGGATTACTTGGGCAAGGGGCAAGGCCCAATAAGGGTTATTTATGTCAATAGACAAAACCGCCCTAGGTTTAGGGCAGAAGAAGGGCTTATGCCTATAAATACACTACTCCAGGAACTACGTAAGGCTTGATTCCTGGACAATACACAGGATACGTAGGCAATCCAAGATACATTCTTGGACTCAGCCATAAAACCCTAAAATCATCCCCAAAATCATCTTTGATTCAATCATCCCTAAATTAAATTGACCCGAAATTATACATGACAAAATCCAGCATCGTCAACATACAACAGCCTCCAATAGATTTTTTGTCTGAGGGGCATGCTGCCTAGTTGGCATCTATGAAACCATGTAGATCCAATTTCTTGCTAGGTATAAAGTGCATGCCATGTCTTAATGTTCCTTGCACAAATCTAAGTAATCTCTTGAGAGTTTGCCAATTTTCAGTGTAAGGCACTTCGTATAAACTAACTTAAAGTGTTGACAATGTATGCAATGTAAGGTCTAGTCATGGTAATGTACTGTAATGCACCAATAACACTTCTGTAAATCCCAAGATTAGCGAATGGTTTTCCTTGTTTTAAGAACAACTTGCTTTCTAGCCACCGTTGGTGTAGGACAGTGTTTAAGGTACTCTACACTCAACCATGTCAACAGCTGAGATGCATAATAGGACTAAGTCAAATACAGGCCACTGTTGTCTCTAATCACTTGCATTCCCAGTAAATGTGATACAGTCCCCAAATCTTTCAAAGAGAACTTAGAATCTAATAGTCTGATAAATTTATGAATTAGTGTGTGTGAGTTCCCTGTCAATAGTATGTCATCAACATACACCAAAGTGAACAACACTTTTTCATCAATCTTGAAGATAAATAAAGATGTATCACACACAAACTGATTGAATCCCAGCTCAACAACTGAGATCTAAGAGCATCAAACCATGCCCAGGGGCTTGTTTCAGCGCGTAAAGAGCTTTGTTTAGTTTGCACACAAAATGAAACGTGGTAGGATACACAAACCCTTCTGGCTGCTCCATGTAAATTGTTTCTTGTAAAGGACCATTGAGGAAGGCATTATTTATGTCTATTTGGTGAATTGGCCAGTTCATAGACACGGCTAATGACAACATTATCCTAATTGTAGAAGACTTAACAACATGATTGAATGTTTCATTATAATCTATGCCATATTTCTGACTGTACCCCTTGGCTACAAGTCTAGCCTCGTGTTTCAAAATGGTCCAATCTAGTCTATGTTTGATATAGAAGAACCACATGTTTCCAACAACACTTTTCCTGGTTGGTGTTTCACAAGTTCCTAGGTTTTATTGTGCACGAGGGCCTTATACTCTTCACTCGTGGCCTCTTTCCATTCTGAACTTTGAATAGATTTTGACACATTTGCAGGTTCAGTTGGAAATGTGTGAATATTAGTAATAGAAGCAGAATAAACCTTGGGTTTGAATATCAGTTAGTCCCTTGAAAAGGCTTTGGTTAAATTTAGAGGGGGGGGGGGTGAATAAACTTAACACTTAAAACTTTTGGAGTTAACACACTCAACAACTTCAAACAGGCTGATAGCTCAGTAGTCTACTGACACTCAGTAGTCTGCTCACTATTGACTTTACTGAATTTGTTGCAACGGAATATATTCAAGTTAAACCATTTTACTTGTTGTTAAAGTATGATACCAAGTATTAGATACTCTGTAGTGTATGTGTTTGATTCAGTTGCTAGTTTAGTAGGTTGATGTGTTAAATATACTAAATGCAGAATATAAATGCAGAAAATAAGTAGTCAGATTTTATAGTGGTTCCAGGTGGTGTAATCATGTCGGCCACTCTTCTCCTGTGATGTTGAAGGTAATTCACTAGATATTCTTGAGGTAGCAGTTACGAAAATCCCTAAGTTGCTTGTCCATCACCAATAACTATGGCTTCACAAACTGAACACTAGGAACAGGTAGGATTGCTGCTCCAAAGTCTTCCACTGGTCCTTGAATGGTAGGATTGCCTCTTCACCAGCTCCACCACAAGCAACAGTCCTTGACACCCAAAGATGCTTCACTGTCTTCAGTAGATTTCTTATAAAAGAAGGTTTGAATCAAGTAAGTGAGTCAGCTTTCAGCAGCTTGATCAGGATGATATGATCAGCAGCTTGAGGTCTTCAAGTGTGTAAACTTGATGTAGCTTGAAAGCAGATTACACTTGAAGAGTTTTACTGGATCAATAGCTTTATGCTCAGAAGGTTCAGCAGGGTATTTTCTTGATGAGAATCTGAAGCTCAAGATTATATGTTGTTTTTCTCTTAAAAATCATCACTTGTATCTGAATTAGGAGTCCTCTATTTATAGTAGGAATCTTTGTCACTTATGTTTGAAATTCAAACATAGCCGTTTCAGATTTTGTCTCATTTGACTTGCTTTATGTCACTGTTCATAGTACTGACACTGTCAGAATGCTTTTTGACAGTTTACAGTATGTCCACCCTTTGACTTGTATCTATTGGATAAAGCTCTGTTTCTTTCCAACGTCCATTTAATTTTAACCATTGATTTTTTTGAAAAATCCAGAGGTTGTTAGCTGTCCATTTCTTTGTAATCTTCCAATGTAACCTTTGAATAATCCGAGATATACATCAGCAGGTTCCTCTGAATGTAAGTCTGCTGAAATGTATATCAGTCAGCTGTTCCAAGGTTGCTGTGTTTATAAAAACACTTTAGCTGACTTCTCTTATATATAAATTTTTATTGTGAAGTTAGATTACACCATTTTGAATATAACTAAGTTCCAATCACCACTTAACTTGTGGAACTTAGACCTTGTACACAAGGTATATGTAATCGTTTTAGTAATCACAGACTTCCCTAAATTATGATTCCATATCCTTGACTTTAAATACTAAGTTTGATCCCTTAGCATTCAGTAACTGAGTTTGAGCCCCCAGCCTTCAATCTTCAGCAGGTTCCTATACTAGTCTACTGAATCAGGTACCCTACTGATAAAGACAAGTCTGCTGATGTAAGTCAGTTGACCTTTTACAGTGCTTGTTTGATCAAACCTATACAAGATCAAACTCTAATAAGCCTATACATTTGATCTAGACATCTTTTTGCCTTTTCTCTATAACATCTAGTCGGGCACTCATCGCTAAAACTTAAAATAAGTCCAACAATTTCCCCCTTTTTGGTGATGATGCCAATACCCTCCTTACAGCCAAGAAAAAAGATTAAAAACAAAAACAGAACAAATATAGTCATTTCTCATTATAATCAGTTGTTCAAAAGTATTACAGGCTAGATTCAACAAAAATAAAATGCATGTGTAAGTATGCTGATCTAGTGTCTTCTTTCTCTTTCTTCTCTTTCCTTCTCTTGCTGCTCAGAATATCCTCTTATTTCTCTAACCATTTCTCTCATCCATTCATTTTCAATAAGAGAGAAATCAATGTGAGGATTCACTTCTTTCCACCATTTCCATGCCTTAGGTAGAGTAAGGTTGATCTGATGTACTCTAAAGCCTAAACGCATGTATAATTCTTTGAATTCCTTCTGTGATTCCTTTGCTGATGTGATAGGAAGACTTCTTCCACCTCTACCACCTCTTCCACCTCTATGTGCATATCTTAAAGCTTTAACCCTTGCTTCCCAAAACTTAAGTCCCGGAAAGAATTTAGTCCCTCATGGAAACCCTTGTCATGGTAAGGTCTTCTCTTGTTGTTGTACAACTTTTTATATTCTCTAGAAGATCATCAGTAAGTGGAAGTCTACCAGGTGCAGGTTCTCTGAAAGCATTGGTGTCAGCTTTCCATCTCTTCTTTGCAAAATTCCTAGCAGCCTCTTTTGCTCTATTGTTTCGCTCTCTTCCCCCTTATTGACATCATCAACAAAACGGGACAGCAGGCCATGAACACTCTCCTGTGTGATCACTAGATTGTTCAGTTGACACTCCATAACCTATGTTCTAGTGTCAACTGCTGTGATTCTTTCTTGCATTGTTTGCTCCTGTAGATTGATTGTATTACCTTGTCCTTCAGAAACTTCTCCTTCATTGTATTACCTTGTCTGATCCCTTTTACATCTTGAGCAAGATCAGCAAGAGCATACTAAGTGGAGGTAATATTGGAAGCAATAATTTAAGTAGTTCTTCATCTATTCTCCACTAAATTCATCAAATCTTCAAACCTCTGCTCTTTCCTGTCAAGTTGAGTTCTTAATCTTGTAATGTCACTCCTGACAGCCTTCAACTCATCCACAATCTGTGGTGGTACTCCACCAGCCATTCCTCCAGCCATATGTCCAGTAGACTCATCAGTAGGATCCTCTAAATTATATTGTGCCATTTGTCTGCTGACAACCATGGCCCAGCTCATATCCTTTCCAGCAGGGTTAGGTCTTTGGAATTCCTCTAGAATTGGATCTAGGGCAGGTTCCTCAAAAATAGGTACAAATGCCTGTTGAGGTTCATCAGCAATATGTTCTTCTTCAGGCACTTGAAACTCCCCATCACTGTAGTCATAGTCCAGCAGCTGCTCATCCTCATCAATAACAGCAGTCTGTTGACTATCTTTACCTACAGTGGAATTTCCTCCAATAGGCTCTACTACAGCAGCCTGTTCAACAATAATAGCAGGGGTTACCTCCAAACCCATTTCTAGTTCCAACCTGTGTCTAGGTGCTGTTTGAACCTCAGCAACCTGTACCACCAGTTCCAACCTTTGTTCGAGTCTTTGTCGATCCTCAACGACTCGAACCTCCTCAACAATCAATGGTGATCCTTCAAATCCCATCACCATGTCTAACCTCTGAGCTATCACTGACTGTTCCTCAGTGATCAGTACTCTCTGTACAAGGATTGCAGGGAATTCATCAATATTTTCTTCTTGAAACCCTCTAGCATGAGCAATCCTTCTTAGAGTATTAACAGTTTTGGATAAAGTGCCCTCAGTGTCAATCCAGTCTTGATATTGAACTGAATCCTCAGAACTGACATCAGGTTCACTAAGATCAGTAACCCTTTCTTTATCTAAATCTACATTCTACTGATCTTCAGGATGTTCAATAGATTCAACAACAAATAAAACATCAGACACGCCAACCAGACTATTTGCACCAATGTGTATACCCTCATTGATTAGTGCCTCCAGATCATCCATGGTAAGATCCTCCAGATCTTCCTCCATTTGACTAGTCTGCTGGCCCTCAGCAGACTTACCAGTATCAGTGGACTGTTGTATACTTGGTTCATTTAATAATGCAGTCCCACTGACTCCTCCTGGACCAGAGGGATGATCATCACCAAAATCAGATGATGAAGAGTCATCATTGTCTGATTCATTTCTAGGATCTCTAAACTTGATACCCTCTTCCTTCCTTTGCTCATAAAAAAGATCCATCAATTTTGCTTCCAACAAAGAGGTATCAACCAGATCAAGTAAACTCTCCACTCCCAACTTCTCAAGAGCCCATTCCTCAAAATCTGTCATTGGTTCTGCAGCTGGCTTTTGTCTTTTATAAAACCCAAACTTCCATTGAAAGTAGTTTGCAACCAGTAGGAGTTTAGGATCAACATATCCTTCTTTCTTCTTCTTCTCCTTCCTTTCAAATGGCATGGTTGGCCTTCTGGGAGTAGTTTGAATACCTTGCTAACCTCCAAATGTCTCAACAAGCAAGGTAAGAGTTTCTTCAACAGATGCTTTTAGGTCAGTAGGTTCTTCAGGTTGAACATTTGTACCTACTACCTCCATCTGCTCCACACTTGCTTCCCCCTGATTTACATGCTCACCAGCAGGGTCAGCAGCAGACTGCTCTTCCCCCTGAACTATTGCAGAACTTGCAGGGTCTTGTACCAAATTTTCAACTTCCACAGCAGGTGCAGACACAGTAGATTGATGTGGTTCTTCAGTAAGTTGCTCAACAACAACTTGTGCAGCTTCAGTAGGCTCAGCAGCCTTTACAGGGGAGCATTCAACAACTTCTACAGCAAGCTCAGGTTCAGCAGTCTGCTGTGATTCTTCGGTAGGTTGCTCAACAACCTATACTATCTCAGTAGGCTTAATAGTTGTTAGGGGCTCAGCCTCAATAGCCTCTTCTTCCTCTTCTTCTCTTGAGCCTCTAGAATCCTTAACTGCTTCCCCTTTCCATGTTTCTTTCTCTTAGAAATTTCCTTCATCCTCTTGGAAAGTTGCTCTGTTTCAATCTCAGTAGCCTTTCTCTTTCTACTGAATTCTTTCTGTTGCTCCTTCAAAACTTCAGCAACAGACTTCTTCTTTGCAACTACAGCAGGGTCAGTAACTTCAATTTCAGCTGGACCCTCAGTAGACTCAGCAGTCTCTGCTGTTTGCTTCCTTGTCTTTCTAGGCTTTAACATTTCAGTTATCTTTCTTGTGTCAGCAGCCTTTCTCTTCTCAACAGTCTTCTTAGGTGCAGCAGACTTACTAACTTTCTTAATATGCTCACCACTAGCATCATCATCTTCATCATCATTATCACTTTGTGTAGCCTCAGCATCCACATCTTCATCATCATCCAAACCAGGGATGAGATAGTCAATCTCTTTCTTGTATCTGGATTTATTTAACTTTTCAGGTGCAATATCAGCAATTCCCAAGTGATTCAGTAGGGCCTGAACCAACAATCCCAAAGGTAAAGCCTTGGATTTCCTTGTCCTTTCTATTTCTTCTGTTATCACTTTCTTCATGTAGTGGACAAAGAATCCAGCCCAATCAAACTTCATGCTTCTGCATATGATCATTAACAGTTCTATTTTGGGTCCTGATAAGGTATCCAGGCTTTCATTGAGTCATAAGATGTTCTTTGCAATAATTTTGCTCAGCAGGTTGTACTCCATCCCTATATACTTCACATTGATGCCCAGTGTTGATTTAATGGCATCATTAGTCTTTATTCTGTCAACAAAGTCCAGTTTTGACAACCACATTTCCTCAGGATTGGTTGGAGCATCGATTACTGGTGCAAAACCAAAAGCTTCCCTCCGTAGGTTTGAGAAAACTTCAATCTCCTGGGCATTCACCGTTGTAGTAAATGCCTCTCTATTGTCTCTTATCACAATGTTTTTCCAGAAACTAACAACAATTGTATATGATATTCTTTCCAATCTTATATTGAGCACATTTTCCAAACCTTCATATCTCCTGATTCTACGACCAATATTGATAGCTAATTCTGTTTTGTTAGCATCAACAACACACACTTTGACTTGTTCCGATGTGAACATCATCCTTATCCGCCATTGTTTAAGAAAAAGATGAAGAAGATAACTTACAAATCTGTGTTCACACGGTGTATACACAGAGAAAATCAATATGAGTGTTTGATAGTAACTTATGTGTATAGGTCTGTATATATAACAGAGAGTAGAGGTTGGAAACTGTCAGATCATGTACTGTAGCATTAACCACGATTAAATATGAGTAAATGAGATCTTGACACGTGGCCCATAACTCATCCATAAAGATTTGTAACCGCTCGATCATGTAACTGCAGTTATAAAGATAAGATAAATATCCTGCTATTTTGCTTTTTGACTTTAGTAAAGTTTGACTGTAACGTATCCTTCAGCAGCCTTGTCATCAGTAGAGTTGGTTCAGCAGCCTGCTGATAAAGATGCCTCAGCAGCCTCCTGATAAAGTTACTATGCTGATCTTCAATCTTCCCTTGTTTTGTCCAACTGATAATACAAGATGAAGTTTAATACCAATGACTGATCTGTCAAGTGAGCTCACCCAACAAGACAATGACCAATCCCCTTGGCAACTTCATTTGCTCAATTGATATGAATCTGAGTCTAAGTCCTTCTCATGATCCTCTCATATTTCGGGCTGGGCCTAAAACTCAAGTGCCAAACAAAAAGAGGCTCGAGGTTTTGGATAAATTAGCCCAATTCACAATGTGGATCCATTAAAACCATTATATTTGCGTGTGGGCTGCCTGAATAAATGGCCCAACATTTTGGCCTTTATTATGGTATTATATTATATATTTATTATGCAATATTACTCAAATAAATGACAAAAACTTGGCTGAATTTGGAGAATGAAATGGCGCCACTTTTTTCTAGCTTTGGAAGGTGAGAAGTCAAGTTTTGTGTATTCCAAGTACATTGAATCAAGATGGATGTCTTTTGGGGCACCTATTTTAAGTGCATTGAATCAGGAGCTTTACTTATCCAAAATTGATGATCCACATATGCATTTCATAGTAGAAAACCTGATCTTCAACTTTCGTCAAGGGGTCGTCTTCATTTGAATAATTTATAATGGTCAAAATTGCCTAAACAGCTGCGGAACAGAAACTGGAGAATATAAAGAAGATACATTGAACCTGGATGAAGCTCCTTGGATGCGCCAATATGCATTTAATTTAGGATAAAATTTTCATCTTATTATTATGAATTCATGTACTTATTTTCCTATAAATAGTCTTTGTATTTGTACTTGAAAATCAGAACTTGTTATCAATATAAATCATATTTTATTCTTCACTTGGAAAAGTGTTGTGTGAGTTTCTCTGGAAAGGGAATTCAAATTTCGGATTATCAAGGACTTGAGCAATCCTTGTGGTTATCCATATACCAAGGTGCTTAGAAACAGGTTTTCTAAGTGTTGAGGTTTTATTAAGGTGCCTTCACACAGGTTGTGATTGTGTCGCGGAGCTTATTATTCCAAGGTGCTTCCACACAGGTTTTGGTTGTGTCAAGGACCTATTCCAAATACCTCAAATCCACGATCCTAAGTATTCATTCGATCCGAAGCCTTCCTCCGGGCGGTTTCGCATCATCAATTGTCCAAACATAAGTACATGGAATTGTTGATAGCAATGACTAATCTGCTAAGTGAGCTCACCCAACATAGAAAAGACTAATCCCCTTGGTGAATTCCAGTACATTGCGGATCATAGATGTATCAGTCAACTTTTATAATTCCAAGTTTTGTCCTTAACTTAGCAAATCTTTCACTTTGTCCAATGGTTTTGTGAAAATATCAGCAACTTGATCTTCAGTAGGGATGTAAAGAACCACGACATCCTTCTTCTCAACATGATCTCTTATAAAATGATGTCTCACATCAATGTGCTTGGTTCTTGAGTGCAAAACAAGATTTTCTGTGATTGCAATTGCACTTGTGTTGTCACACATTATAGGAATTTCTCTTTCTTCAATTCCATAATCACTTAACTGTTGTCTTAACCTTAATATTTATGCACAGCAGCTCCCAGCAGCAACATATTCAGCTTCAGCAGTGGAAGTTGATATTGAATTCTGTTTCTTGCTGAACCAGGAAACCAGTCTATTTCTCATTAACTGACAGGTCCATGTGGTGCTTTTTCTATCAATCTTGCATCCAGCATAATCAGAATGTGAGTAGATATAACCTTGAAGGTTCCATCTTTTGAATACCAAATCCCTACATCCAAAGTCTCTTTTAGATACTTGAGAACTCTTTTGACTGCAGCTAAATGACTTTCCTTAGGTTTTGATTGAAATCTTGCACAAACACCTACAGCAAAGGATATATAAGGTCTGCTTGTAGTGAGGTACATCAGACTGCCTATCATCCTTCTGTATAAGGTATGATCAACATCTTTGCCTTCTTTGTCTTCATCCAATTTAATGTTTGTACTCATAGGAGTTGATACTTTGGTGCTGTTTTCCATACCAAACTTCTTCAGCAGCTCCTTGGTGTACCTGGTTTGATGAATGAAGATTCCATCTTTCATTTGTTTGACTTGCAAACCCAAAAAGTAATTCATTTCTCCCATCATACTCATTTGGAATTTACTTTTCATGAGATTAGCAAACTTCTCACATAGAAATTCATTTTCAGAGCCAAAAATTATGTCATCAACATAAATCTGTACCAGCAGGGTGCTGTTTCCTTCATTGATTCTGAAAAGAGTCTTGTCAATGGTACCTTTGGTAAAACCATTGTCCACCAAGAATTGAGATAGGGTCTCATACCATGCTCTTGGTGCTTGTTTCAAACCAGAAAGTGCTTTATTGAGTCTGTACACTTTATATTCTTGATCTTTAACTTCAAAACTAGGAGGTTGCTGAACATAGACCTCCTCTTCCAAAATGCCATTGAAAAATGCACTTTTGACATCCATCTGATATACCTTGAAGTTCTTATAAGCAGCATATGCCAAGAATAATCTGATAGCTTCCAATCTTGCAACAGGGGCATATGTCTCATCAAAATCTATTCCTTCTACTTGAGAATAGCCTTTTGCTACTAGTCTGGCCTTATTCCTCACAATGGTACCAGATTCATCCAATTTGTTTCTGTATAACCATCTTGTTCCAATAATGTTTGCATGATTAGGCCTTTCCACTAGTGTCCAAACTTGATTTCTTTCAAATTCATTCAATTCTTCTTGCATAGCAATTATCCAATCTGGATCTGATATTGCTTGTTCAACAACTTTAGGTTCCATTTGAGATAGAAAACAAGTAAACATAGCTTCTAATTGTCTTCTAGTCCTCACACATTGCTGTACATTGCCAATAACTTGCTCAGTAGGGTGATCCTTTAACCATTGTGGATTTTGGTTAGATTGATTCTCAGGAACATCATTTTCAGTAGGGTCTGTTGTTTCTTCAACAGGGGGTTCAGCAGATCCTTGAACTGCTTCAATTGTTGCATCAGTAGTGTTACCAGCAGGGGGTTCAGCAGGGGTAGAGTCAGAAACCTTTAAGTCATTAAACCTTTCCAAAACATCAACACATTCTGGATCAGTGACTTGTTGATTCTCAGCAGGTTCTGAATCTTCATCTTCCATACCAGTGAACTTAGGTTCATCAAATACAACATGTATTGTTTCTTCATGTTTCAATGTCCTTTTGTTCAATACCCTAAATGCCTTGCTGACAGAAGAATAACCCAAAAAGATTTCTTCATCTGATTTAGGTTGGAAGGTCTTCAATTGCTCCTTATGATTTAAGATAAAACATTTGCTTCCAAATGGATGAAAGTAAGATATATTAGGTTTTCTTCCATTCCAAATTTCATAAGGTGTGTTTTGCAGCTTCTTGTTCACTGAGGTTCTATTTTGTGTATAGCATGCTGTATTGACTGCTTCAGCCCAATATCTCTCAGGCAATAATGCTTCACAAATCATTGTTCTATCTGCTTCCTTTAAGGTTCTGTTTCTTCTTTCAGCAACCCCATTTTGCTGAGGTGTACCGGCAGCAGCAAGTTGATATAGTACACCATTTTGCTCACAATATTCTCTTATAACTTTGTTGAGAAATTCAATACCCTTATCTGATCTGATCTTAACTACTATCAAACTTTTCTCATTTTGCAATCTCTTCAAAAGTTCAGGCATCTTTTGAAGTGTTTCACTTTTCTTGTTCATGAATATTACCCAAGTGTATCTTAAATAATCATCCACAACCACTAAGGTGTACTTCTTTCATGTTACACTTGTTGGTGTTACTGGTCCAAATAGATCCATGTGCATCAGCTCCAAAACTCTTTTTGTTGACTGCTTAGTTTTTGATTTGAAGCTTGATTTTGTCTGTTTACCTTGCTGGCAGGCATCACATATAGCATCCTTCTTGAATGTGATCTCAGGTAAACCAATCACCAGTTTCTTCTTCACCAACTGATTGATATCATCAAAATTTAGATGATTCAACTTCTTACGCCATAGCCAATTAAGTTCTGACTTGGTATGCACAATCATGCAAGTTTCTGGAACAGCAGTGGACCAATCTACAACATACATGTTTTGTTGTCTTATTCCAGCCAACACAACTTGATCACCCTTTCACTAATGACAATACAGGCGCCCTTGTCAAAAGTAACCTTGTAGCCCATGTCACCAAATTGTCCAGTGTTCAGTAGGTTGTAGTCCCGTCCTTCCACATATGCAACATTCCTGATTGTTAATCCATTTCTCACAAGTGTGCCATATCCTCTTGTGTATCCTGGTGTGTTCTTGTTGCCAAAATTCACTCTTGGACCATCATTTGCCAAAAAGTTTGACAGACAGTGCTTATTCTTTGTCATATGTTTGGAACATCCACTGTCAAAGTACCAGACACCCTACAAAACAAAGTTAATGCATTTTAGGTACCCAAAACTGTTTGGGTCCATAGTGGTCAGTGGCAATCATGACCCTTGGCAAATTTCCATAAGGTCTTCTTTGAAAGGTATCATACTTTTGTTCATACATGTATTCCACACGTCCATAAGGTTTAACATTTGGTTGTGTAGGACTCACATATGCTTTCTGGACTTTTGGTATATAGTGCTGTTTGGAGTGATTTCTTTTGTTAGAAGCACTAGGATAACCAAAGGTTTGCTGTCTGTTAGGAACAGCCCTGTAATATGGAGTCTGTTGAGGTCTCTGCTGAGGTCTTATGTAAGTCCTCTGCTGAGTCCTCTGCTGATTCCATTGCTGAGGTTTTACCCTAGCAGTATGGTTATATCTATTGTTTCTAGCAGTGGGGGCAGGAATATTCCAATCATCATCAATAGGGAACAATCTACCTTTCCCCCTGAGATAAGTATCCCTAGAATGATTGACATTTTTAGGTTTAGGATTCTTATCCTTGGAATATTTCTGATTTTTACCCTTTTGTGGTCCAGCAGACTTGGTAGCAGGTCTGCTATCAATAGGTCTAGAAGGTACAGTAGTCCTATTTTTGGATTTATTCTTTTTGTTAGGTGTTGTTGACCTTTTTGACTTCTGATTTTGCTTCCTTGAAGTCTTCTCAGTAGACTTTACTGCCTCAGCAACCTTTTTGGGAGTTGGATCTTGTGGAGGCACAAACTTAGGACCAATTCTGGTGCTAGGTTCAATGACCTTACTGGATCCACTCTTATTAGATTGTTGAGTTCCAAATCCAAGGCCTGTTCTATCACTATAAGGCTTTCCAGATTTCAATGCAGTGGAGGAACAAGATTGTTCAGCAGATTCAGCAGCTACTGAATGTACAACAGACTTATGTTGATTATGTCCCACTTCTTTTTCCTTACCCTTGAGAACTCTTAATTCAGCTTTTAATCTTTCACTTCTGATTGAAGAGCTTCTTTTTCAGCCTTCACAATCTCATAACCAAATTGTATTATCCTCAGTTGATTAAGTATGGCATCCAAAGTTTCTTCATTGTCAGAATTTTTAGGATTTGAACCACAAGTTGATTCACAATCACTTCCAGCAGGAGTGTTAATAGATACAGAATTGTATACCTCCTCGGTTTCATCCATATTTGCCATTAAAGCATAATCATCCATATCAACAACAAGTGCAGTATCATCATATTCATTTTCTTTTTCTGATTCTACTTCATATCCTGATTCATCTTCAGCAACCATAGCTTTCTTGCCAGATCTTCTTTGTTGGCTCTTGCTCTTCAATAGGTCTGGACAATCAGGTCTAAAATGTCCAGGTTTCTTGCAGTTGAAGCAAAGATAATCAGGTTCCTTTTTCTATTTTAATTCAGGACAGTCAGGTTTGAAGTGTCTTGGTTTCTTGCAGTGATAGCACAAGTAATCATTATCTTTCTTGGATTCCTCCTAATTCTTTTCACTAAATTTATTTGTGAAATTCCTTGGAGAACCCTTTCCAGTTTTCATCATTCTGATTTTCTTGCTCAGTAGGGCAATTTGCTCTTGCATCTCATCCAGTAGATCATCTTGAGCTCCTGATGTTTCTTCATGAGGTGCAGCAACCAGTGCAGTAGTTTTTGGTTCTTCTTTTTCTGTCTCAGGTACAAGTTTCTTACTGAATTCATATGCCTTGAGATCTGAAAACAATTTGAAGGTGTCCTCTTCATATAGACTTCTCATTTCTTCTATGGCAGTCACCTTCATCTCCCAGACTTCTTTTGCAGGTAATACTTCCAAGATTTTTGAATTGATTTCTTCTTGTGAGTACTTCACACTCAGTAGAGTGAGCTCATCCATGATTGCATTGAATCTTGACTCATTTGTTCAATAGTTTCATTTGGTTTCATTTTGAACTCCTAAAACTTCTTCTTTGCCACACTGATCTTATTCTTCTTGATAGCATCAGTGCCTTCACAAATTAACAACTTGTCCCAAAGTTCTTTTGCAGTCTTGCAATCTTTTACCTTCATGTACATATTGCTATCCAAGGTTCTGAATATGATATCAATAGAAATATTGTTGAGGTTTGCTCTTTCTCTATCTTCAGCAGTCCATTCTCTTTTTGTGTTGCAGCTAGATAAGCCTGCATACGACATTTATACTCATCAAAATGATCTAAGGAACACATCAACATTGTTCTAGCATACTGGTTGTTATCCATGATGCAATGCTTTGAAAATCAGAAACTTGAAAAAGTTTTCAAAGTATTTTCACAAGCACAACAAGTAGGATTACTTCGAACAGAAGCACTGCTCCGATACCAATTGTTGGTCCCTTGAAAAGGCTTTGGTTAAGTTTAAAGGGGGGTGAATAAACTTAACACTTAAAACTTTTGGAGTTAACAAACTCAGCAACTTCGGCGGCCTGGCGATAGCTCGATAGTCGGTGACTATTGACTTTACTTGAATTTGTTGCGGCGAAATATATTCAAGTTAAGCCTTATTACTTGTTGTTAAAGTATGATACCAAGTATTAGATACTCGGTAGTGTATGTGTGTGACTCGATTGCTTTGTTCGTAGGTTGATGTGTTAAATATACTAAATACAGAATATAAATGCAGAAAGTAAGTAGGCAGATTTTATAGTGGTTCCAGGTGGTGTAATCATGTCGGTCCACTCTTCTCCTGTGATGTTGGAGGTAATTCACTAGAGATTCTTGAGGTAGCAGTTACAAAAATCCCTAAGTTGCTTGTCCTTCACCAATAACAATGGCTTCACAAACTGAACACTTGGAACAGGTAGGATTGCTGCTCCAAAGTCTTCCACTGGTCCTTGAAGGGTAGGATTGCCTCTTCACAAGCTCAACCACAAGCAACAGTCCTTGACACCCAAAGATGCTTCACTGTCTTCGGTATATTTCTTATAAAAGAAAGTTTGAATCAAGTAAGTGATTCAGCTTTCAACAGCTTGATCAGGATGATATGATCAGCAGCTTGAGGTCTTCAAGTGTGTAAACTTGATGTAGCTTGAAAGAAGATTACACTTGAAGAGTTTTACTGGATCAGTAGCTTTATGCTCAGTAGGTTCAGCAGGGTGTTTTCTTGATGAGAATCTGAAGCTCAAGATTAAATGTTGTTTTTCTCTTAAAAATCATCACTTCTATCTGAATTAGGAGTCCTCTATTTATAGGTAGGAATCCTTGTGACTTATGTTTGAAATTCAAACATAGCCGTTTTAGATTTTGTCTCATTTGACTTGCTTTCTGTCACTGTTCATAGTACTGACACTGTCAGAATGCTTTTTGACAGTTTACAGTCTGTCCACCCTTTGACTTGTATCTATTGGATAAAGCTTTGTTTCTTTCCAACGTCCATTTAATCTTAACCATTGATTTGTTTGATAAAATCAGAGGTTGTTAGCTGTCCCTTTCTTTGTAATCTTCTAAAGTAACCTTTGAATAATCCGAGATATACATCATCAGGTTCATGTGAATGTAAGTCTGCTAAAATGTATATCAGTCAGCTGTTCCAAGGTTGCTGTGTTTATGAAAACACTTCAGCTGACTTCTCTTATATCTAACTTTTTATTATGAAGTTAGATTACACCATTTTGAATATAACTAAGTTCCAATCACCACTTAACTTGATGAACTTAGACCTTGTACCCAAGGTATATGTAATCAGTTTAGGTCATCACAGACTTCCCTAAATTCTGATTCCATATCCTTAACTTTAAATACTAAGTTTGATCCCTTAACATTCAGTAACTGAGTTTGAGCCCCTAGCCTTCAGTCTTCAGCAGGTTCCTATACTAGTCTACTGACTCAGGTACCCTACTGATAAAGACAAGTCTGCTGATGTAAGTCAGCTGACCTTTTATAGTGCTTGTTTGATCAAACCTATACAAGATCAAACTCTAATAAGCCTATACATTTGATCTAGACATCTTTTTGTCTTTGCTCTATAACAGCTAGTCTGGCACTCATCACTAAAACTTAAAATAAGTCCAACAATATCCCACTCTTAGACCTAGTTTTGAGTAACATGTTGTTGGTCCTTAACCCATTAGGAGTACCTTCACGAATGAATGTAGGATAGATATTTGAATATTCACTTCGGTTATCGGGAGTTTACTAGACAGACATTATCGAATAGCACCTTTTGATGAGAGATATGAACAAGAAGCTTCAAGAAAACTGGTCTTTTTTGAGTTATATCAAGATTGTTTTTGTCAGATGTGATGTTTGTTTGTGCAGCAGGTGAAGATGCAAGATCAGTATACTATGAGAAGGAGATTTTGAAGGTGATTTTGAAGGTGGGTGTGAGGGTGTATGCACAACAGGACATGGTGATACCGGACATGATGACACATGATTACTACCATTGAACAAATTCTTAGAATCAAAATCTTGTGTTACCGGATTAGTGGAAGGAACAACATCAATGTCTCATTCAGGAAATCTGCTCAGGATGTCCATCTTCTCCCCTTCTTCCTGAGTAGTAAGAGTAATAGAAGGAGTGATAGGTGAAGGATCAATAAGGACCTGTGTAGAGAGACCTTGAGTAAAGCCTTGAGAGAAAGGGAAACATGTTTCATCAAGCACAACATTGGTAGAAATCTAGATTTTACCATTGTCATCCAAACACTTGTATCCATTATGAAAAGTACTAAGGCTTATATTGACTCCTCTTCTGGTGTGGAACTGGAATTTATGGTTCTGGTAAGGCCCGAGGTTAGGATAAACAACACATCCAAAGGTTTTAAAGGTCTTGTAATCAGGAATAGTGTGTAACAGACACTCTATAAGGGATTTAAGATGCAACACAGGGGTAGTAAGGCTATTAATTACTAAAACAAAAGCTTGGAAGCTATGCCACGAAAATCTTAATGTCATGTGGACTTGAGCAAGTAAGGTTAATCAAGTTTCTACTATATGTCTATGCTTTCTTTTATCCCTGCCATGCTAAGCATGATCATGAGGACAAGGGTGCCTAAAGATGATGCCCTCAGTGTATAGGTTGTGCTGAAAAGATCTATACTCACCTCCCCGATCATAATGAATACACTTAATTCTACCAGAAAACTGAGTTTCCACAAGTGCCTTAAATTTTTGAAAAGCATCAAAAGTTTCTACTTTAGATTTAAGGAGGTAAATCCATGTGTATCTAGGGGTGTACACGGTTCAGTTCGGTACGGTTAATGTCCTTACCGAAACCGAACCAAAATTTTCGGTTAATTGAAATTCGATACTGAAACCGAACCGTTTGTTTTAGGTAACCAAATTGAACTAAACCAAAATATATGGTTTGGTTCAGTTCGGTTAACCGAATTTTGAAATAATAATAACAATTCTATTCGGTTATAAATGATTTGGTTTTTATTCGAATTTTTAATTCAGTTAAAAAATTGTTTGGACAAAAGTTCGGTTATATGAAATTTTTCATAAATACTTATAATATTTTGGTTATGAAAACTAGTAATAAAATTTAATTATAGACATTTCGGTTACAATTTTCTATTCAATTTCGGTTAATCGTTCGAATTTTTATTCGGTTCGGTTACGGATAATTTATAGAGTTATCCGTAACCGAACCAAAAATTTCGGTTTCTTTATAAATACTAACCGAAACCGAACCGAATTTATCCAAATGACCTCCGTTCGGTTCGGTTTTCGGATAATCCATATCCGTATACACCCCTTTTTATGTCTAGTGTGATCATCTACAAAATGCACAGAGTAAGTGTATCCTTCAAGGGACTTGACAGGGGTAGGACCCCACAAATCAGTGTCAATAAAATCAAACTTGGCATTAGCATGAGAGGTAGAAATAGGATGAAACAAATTGTGACTTTTACCAAATTGACAAGGCTCACAAAAAGATAAACTTCCAACAGTTTTAACATCACAAAGATTCAAAATAGAACTATAAGAGTCTGACTGGATGGATGGCCAAGTCTCTTGTTCCAAACATCAGGACTTCTGTCTAAATTATTACAAGTCACAGAACTTGTGGAAACACGGAAACAAGTAGACAACTGTTTGGAGTGAAGGGAGGTCTTGTTGAGCTTTATCAAGAGGCAGAACTATCTTGTACATACCATCATGAAGCTGGCCCCTGAGAAGTTTTGTCCGTGTAATTTTTTCCTTGACAAAACAATACAAACCATCAAAGCCAACAGTAATAGAGTTATCATTGATGAGTTTTGAAATACTCAAAAGACTTTTTGTGATCTGTGGTACATGAAGCACACTTTTCAAATGCCCTAGTTTGTGAGGTGTATGCAAGGTAGTGTGACCAATGTGAGTTATAGCTAATTGTTCACCACTTCTGACAATTAAAGTGTCTTTACCATTGTAGCTGTTGTTCAGGGACATGTTACTCAAGTCAGAAGTAACATGTTGTGGCTCCACTATCCATATACCGAGTTTTGCCTGCAATAGTATTTGGAGTAGCTACAAATCTGCTTTGGACCTCGTGTAGCAGTATGATGTTGCGTGTGAGGTCACTTATACTAGCAAGAGTACTAGGTCAAATTATTGTATAGCAATGGAGAATCAAGGTCGAACCCACAGAGACAATACAACTTAAAAAATAAACGCACCTAATCTAACTAAGAACACACAGATGGTCTTTGACCAACATAAGAACGAAAAGAAACGGTGTTCCTCCCTTCCCAACCTATCTAAGAACTTGGTGTAATTAATCATCACGTTTACTTCCCCCAATAATTCCCCGAATCAATCAGAATATGTTATTAATTTAGTTTTTAGCTATGGGTGCAGTCTCCTAACCTACTCTACTTCCATAGAAAGGAAAGTAAACGTCTATGTCTAGTTAACCTCCTAACTTGGTTGTATTAACCCACATGCAATAAGTTTGAGAAAGTGCCGCCACAAGACCGAGAACCTTCCTAAGAAGCTATCATGGATTGACTTGCACGTTCCTTGAGACCGATCCTGACTATGTCCTAATTAACACTTCACTTTATTGTCCTTCATGTTAATTTACGAATACGAGTACCAGATTGGCCAGATCAAAATATTTATTAATTAAAATTGTCGACCAACGTACCTGACGCTGAATCTCAAGATTCGGGTGACCTAAAGTTGCCTCGATTCAGTGATATAGACCGTAGCTGAATCGAGCGCGGTGGTTCCTAATTATGGAATTACATCGACTCGTTCTAATTAATTCAAGTAAATTACGGGGTTGTTAAACATTCAGATTAATTACATCACATAAAAACAAGTCAATCTACCACAACTAAGATATAAAGGAATATTCAAAGCTTCATACCTTCGGCTATGGAGATCTAGCTTGATTTACTCAAGCTAGAGATGGTGAGGAATAGGGAAACCGGAAGCAAAATCACAATATAAAACTATAAACTTTTATTTCATGGAATTTCATAAAAGTATGGAGAGTATATTATGGGTATATGTTTACAGTGGAATACTGTAGCTATATATAAGCATGATAGCCGACATAATAAAACCCTAGCCGACATAGTAAAACGTTGTTGGGTAAGTTTCGTGCTCTCCAAGATCTCAATGAGGCGGTGGTGGGCCGCGACCTATCGAGCCCAGTTTCAAATCTTTTCATCGGTAGATCTCTTCATGGACTCTTTTAACTCAGCCCAATGACTTCCTATTGGTCCAGATCAATATCTCTACTGTTCCGAAATAACGTACTCCTAAAAAGCACATAAAACAAAGTAGAATAATACCAAATACGCGGGGTAATCATACAAATGCAGAATCTTTATCCAAAGAATACGCACTATGCAATTAACATGTACTTCGCACGATATTCACATTATCTTTCCTCTCTTGAGCATAATTCGGGGTAAATAAAGGTATATTTTAAGGTACTAAATACCGTGTTGTAAGAACACCACCAGATGTATGATGAAAATCATGTTCGAACCTATGCCTGCAATCTATTACTGTATGACCATTCTTTCCACATAGTTGACATGGCAATGGTGGGTGCCTAGAAAGAGACCATATCAAATCTAACACCGAACTTGCTACCTTCTTGCCAAAGAATTTTTTTTTCCGGGCGGTGGACACTCTTAGAAATCTATCTATCCTCACGGTCGGTCTGCTCAATTAAATAAACTGCCGAATCCGTAAATCCCTAGGCCTTTTAAAATCCACAACTTGACCAAGATGACCATAAGTAGATAAAAACTGAGATAACTAAGGTCAACTCGGGTTAACATAATGCGTCATCTAACTTCACACAGAAGAAAGTGAGTTATACGTGCTTAATGGGGCAGTTCATGAAAAAAATATGCGGTTAATACGCAACTACTTCAAAGGTTGGCATGACTTTCATTTATTCATTATGAAACAAAGGTGTAATTAATCAGCTCCAAAAGATCAAAGACTCATTTCTATTACAGTCTTGTCAAAAACGAATCAAAAGAAAAAGTGGTGAAAATACGTCAAAAAGAATCAAGACAATTGATTATTTAGCGAAATACAATGCCAAAAGCTAAGTGGCGTGCCTACCCCTCACTTAATCGAAACATTGTCTCTAACGATGAAAAGATTAATAACAAGAAAGGAACTTAGCTTCGTTAAGCATGGAGCGGTGTAACGTGGATCATCGAATATGCGTCAATGGGCTTGAAAATTGAATCCGTCAAAAGCTGCAATGATTCTTATACAAAACAGAACGAGATACTGGAGGTGACACGAATCGGTAAAAATGGCGGCAGTAAAAGAAAATGAAAGAACTCCTAAACAAATTAAGCAGACAAATTCATTATATTAATAATACCAAATCCGTACTGAGCAAAACCATAGTTGAAAATAAATAAATAAAAACTATTAAGGAAAAACAACAACGAAAAAGAAAAAACTAGTCATCGGAATCTGAAAAGTAATAATCCTCCTCAGGATCAGCCTGGCACTCAAAACCAGGAGGAGGTGTAGAACTGGAGGGACCAGCGGTGGAGAAAGTAACGGCTCTACGCAGGGTAGCTCTAGGTGGAAGGGCATATGGTGGAATGCCGAGGTGCTGCATTATATGATCCATCTTGCCGTGCAAGAAAGCAATCTCACGAGCAGTGTCCTCATTGATCTCTCTCAAAGATCTAGCTCCACCAAGTATAGGAGTACACTCTCGCCTATCTGCCTAAGGGACTCGTCGGTTCCCACGAGTAACCGAAGTCGAGCTCAAAATGGGCTTGGGCTCCTTCCAATCATCAACAACCAAAACAGGGACGCCATCCTCTACCGCATCAATTATCTGACAATATGGATGCAGCTCACGCCCAGAGTCCTCAGCAATAGATCGAATTCGGTTATGAATCAGAAAACCGACATTCACCTCCAACTCTTTCAGATAGAACATCAACTCAGCTCGCTCTGTTTAGACCGAAGCATGATGATATGTAGGCAGCAACCATAAACAGATAAAACGGTGAACCATCTCCTTGTCCCATGACATGCCATTCTCTAAAAAAATTGAGGGGGAGTCAAATGAATTCCTCTGCCAAACGACTCCAAAATACTCAGCAATCATCTACAGCCTTTTCCAAATTTGTAGTAGCAGTGACCCTAGTGTACTCGTATGGGCTCACAGGGGCGTTCTAGATACCGCAGTGGTTGATAATCCTCCAATAGAGAAGTCAAACTTGACACCACGGACCATGGTGAATGTAGCATCTTGATTTTGTGCCACGTGCGCATAAAATTCCCAAACTATTGTTGCATTGAACCGAACTGGAGGCTCATCCATAGTCAACAACTCATACTAATATAAAATGCCCGCTAAGAACTCACCACAGTCCTCAAGATCTATGCCCCTCTCGCGGGCAATAGGATGTACATTCCAATGACCTCGGAATGACTCATAAATCTTCAGTGACGCAAATTTCTCAACCCCATCGATCAAGGGGTTGGCATCTCCCATGACAGACTGTTGACCAAATTGACATAGACTGGTGAGGCTGTGCTTTGGACCCATAGTAACTGGTAGAAAATGAATGCCGAGACTCTGTTTCAAGTTTGAAAAATGGTTTGATTTAGCAGCAAAAATCTCACTAAATCAGGACTTGTTTGCCTTGATTTTTGGGAACAGGGAATGTCAGGTGTGGTGCTGAACAGGTCTCGATAAAATGAGAAGCTGCTTCGCTGAAAATTCAGAATTTATCTTGGAAACTGCTGTAAATAATGAACAAAGATGAGGAATAGCAACAGCGATGCAGCAGCAAGAACAGGGCAGCATCAACAGGAAATGGTGGGTTTGTGGTTTAAGTGGTGGCTTTTGGTGGTAGTGGTGTGGATGACGGGGCCGAGATTTAGAAGAAGAAGATGGAAAATAGAAATATGAATGTTTGGAGAAAATGGTGTGATGGAGTGATATCCGTGAGGTCGCTTATACTAGCAAGAGTACTGTGTCAAGTAGCATAGCAACGGCGAATCAATGTTGATCCACAGAGACAATGCAACTAAAGAACAAACGCACGTAATATAACTAAGAACACATAAACGGTCATTGACCAACATAAGAACGGAAATAAACACGGTATTCTTCTCTTCCCAACCTATCACACAACTTAGTGTGACTAATCTTCTTGTTTACTTCCTCCAGTAATTCCCCGAATCAATCAAAACAATTTATTACCTCAGTTTTAGCTACGGGTGCAGTCTCCTAACCTTGTCTACTTTCATTGAAAGCACAGTAAACTCCTTTGTGTAGTTAACTTCCTTACTTGGTTGTATTAACTCACACATAATAAGTACAAGAAAGTGCCGGCTCAAGACAAAGAACCTACCTAAGCAGCTATCATGGATTGACTAGCACGTTCCTAGAGATCGATCCAGATTATGTCTTAATTAACACTTCACTTTATCGTCCTTCCAGTTAATTTACGATTACAATAAGCAGATTGACCAGATCTAACCTAGTGTTAATTAAACATGTCGATCAACGTAGCTGACAATGAGTCTCCAGATTAAGGTGACCTAAAAGTGCCTCGATTTACCGGTATAGACCGCCGGTAGATCGGGTGCGGTGGTTCTTAATTCTGGAACTACATTTCTTTGTTATGTTTATTTCTAAAAAATTATGGGGTCATTACATATTCAGATTAATTACAACACATAGAAAGCAAGTAAATTTACAATAACTAAGACATAAAGGAACATTTAACCTTCATACCTTCGGCTATGGAGATCTAACTTGATCTACTAAAGTTAGAGACGGAGTAGAAGAGAGAAACCAGAGGAACAACTCAGAATATAAAACTAAGTCTTTATTTCATCAATAATGTATATGATATAATGAATATGCAAAAATATATGTTACAATCGAAATTTGTGGCTTTATATATATAGTTTAGTTGACATAAGACTCAATAAAACCCTAGCCGACTTAGTAAACGTTGTAGGGTTAATTTCATGTCTTCCAAGAACTCGGTAAGTTGGTGGTGGGCCTCAGTGTATAGAGCCCAACTTCAGCTCTTTTTTATGACAGATCTTTTCATTGACTCTTCCAACTCGGCCCCATGACTTCTTTTGGTCCAGATCCATGCTTTAGCTGCTCCGGAATAAGGTACTCCTATAAAACACGTAAAACAACGTAGAATAGTGCCGAATCATCAAGGTAATCATACAATTTCAGAATCAACATCTATGCATTTAACATGTATTTATCTTCATATTCAACTTATCTTTCCTCTCTCGAGCATAATTCGGGGTAAATAAAGATGTAGTTTAAGGTACTAATTAGCATGTTATAAATTACCTCCCACTTAGCTTTTGATCGTCCCAAGAAAAAAGGCGAAGGAAAATGAAACCTCAGACCAATACACAAGTCAATCAAGAACAGCTATGTGTCACAACTTCAAAATAAGAAGCAACGCTTTAAACAATATTCAATTCATGAACCGGTGTGTGTGTGTGTGTGTGTGTGAAATAACTCTCAGGCGTAAATTATGCAAACAAAATCACATTATATCAACTTAAGTCTAGCTAGTGAATCCCGAGAGTGCTTGACCCTTTACGCCATGAATTTTATTAATTGATTTTATTTTATTGCATAGGTCAAGTCAACTGGTCAAGGTGGACCGGGAACCGAGTACTACTCAATGCTCATGTTTATCGGTCTATTTATTGTGCGAGGGTCGTGCGTCTTATGCTCCGAGTTTTCTTCCCTCTTGCCAAAGAAAAAAGAAATAGCATACATAAATGAGAATCGTGTTTTCTTTGTTTTTCTCTTATATTGGCGGGTGAACACTAAAAAATTTATCTATCCTCACGGTCCACTCTTTGATAAACTACCGAATCCATTTTTCCTTAGCCCTTACGAAATCCAAAACTTGACCTAAATGACCATAGGTAGAACAACTCGGAAAACTGAGGTCAACTCTAGTCAAAATAATGCGTCATCTAGCTACACACTGACGAAAGTAAGTTATACGTTCTTAAAAAGGTCGGTTCAGGAACAAAATATGTGGTTAATACGCAACTACTTCAAGTGTTTTCATGACTTCCGTTCATCCGTTATGAAAAAAAAAACGTAAATAATTAGCTCCAAAAGATCAAAGACTCATTCCTTTTACAATATTGTCAAAAGAGAATCAGAACCAGAAGTGGTGAAAAATGCTTCAAAAGAATTGAGGCAAGTGATTGCTTAGCGAGATACAATGCCGAAATCTAAGTGACGTGCCTACCCCCCACTTAATCAAAACATTTTCCTCAATGATAAAAAGATGAAGAACAATAAACGGAACTTAGCTACATTAAGCTTGGAGCGGCGGAGTATGGATCCTCGAATATGTGTCAATTGGCTCGAAAATAGAATCCATCAAAAATCCACATGAAATCTCATAAAACACAAAACGAGATACTCTGAGTGACACTAATTAATATAACAACAATGGCAGCAGTAAAAGAGAAAATAAAATGACTCTAAAACAAATTAAGCCGACAAAATCATTATACTAATAATTAAACCATACATCGCATACTAGTTTGGAAAATAAAATAAAAATAGAAATAGGAAAACAAGAATGAAAAATGAAAAACTATTCATCGGAATTAGAAAGGAAATAGTCCTCCTCGGGATCACCCTGACGCTCAGAACCAGGAGGTGCAGAAATAGATGCGCTAGCAGTGGAAGAAGACGCTATGTGACGTAGGGCAGATCTAGGTGGGGGGTATGGAGGAATACCTAAATGCTCCATCATGTAATCCATCTTTCGGTGTAAGGCCGCAAGCTCACAGGAAGTGTCCTCATTGACCTCCTTATCCGTTCTATGTCCCCCGTGCACCGGAGTGCTCTCACGTCTCTCAGCCAGGGGAATGCGTCGGTTCGTACGAGTAACCAAAATAGAACTAGGAATAGGTTGTGGCTCTCCCCAAGCATCGCCAGCTAAAACCGGAACACCGTTCTGCATCGCAAACATATCTATCGTGTGACCATAGGGTAGAGCTCACGCTCGGAGTCATTGGCAATAGACCGAATTTGGTTTTGCATAAGCAATCCAACATTAACTGGTGACTCCTGCTCCACATTAAACATCAACTCGGCTCGCTTCGGTGAGACAGAGGCATAATGCTTGATCGGCAAAATGTGTGTACATACAAAGCGGTGGACCATCTTCCTGTCCCACTACAGGTTGTTCTCCCGAAAAATAGTGGGGACTTCCAAAGAATTTCTCTGCCAAACCACCCTAAAATATTCAGCAATCCTCTGCATCCGCTCCATATCATGGACGTCTGAAGATGAAGAATACTCATTCGGGCCTATAGGTGTTTGGTGAACACCCAAGCATGTATTAATGCGCTCTATCGTGAAATCCACTCAGACTCCACGGACCATAGCAAATGTAGCATCCTGATTATGCGCCATGTGTGCATAAAATTCCCGTACCAATGTGGCATTGAACCTAGCCGGAGGGACTGACAAGATTACACCACCTGGAACCACTATAAAAAGTGCCTACTTTACTTTCTCCATTTACATTCTGTAATTTACTATATTTTCTTTCTTATCACATTAATTTACTGAACTAGCTACTGAATCACACTACTTGCACTACTGAGTATCTAATACTTAGTATCATATTTGAACAACAAGTAACAAGGCGTAATTCAAAATATTCCGCTGCAACAAATTCAATAGCTTTAATAGTCAGCAGACTACTGAGTGGTCAGCAGACTATTAACCCTGCTGAGTTTGAAAAACTCCAAAAAGTTTTAAGTGTTAAATTGATTCACCCCCCTTTAAAACTTAACCAAAGCCTTTTCAAGGGACCAACAGAGCGGCTTGCGGCATCATGGCTAAGCCTGGAATGGACGCGGTGGGTAGGGCTAGGAGGGTGTTGAAGCCTGATTAAATGTGTTGTCAAAGCGATAACAGCACTCACGAATTGTATGATCTTACATTTCAAAAAGCTGACATTCAACATCCCTTGGAGGTTGCGGATAACGAGTGCCATGTCCACGGGAGATGCCATTCCCCCAGCCTTAAATTTTCTGAGAACCGGACAAAGATCGTCCCCTGTAATTACCGGATGGAGCAGATGACCCGGCACGATTTTCGGCGGGATTGGCATTGGGAACACCGAGAATAGGGGTGTTGACCGGTGGTGGTTGAAGGTGCTGAATACGGGGCCTCATTTGTCTATAGCAGAGAGTATACTTTGTCCAGTATCAATTCCGAATGAGTGGACAAAAGGGTAACCATGGAATCGTACTCTGATCCCAGTTCGGTGAGGAGATAAGTGATCAAATCTTCATCATTAATCGGGTGCCTAGCCAAGCTTAAATCATCCGCAATTTTCTTTTTTTAGGAGAATCAACAATTCTTTTAAGGCTCATGAAATAATCTGAAGCCTTTTCTGATCCTTTACGTGTAGACACAATCTTTGTGTGAAGACGTATGAGATGTGCTCGCGATTGTGATACGAAACTGGTTTGTAATGATTTCCATATCTCAGCTGATGTAGTAGCATGATATACATAAGAGATCATCATTGGGGAGGGAAGACCTGATGGTACTGTGAATAAGACTATCTTACTTTAACCAATGATCCAGGGCCGGATTTTGTGCGTTGATGTCGTCGCCACGGTGGTGGAGGAGGGCGGTTTGATGGTGCCATCGACATAGCCCAAGACACCTTGGCAACGTAAGAAGGGTGAAATTTGAGCACGCCAAAAGCGTTGATTTTTTCGAGTAAACTTTGTAATGTGAATTGTAGAATAAGGATTGAAGGTAGGATAGGAGGAGAAAGATGAAGAGGAGGGAGATGCGGTGCCAGATGTCGGCGTTGATTGGGTGTCGGATGTCATGGTATCCGGCGATGGAGGGAAAGTGATTTAAGGGTTTATGTAAGGGAGGGATGATCTTGAGAGATGAGTCTCGAAAGCTTTGATACCATATTAAACATAAGAATTGTTATATTTCATTGATTTCAATCCAAGTAGAAGTGTTGTTTTACACAGGAGTACAATAGGGATAAATACGAAAGTATAATGTATGAAAACCCTAGCTAATGTGATTTGGCCTCCAAGGCATGCAGCCCATCTTTATCTGCGTCAATAGTAACTATTTCTATCTTAAGTTTCACATATTATTGCATTGCTCTGTAAATTGAGGTGACAATTGTACCCTTTTTGGTTTGGAGCGATAGTTCTTATTTCTTAAGATACTTGCGTGATGCTAAAAGACACAATTTCTAAGATAAATGTCTTATGTTTGTGTTCAGGACCTGGTAATGCACTTTGTAGTTTGTAGCTCTTTGTGATGGTGATTTCTTTGATGTCATGCTACCGAATCGGAAGTCAAATTCTCACTGAGTATTCTTTTAGTTGTCTAATCTACATGGGAGCCTTATGGCACAGTGTATTTAAGGAAACATTTCAACTTTTCTTATGTTTCGTTTAGAGCTGTCTTAATATTAGATCAATGATGGAAACAATAAGGTTGGCCATTAAGTTGTTCAACATACCGCAATTAAAGACATGTCGGTTGTATTGGACGAGCATCTAGAAATGAGACACGAAGGGCTTGTACATTGTTAGTCAGAGTTGACTTGATCTCAGCGTTTGAATCAAATATGAATTTGTCAAAGTTGAAATCTGGAAGACTTAGTTGAGTTCATGTTCAACCGAGGTATTCAAATGTTGAATGATTAGCTGAGTGCTATGTTAAGATGAGTTGGACTCTAGTGATCACATCTGAAGTCTTGTGTTTATCATGTCTGGATCAGATTTGAGTCTGAATCTGGTAACATTTGGTGGTCTTCGTCTAAATTATGTGAAGACTACATATGCGGTAGTTTAAGGAAATACTTAGTGGACATTATGGTTTCTATGGTTAGGTTCCCAAGGCTATAAGTAACATCAGTAATTGTAACAATCACATAGTATCTTTGTAAATTTATGGTCATAATAAAACTCCTCTTTCTGTCCATGGATTAGTCGACACAATTTCCGATACCATGTTAAATATCTGTGTTTCTTACTTGTTTATGTTCTTGTTTGATTATTTCTCAGTTAATTTCTTATGTTATTCAAGGTTCTTCTTGGAATATGTTACAACAAACTGGTATCAGAGCGAGGTTTTCAGGAATCTCCGCAATCCGATTCGAGGAAGGTTTATCGTCACCAAGGTTGTTAGTAAATACTAGGTTCTAGAATCAAGGCTTGTTCTGCACAAGAAGGATATATGTAATCAATGAGAAAATCAACAAGTTTGCAGCTGGAAACAACTTCAGTTGATGGCATATCAAGATGCGGGCCTTGTTAAAGCAACAAGAGATTTGGGCACCGTTGACGAAGATGGTGGATACCTGTTTCGATGAGATGGCCAGTCTGGAGGAGAATGCATATTCAACCATTATGTTGTGTCTATCAGACAAAGAAGCTATAGAAGTAGATACATCAGGTGGGCTATGATTGAAGCTTTGAGAGTCTGTATATGAAAAAATGTCTAACCAAAAAGTTGTTGTTGAAACAACATTTGTTAAGCCATTGAATGTATGAAAGGACTCAGCTGAAAGATATTCTTGATCAGCTAATTACAATTTTGTTGGAACTCAAGAATATTGATGTTAACATTGAAGATGAGGATGCAACGTTGATTCTGCTGGTGTCATTGCCTACATCATATGAGAACTTTGTGCGGTCTTTTATAACTGGGATGGTAACATTTTCATTGAAGGATGTGAGATCATCTCTCCATGCTCGAGCGCTACACCGTAAGGTATGTGGTTTTGGTATGCATATTCTGGTTGCTGGTTTTGTTTCCATTAGCATAAATGGTTCATGGCATGGAACCCTGGAAAGATGAAGTCCAAGAAGGGTGGTTCCAAAGGTTCTAAACCTTAAAAAGTATGTAATTATTGTAAGGAGAACGGACATTGGAAAAGAAATTTCCTATTAAAGAACAAGCAGTAGGACAACAAATCTGGGACAACTACAATAGCTGAGCATGACACGAATTCATGTGAAGACATGGCTATAGTGGTTGATGAATCTGCACATCACACCAATGTGTGGATTCTTAATTCAGAGGCATATTACCATATTTTCCAACACAGGGAGTGGTTCTCAAATTATGAGTAGATGGATGGAGGCATATTTTTATGGCTGATAGCATGGTCTGCAAGACAGTTGGAGCTGGCTCAATTCATATTAGTAATCATGATTGTAAATTCTACACACTGGAGGATGTAAGACATGTTCCACATATGATCGAGAATTTAATTTCTCATAGTCAACTAGACATTAAATGATTCATATTCAAAGGTGAAGGTGGAGTTCTGAATGTCTGCAAAGATTTACGGTGTCAAGAATGGAACCTTGCACGAGTCAGACTTGAAGAAGTTGTGGCACATGAGACGTGGCAATATGGGTGAAAGAGGGATGCATAATATTTTCCATACATCTTGGGCACTCTTGAAATACAACAAACTTTGTGCAATAGTATTTTCTACAAAATTAAAGATCGAAGACCTTACCATAGTGTCGCATTGCCTTCAGGTCTGGATATCTACTGAACTTGTGCATGGTTTCTTAGTTGTGCCATCCAAAAACCATACTTATTCATGGTGATTAACACCATATCCATTGATATCTTCCAAGGATATAATTGTTGACATACATCAATGGTTGCACCAACACCATAGAGGGATTCTCATTAGGATGAACATAGAATGGACTAGAATGGCTCATGTCTTGCTTCTTTGTTGCCATGGCCATCAAGAACATAAAACTACACTAGTAAATAACAAAACAAATGAACCGAAGCTGATCAAGAAAGAAGAATTAACACCGAATTCTCTCAAGAATCAGTGAAGAACACAAAACAGATGGAGAAAACTCTCAAGTTTCTCCTAAAACAGAGTGAAAAACTTAGACAAGCAATGAAAACTCTCAAGCTTAATGCTATGATACATGTTGAAGTTGTAAAATATAAGAACACACCTAAATAAAATGCTGAATTTTAATTACTCAAAATATAATGAAAGAGTTGAGTAATAGTTCTCATGATCATGGGGTATTTATAGCATATACACCACATGAATCAGGTAAAGGGAAGTTATAAGGTAGTTACAACAGAATAATTGTTTTCCAATACTACCCAGCTAACAGCTGTGTCTTCAGCACTTTTGAGTTCCTCAGGTATAATGTGTTGCTGAGTTGATATGTTCAGCTATGCACATCCTCTTGCATCAACAATATTTTATGTATATACTGTGACAATATTGGACCTCCCAAGAGGTTTGGTTATTAGGACATGGTTGGACATGTACTTCAGGTTGTAGAAGAGGTGGAAGGATCTAAGCCATCCACTTACAGGGAAGAAGTGACATGTTAATAGGCAACGTAATGTCTTGCTTCCATGGAAGATGAAATGGAGTCATTATTGAAGAATTACAATTGGGATTTGGTCAAAAACCATAGGAAATGAGGATAGTAAGTTGTAAATGGGTCTTCCAGAAAATGGAAGGAATGTCTTTAGTTGATAGAGTCAAGTATAAGGCATGTTTGGTTACAAGAAGGTTTAGTCAGAAAGAGGGGGCGGACTCTGATGAGATATTCTCACCAGTATTCATACACAATTCAATCAGTGTGCTACTAGAAATGGTTTCACATCAGGACCTTGAACTTAAGAAGATAGATGTGAAGATAGCTCTTCATGGAGATGTAAATAAGGAGATATACATGACTTAGCTAGAGGGGTTACAAGTTTCTAGAAAATAAGGGTATGTATTCAAGTTGAGGAAGACATTGTATGGACTTAAGCAAGCTCCAAGGTAGTGGTATAAGGGGTTTGACATTATATGATTTAGCTGGGCTATGACGGAGTCCATATGATTGTTGTGTGTATCACAACAAGCCGAATGATGATTCATCTATATGGTTTTGTTGTGGATGATTGGTTGATAGTAGCGGTGAACAAATCTGTTGTTTAGAACCTGAAAGACCTTCTTAGTGCTGAATTTGATATGAAGAATCTGGATGCAACTAAGAAAATTCTAGGGATGGAGATCTATAGAGATAGAATTCAGAAGAAGTTCTTGTCTAAGAAGGATTATATTCAAAAGATATTATTTAGGTTTGGCATGCATGTCAGCTATCAAGCAAATAGATACTCTACCGGCATCAAATATTCACCTACTAATTATACTCCAAAATCATACGAGGAGAAAGAATACATGTCAAGGGTTTCATATGCTCTTGCAATAGGCAGTCTGATGTTTGCAATGGTCTAAACTAGGCTTGATATGCCTTAGGCATTCGGTATTGTTAGTAGGTTTATGGCACAACCTGGAAAAGAACACCAGACTTAGTGAATATGATGTTTAGGTACTTTAAGGGTACAACATATGTTAATCTTACTTATGGAGGAGATAGTCAGTGTTTTGTCATAAGGTTCTGTCATGTTGATTATGCTGGAGATGTGGACACTAGGAAGTCTATGACAAGTTTAAAAAAAATTATGACAAGTTATCTTTTCACTCTAGGAAGCTCTATGGTATGTTAGAAGGAAACCTTACAGGCAAGAGTGACATTATCTACCACTGGGGAAAAATTCATGGCACTTACAAAGGTAACCAATGAGGGAAATAGATAGTTGGACATTATAAAGGCTATGGTTTAATTCCCAGGTTTATAAATATCCGTTTTTATTGTAATAGTCATATAAGTATCATTGTAAATTTCGGCATAATAAAAACCTCCTTATTTCCGTGGAGTAGTCGGCACATTTCCGGAAACCACGTTAAAATTGTTGTATTCTTCGTGTTTCTATTCTTGTTCATTTAGTTTGCATTGATTGTTGGATATATACATGTGAAAGATCAAAGAAGAAAGTGAGGATGTGAGGTGAAGTGTCTCTTTAGGGCATTTTGTCAAACACTTATGTAACTACTTAGTTAGTTTGTGAAGAAGTTTGTTAATAGAATTTAGGCTGGTGGATTAGTGTATAAACTGCAATTGAGTGATAGAGAAGTCTATTAGAGTAGCTAATTTCATCCTAGAATGCCAAGTTTTCTGTAATTGTTCTTCACACTCTTTCCCACTCTTTTTCTCATTCAAAGTTATTATTGAAGTTCATCTTCTTGGATCATCTATGGAGTTTTATTTCAAATTCTATTAGTTTTAATATATTATCAAAGATCCATTAGACAAAGAATCCATCCACAATATCTTAAAGATTATCATATCAGCAGGGGATTTACTATTACAACTCCACATTTAATTCAAAATATGGTATTCTACAACCATGTGTCTACTAACTACAAAGGTATTACCACTGTATTAGAAAAGGATAAAGAATCATCTACATATAAATAGGCTGCTCAACATCAAGAATGACAGCAGAGAATGGAATCTTAATCGGATGCTCTCCATAACACAAATACTTGGACAATGATAGAATTACAACCAAGGGAAGTCCTAATAGGTTGTAAATGGGTATACAGGATAAAAAGAAAATCTGATGGAAGCATTGAAAGGTTTAGAGCCAAGTTAGTGGCAAAGGGATTCACTCAGACAGAAGAAATTGATTTCACTAAGACTTTTTCTCTAGTAGAAAAAATGACAACGATTAGATTGTTTCTCAGGTTGGCATCTATGAAATTATGGCATTTGCATCAACTAGATGTCAATACAAATTCCTCCATGGTTATTTGGATGATGAGGTCTGCATGTGGCCACCACGTGGGCTAACATGGCAGAGATCTAATATGGTATGTAAGTTGAACAAGTCATTATATGGATTAAGGCAGGCCGGCAGGAAATGGAATGCCAAACTCACACAAACATTGGTGCAATCAGGCTATTCCCAGTCAAAACATGTTTAGAGTCTTTTTATTAAGGGAACAATGTCTTATTTTATAGCCCTAATAGTCTATTTTGATGATATAATAGTTGGAAGTTTAAGTATTACAGCAATTTAGGATCTCAAGTCTCTTATTCACAAAGCATTCACAGTAAAAAAATTATGGGAATCGAAATAATTTCTATGGATTGAAATTGCTAAATCCAAGGATGGCATTGTGGAAAATCAAAGAAAATATTTCCTTGACTTATTAACGGAATTTGGATATTTAGGTGCTACAGAAGCCTAGTTAGGAAATTGATCTACTTAAGGAATATTAGACCAGACATATCCTTTCATATACAACAACTAAGTCAATTCTTAGATCAACCAACTAAAACCATCTTGCAGCAGCCCATGAACTACTTACATATCTCAATAATGATCCTGGTCAACGTCTGTTTTTTCCAACAGAAGGCTCTCTTATGCTTAAAGCTTTTTCATATTCTTATTGGGGTGTATGTTCAATATCAAGAAGCCCAGTAAATGACCACTCTCTGTTTCTAGGGAAAATTTTGGTCTCATGGAAATGCAAGAAACAAGAAAGAATCGGCATGAGCTCTTTAGAAGATGTATACAAAGCTCTAGCTGTAACAGCCTGTGATATTCAATGGATCTTGTATTTCGTATCAGATTTCTATATTCCTCACCCACACATAGTGCCTCTTTAATTTCCGTGACATCAAGAGTGCCTCATACATTATGGAGAATCATGTTTTTCATGAAAGTATAAAACACATTGAAACGTATGGTCACTTTGTGAGAGGAAACTATCAAGAAAAAGTCTACCAATGCCTTTCGTAAATCGTAATTGAGGACAATCTAGCAGACATACTCAAATAATTAGTTGACAATTCCACTTTACAGAGGTCATTGGCTAGATATCCAACCAAGAGTATCTACAAACCATCCACATGTGAATGATCAATAAATGAAAGTGAAGAAGTGAGCTAAAGTGCAAGTTGGCCCGGCAATCCCATTCCAGCTTGAGGGAGGATGTTGGATATAAACATGTGAAGGATCAAAGAAAGTGAGAAAGTGAAGGGAAGAGTCTCTTTGGGGCTTTTTGTCACTTAGCTGTGTAACAAGTTAGTTAGTTCATTGAGAACAGGGCGGCTCTACATTGACTTGTGGGGGTGTCGCCGACCCCCTAAAATAAAAATATTATGCACTAATAGTAGAGAATTTTTTTTATAAACATATATATATGTGAAATAGACCCCCTTATTTTTACGTATTGACCCCCTATTTTAATCTTTTGCCCCACAATTAGATGTATAGAATTGAATATCCAAAATATATGTGTGATATAGAAAAAAAAAATTGACAAATTTCTGACCCCCATTTTGAAAAATCCTACAGCCGCCCCTGGTTGAGAAGTTAGTAAATAGAAGTTAGGCTGGTAGATTAGTATATAAACTACAATTGAGTGATGGAAAAGTCGATTGGAATGCTCAGTTTTCTGTAATTGTTCTTCGCACAGTTTCCCGCACTTTTTCTCATTCAATTTTACTATTGAAGTTCATCTTCTTGGCTCATCCATGGAGTTTTATTTTGAATTTTATTAGTTTTAACATTGATTGAATCTGTTATTGTGCATCTTTACTTGTAATCTGTTACGACAGGGTATTCTAACATACTAATGTTATGACTATCTTGTAAGGCAGAACAAAATAATCAGTAAACTAATCCAAACCGTAAACCGATCCAAACCAATAAAAAACCAAATGAATTGGTTTGGTTTGGAACCAAACAGAATTGCATTGGGTTGGTTTCGGATATTTTTAATTATACCCAATCCAATCCAAACCAAAACAAACGTTTTATTTATTAATTATATATATTATACCCATTACCCAACCGACCTAATATAACCCGATATTATTTAATCATTTTGCTATGTTGTTTTGGTTGGAAGATACTCATGGTGTTTTGATCATTTTGTTGTGTCGACATTCTGCCTTTTGCTCTTTTGATGTAAATATGTAAATCAATAAATAAATATATGTAAGTATGCAACTTTGGATGATTGATTGTAGCTGAATTATATTGTAATGTGTTGTTACTTGTTAGTTGTTTTAAGTTTTTTTTATAATTATTATTTTGGTTTGTAATTTATTTTAGTTTGGATGTGGCTATTTAAAATTTATGTAAAAATTGTTGGTTTCGTCATATTTTTTTTTTAAAGATTAGACTTGTTAAACCGAAACCAACCCAATCAAAACCTAAACCAATTCGAACCAAATCATTGGGTTGACTTCGTTTTGGTTTGGTTTGGGAAACGAATTATGGCGTTGCAAACCGATCCGAGTCTTTCATAACCAACCCAAATCCATCCAAACAAACCCAAGCTCAGCCCTAGACTATCTTGGATTATGCGTCATGCATGTGTAGAGGCGAGATTTTCGGTCGCCGATTTTCTTTGTAAGACTGTGCCACCATACATGTCATGTTCTAAGAGTGAAGTGTGCTGTATTGCATCCCTGAGTTTTTATAGGCTAAATAATATATGAAAACAAAGTATTTCGAAATAAACGAACGGTTTTTAAAAGATATGTTAAATGTTAAGAGTAATAAACTTAATTTACGTCATTTTCTGAAGACCCTAGGCCTATGCCCGGGGACTGGCCTGTTTGCATTAACAAATTAAATTAAAGCTTGCAGGCCTGCCTCTTCTTTTTGTACGTGCACAACCGGATTCATTTTACAGGAAAGTATAAAGTGTTATTGTACATGTGTAAACTGTTTCAATAAGAACGGCAAAGCTAGCTAGCTCCAATGTTATACCTTATCAATCAATAAAATCATTACATTTGGATCAAAATTAAAATTTTCATTTCTTGATAATTTTGTCATGCAGGCCCGGCACTTAGATTTACTACTTTACCAGCAATTTAATGTTGTGCAAAATAAAAAATATTTCTCCATGTTTTGTCCAAAGTATCTGTCTTTTGTGAATAAAAAGGGTGAGGGAAACGGTGGTCGATGCGTTTTATGTTAAACTCTTTAATAAGGTAGATCAGAAAACGTGTGCCTCATGTTTGCGTTTATATAAATATCATTTCTCTAAACAAAAACGTTTTAATTACTTTATTCTGCTTTTCCTTTTTTCTTCCGATTCCTTGCTTGTTGTGCGATGATATATGGCTTCAACAACGAGAATTGCTTTGGGAATAGTCTCATTTGTCACTATGGTAATATTTATCATAGCTTTCGTGCAACTGGAATTAGTTCAAAGGCTTGAAGATTCATATGGGAAAGGAAGACTTCACGATGTCGAGAGTGGCGGCAGCAGCAGTAAGTATTTCATACACCCGTTGTACGACACTTTAACGGTTTCTAATCCGAATTACCTCGACAAAGAAGCTGTAACTTTACGCCTCGGATTAGTAAAACCCGAAATAATCAGCTGGTCACCGCGGATTATACATCTTCACAACTTCCTAAGCTACGAAGAATGCGAGTATTTGATCGCTCTCGCAACGCCTCGTCTTCGGCAATCAAACGTCGTTAATAGATCCACGGGGGGTGGTGTCCCGAGCAAAGTAAGGACAAGCTACGGGATGTTTGTAAGCCCGAAAGAACGAAAGAATCCGGTGATTGAGACGATTGAGACACGTATATCTATCTACACACAAGTACCGGTTGAAAACGGAGAATCCCTTCAAGTTTTACGTTACGAAAAGGATCAACATTACCTACCGCATAACGATTACTTCTCGGACAAGTTTAACATCGAAAGAGGCGGACAACGAATAGCTACGGTGCTTATGTATCTAAGCGAGGGCGTCGAAGGGGGAGAGACGGTGTTTCCGAGGGCCGGTTCAGGTAATTGCAGCTGTGGTGGGAGAATTTCGAGAGGTATGTCTGTAAAGCCAATTAAAGGAGATGCAGTACTATTTTGGAGCATGGGACTAGATGGACAGTCGGATCCGAACAGTGTACATGGTGGATGTGATGTAGTGTCAGGAGTGAAATGGTCGGCCACAAAATGGCTGCGGCAAAGAGCTAGATCAATTGGCCTACAAAAAAACAAAGGAGAAGAGGTGAGAGGGGTGGCTACCATTTGAAACACCAAAGTGGGTGGCCGGTGAGATAAACGACTTTTTCTTTTCTTTTTTTTTTTTCTTGACGGAAACAAAATATACACACGCACAATTTTATCTCCACAGAAACTCAAACCCGAATACTTCATATTAAGTGACCAACAGAAATTACCATAGGGTCAATGCCTCGTCGGCATAAACGACTTTGTTGTGGACAAGTGGTGTAAGGAATATAGGGAATACACAAGGTTTTCTTTGTTTTTCCTTTGCTTTTATTTTTCCTTTTTATATGTTTAATTTTTAATTTACAAGTGGTCAGTGATTTGAGTGATGCTACAGACATAACGGTTATACAATAAGTGACACAATAAACTTTTGCACTTTTGATAATAGTGGACATACATCACAATCATATGTGGTATAGCATAATCAAGGTGAAAATGTTTATTATGCAACTTGTTGTGGCATAAACTTTTTGTCTGTAACATATATCTTAGAGATTTAAACAATTTGTGTAGGATCCTTAATTAATTGAAGATTTCTTTATCATAAATGGTAACTATGATGACAATATCCAGGATCGTTATGCTAAATTATCCAGAATCTTAATATAAGATTAAAAAAACAAAAGCATACATGAATTCGTAGTGCTGCAAATTTCACGTAGGATCCGGTCTTTTTGATCTACACAATTTTTTGAACTTTTTAGAGAACCCTTTAGAAACCCTCTGTAATCTCTCAAATGATGGAAGGCAGAAAAGTAATGTATAGTGTATGACCTAAGGACTATATACTGAATTATATTTTAGGTATTTCCATTTCTACTCATCAATGAAATAAAATTTACCCCTTAGTCTTTACACATAAAAGACTCACACCCTAATGATACATTATAGCTTCACAACCATAAACCGTATTACATCACTTTTACATCAGGCTAATCTTTATTGACAATCCATAATAAATAATTATTTTACCTATAAACCCAACGTTGGATTAATGATCCAACAATCTCCCACTTGGGCTATTTGTCTAACCTTATAATTATTTATCACAAAGTAACCAAATAGCGCGGAACTTCGTTATCGTCACAAAATGTATAAATAACAAATCTTGTCCATCAATTCCATCAACATAGGACCAAACTACCCCCCACTTAGCGTTTGGTCGCCCTCGAGCAAATTATCCGATTCAAAAATGAATCATGAGGTCAACGTTGCGACCATATGGGTAACCAGAATATCTAATGAGTAAAAACTGCCAATCAGCGAATAAACACGATTCAGAACAAATCTCATCATGGAAACATAATGTGTGTGTGTGCATAGCTTCTCAATCATTAATCACAGTCAACCGGCTCAGATTATACATGCATGACTAATGGTGTTACACCATAGGCTTAAACTTCATAATCATCTCCACTAATCGAGGTCAAATCAAGGCTAACTAAGGTCAGGCAGGACTTGCACGGTTGTAACGTTAGGCTAGGGACGGGGCTAAACGAAAGGATAAAAGGAATATCAAAAGAGAAAAATACGAGTGAGCCTAATCAAAACATCTTGAATTTACTCCATAGCTCGCCTCCTTCTTATCTTGATGTAAGTAAGCATTCTCCTTCTTTACTCTCAAATTCCAACACACATCAATAAGAACTCGTCCCAACAACGCCACTTTGTAAAAATTAACACAAAAGCCTCCAATAAGCAATCTTTGACTCAACTTTATTCCAACACTTTATTCAAATTTTGTTTGTTTTTGTTTTTTTTGAAGTTGATAAACCAAACAACAACACTTTTTAAATCCCCTTCTCATTCGTAAAGCAAAGGATCCACCAACACCATTCTTGGATACACATCTCCACCACCCCACACGTGTGCTAGCAAGTGTGCCCAAAATAAGATTAAAACTCACTCGTAGGGTGCCAAAGAAACGTAGACCACAAATGAAGGCTAAGGGTCGGTAATTATTGGCTAATTAATGAATGGCTAAGTTCAGGTGGGGGTCTAACCACCCTACAAAGGCTTAGAGGAGTTTCTGTGGAAATTATGTATAGGGTTGGCTATTTGGCTCTGGTTGAGTCAAAGAAATGCCAGGACCGTCATCCCTTAGTCTACCAAGATTTACCTTTCTATTTCGCCTCGAAGTTAATGGTATAAGTTCTAGGTAACAAATTAATGTCTATGTCATCTATAAGCATTCACTAACTAACCACGATTCATGAAAGAGAAGCTATTACGTGCACACAAATTCCATTTCCACAACAAGATGAATGTTTGACTCGCATGCATTCAACCATTGACTAATAATTAACCAAAGAATACAATGATTCACATAGGATACACAACATCAAAGTCATGAAAATTTTTAAAAATGGGTCAATTTCACACAATAAGGACCAAACACCAAGCATATGACTGATTCGAAGAATAAAAATTTAAACATAAGTAGCCAAGTGAAGCTAAGTCTACCACCCCCACTTAAAACGGAACACCGTCCTCGGTGTGTGAGTGATAAAGTAAAGCAAGAAAGACTAAGATGAACTAGAAATCGGATGTAACGATTCCAAATGATAACCGTCAATGTATCTCCCAGGGTACCTGTGTAATCACAACAGAAACAACCAAGAATCCACTATGACGAAAGGCCGAAACCCTAAGCCTGGGTAAGCACAAGTATGGAGATGTATTGCAAATAAAAATATGGGTTATCATAAGGCATGCAACAAGAATCAAATGGCGTGGTAAAATTTTCACCTTTTATTTTTCTAATAAAAAAATCAAAACAACCTAAGGAAAGTGGGTTGCCTCCCATAAGCGCTTTTGTTTATTGACGTTGGCTCGACTTATTAGAAAACTAAAAGAAATACAATGAAGCACGAGTGAAAAGAAAAACAAACTACCTAAACCATTCTAAGTTTAAAGTGCTTATCTCGACTTTCTACCCTCAATAATGCTAAGGATAGTTATACCAAATGAGAGAAAACCGTTGCTTCTCCCTACAAAAATCATAAGAATTGAGCAACCCCTCAAAATGGGACAAGAAAAACAAGGGGCTCAATCCTCTCCACCAAGATTGGCTCAACGAATTCATCGTGCAACACAATGAATTCACTTTCCCCGAAACAGAGCATATGCCAATTAATAAGAATTCACGCACCACATAGTAACAAATTACTCACAAAAGACATCTATAGGCTTAAAAGGACTCACATCTACCAATGTATCAATAGCGTTCATTGAATAAGGAATTGATAATTCAGTGGGGACAGTATTCATACCTTCTTCATGGCATTCCTCAGGTGTGATTACCTCAGGAAGAGATACTACATGATGCAAATCCTCATCATCTTTAATGCTTCTCTCAAGCCTCCTCTTCTCAACCAATTGCCCTACCCAGTTTTCCAGATCAACCACTTCAGATTGCAAGCAGTCCTGAGAATCCTTCAATTCTTTTAGATCCCGTCTAAGCTCTTCGTTAAACTCTCTCAGCTCTTGGTTGGACTCTTTAAGTTCTTGGCTTAGTCACTCCAACCAAAACTCAGTTGTGCTCTTCGGCGGTGGAGCAACTTGTGGAAGCTGTGAGTATTGCTGATAGGCGTTGGGGTGCTGAAACTAAGAACTTGGAGGATACTCCCACTCATTGTTGTATGGTGATGTGTACAGGTTGAACTGGTAATATGCTTGTTTTCAAAAATTCATGCCACCAAAACTAAATCCTCCAAATAAGTAAGGGAAATAGCCTCCTTGTCCATATGGATCCATACTCTACAATTCAAGGAAAAAAAACAAGAACACAATCAAGGTATCAAGTCACTACCACTACCGAAGTAGGTGGTGTGACTCTTTAACAAAACATCAAAATAATATAAATAAAATAAAAAATGACCTAATCCTAAATACTCCAAGTGATTTACTGATATCGACCGATTCCCCGGCAACGGCGCAAGAAAACTTGAAGGCCAAAATAGTGACGTCCAACTTTAACCAGCAGAGTACCGGGTCGGAAGCACTACAGTGGCGAGCCAGGTCGTATCCATGAGGAATCAATCAAGTATCACAATCAATTTCGTATTTAGTTCAGGTTCACAATAGGGGTTAAAATAATAGCTAAAACTAGAAAACAAAATAGAAATTGTAATTGTAAAATATATGATAAGAGGAATAGCTAAACTATGATCAGGAACACTACTCTTAACACCTTTACCGAATCACTAAGGATGAGTCTTAACCTACTAACCAACCAATCAATTATAATGAATGTGTTGTGGGTGCAATCTCCTAAACCGGTCCCTAGGCGTTAATACCACAACCTAGTTACCCTATACTCGGTTCAACAATCCCCTCTATAGGATTTAATTGACCTAATATGATGAAAAATGATGAGACGCTCCGCATCCACCGAGTTCACGGCTTAGCTAGAAAAACCTTACCAGGAACAGGCTGTGAAAAACTCGACTAGTTCGTGCATGACAATCCTAAAACTCTAGTTCGCAGACTCACTCGCAAAATACATTTAGAAAGTTCGTGTGTAGAATCATGAATTAGGTGATCAAATTAATTCAAGCATTAAGATCAAATTTTTAGGACATAAACATTCAAAAGATTACACTTTTAAGCTCTACTTATCCCTAGATCATTGTTTAGGCATTTGTTTCGTAGTTCCATCACATAATTTAGCTATCACAAATTTAACTACTCATAATCAAATCAAAATCGCAGGAATCCATAATAAAATAAATTAAAGACATTGTGAAAGATGAAAATAAATTACCAACTAAATCGAAGTAGCAATCCAAACCAAGAAATCGTCAAATCCTTGCGTTCCAATCGCGAGAAGCTAAAGAAAGTATTCTAGGAGTTTCAATACTTGAAAGAAAAATTAAAAACCCTAATTTTTGCTACTTAAAACTGAAATATAGAAGTCTGTGATGAAAAGTCTGTTGTAAAATTCGACCCTAGGCCTTTTTATAAGTGAAAACCGATTTCAAAACATCCAACCAATAAAAAAAAAAACCGACCCCATGTGCGAGCATGGGTTGTGCATCCTTGCGCATGGAGTTGCTGAATATTAAGCCAATTTCTTCTCCAAAAGCCATGCTTGCACATGCTAGGAGCATGCTGGCACATGACATTGCTGAATCCCCTCCTTCGGGTGACTGAATAAGCATGCATGCGCACGGAAGAAGCATGCTTGCGCATGCATTCACTGAACCTTTGTGTAGAACTCTGATTTAAGCGATTCAAGTTTAATTTCATTGGAAAGCTTATCCAATTCTATACAACTTTAGTGAAGAAATCTTTCCTATAAAATGCCTCTATGGTAACTCAAAATGCAGATTAATTTGCAGAAGCATGATAACATCAACGATTCTTGATCTGTTTCAACTCTTTAGCTTCGGGTGCATGCTTTCACCTCTCAAAATCATCTTTACATCATCAATAACTCCTCTAGAGCTGTTAAACGAACCGAGTGTTCACGAACGGAACTCAAACTCAGCTCGTTTAAGGTCGTTCAAGCTCGTTCGTTAATGATATCGAGCCGAGCTCGAACGGTTTCTGGTACTCTTTACTAAACGAGCTTACACGAGCCCTGATCGTGAACGCTCGATAGTGTTCGCGAACTTAAATATTTTATATATAATATTAATATATATACTCATTATTTTAAGTAACACATATGCATATCAACGTATTCCTCCCTCCGACCCGTAAACGGTGCCTCCGACCGGACCGTAAACGGTAAACCCTAAAACTACACTTTTTAACAACAAATGACCAACAAAATCACCTCCCCGCTCGGTCACGTGAAGCGCCGCTCTCCCCACCTCGGATCACACTTCTCGGATCTCACTTCTCTCACACCGTCCGGCGTGCCCTAAGTTTTCGCCGTCCGCCATCCGCCACCTTCATGTTAAATCTTTTCATTGTCTTTTAAAGTCCTGCTTCTTTAGGTTGGTACGCCGCCTATACATTTGTAGGATAAAAGTTTTCTCGCTTAATTTAGTTTTTAGGAGTACGACTTAATATAATGAATTGATTGTGGTAGTTCGGTTGTCTTTTTAGGTTCTTCCTGGAATGACAGTACCAAATTAGAGCCATTTTTTTTCTTCTTCTATCTGTAATGATTCCCTTCATGTTCCCAATCTTTCAGGCTTAGAAATCATTGAGGTGTGCATGTGCAGCAACAGCTAGGGTGAACGAGCCGAGCTCGAGTTCGAGCCTGTTCACGAGCTTGATCTCGAGCTCGAGCTCGAGCTCGAATATTTTCTACACTTATCGAGCCGAGCTCGAATAGGCTTTTTGGTTTGATTGTGTTAACGAGCGAGCTCGAACAGACTCGATTACAAACGAGCTCGAGCTTGAACATCAGCTACTCGACTCAACTCGGCTCGTTAACTGCGCTAAACTCCTCTAATAGGATCAAAATGAACTTATATCCATAAAATATCAACCAAAATACCGCGCATAACTTCCGCAAGATAAGATATGTGTGAAATATGCAATAATTCACCAAAAATGACGAGATTTTGGACTAAGTTGTCTTTGACCTCAAAGTGAATGCAATGGTGAAAATGCATCTTAAATCACTCAAACCACCCCAAAAGTGCGTCAAATAAGTCATAAACGGGGGTAAAATCATGTAAGAAATGAAGCAAAGTTGACTCTCATCACCTTCGTCACATGTATCGTAACGGGACCCATCAATGATCATGCATTCTAAAATCATGTAAGAAATGAAGCCCTTAGTGAGTTGATCCACAATCTCATCACCTTTCAATCACATGTATCGTAAACGGGACCCATCAATGATCATGCATTCTAATACGCCCGCGAACACATCGGAATCATTATTATAAGAATCGTATATATCTTTCATTCGTCTCCAAAGTCGAAGATTCCGTAAGTATTTGCTTAGCATTTTCAAAAAAAGCAACTTGTTGTGACGAAATGAAGACACAACCTTATGTGGATTTAAATGTATCTTTCCATCCACCAAAACCTGAGTCAGTATACCGTGTGATCTCTAACTTTTATGACTCCACTTATGTGAGCATCATGTACTTTAATTGGTAATTACCTTATAACCTTATAGGCTGCGACCAAATGACCCTTATAGAATCTTTTAAGTATCTGCCCAACATGACAAAATAAGTACCTGGAATCTACTACATTTCCTCCGACCTTAAATCATAAGAAAATGCATTGTTTGAGACTGAGCTTGTCTAGTCACAAGCATACCATGTGGCCTACAATCCAACATGTCGAGTCTCTTAAGAATACTTTATCGATATAGTCTGTATTTAATTATCCAATAATACCTTAGGAATAATCCCGATACACATGGATCATGAAACTGAATTAGCGTCCCCTAAAACTTTCAACTTAAATTCAGATAAGGGAAAGATATAGTTTCTTGCTCAAAATCTATATCGTTACTGAATATCATCGACATATTAAACCAGAGTATGAACCTACTCCCACTAAACTTTTGGTAGATATATTCGTCAACTAAATTTGTCTTAAAACCAACCGAGACAATAATTTGATGAAATTTGAAATACCATTGACGGGAATTCTTTTTTAGTCCAATGATGGATTTCTTTATAACTTGCAAGCCATATTCTTTGTGTCATCAAATACAAAGTTTCTAGCAGCACCAAATCATTGTCTCATCAATGTCACCATTGAAAAATGTTGTCTTCCCATAAAAGAAAACGTTGTCTTTACATCCATTTAAGTAATTCATAATACGTATGAGCAAATAGAGCCATGATTATCCTGGAAGAGCCTTTCAAAGAAGCCAGAGAGTAAGCCTTTTATAATATTTATCATTTTTTAGTAAATCTTTAATGACAAGACAAACCATCTTTCCACAGTACCATCCAAAACCCTCATGGTCTTAAATAGACAAACCAATTGGTTTCAATGCATTTTGGCAATGGTACAAGATTCCCAATAGCATTGTCCTTCATGAACTTCATCTCATTTTGCATAACCTTAATCCACTAATAAGAGTTGGAGCTTTCCATGGCTTGGGAATGGTAACCGGATCATCTTCCATAATGTCAGGATCATTATCTCAAGAAGGTAAACAATATGATCATCATGAATTGTTGATCTTATCTTTCTAGTGGAGTGCCTAAGTTGTGGTCCATCTTATTTCTCATGTGGTACCTCATATGTTCATGTTGCTCATGTATAGGTTCTTGATTATGTTGAGGTAGTCTAATTAGGAGTTCAAGAATATTGTCATAAGCCAATCTAACAATAGTATACATCCCATTTGGGAAACAAATTGTTACCAACTGCCTCTATATGGAGAGTCATGGTAGGCTCTTATTTAAAGACAATATTACATACCCAATCTTCCTTCAAACTCAATGTCCTCAAGTAACCTTGTAGATCATGTCTTATAAAAAAATGGAAGTAGAACCATAGAACTTAAAACCCCTGGATCTATCAGAAAAACATCACATTACATAACAATTGACCATTCTTGAGTCAAATATTCTTTTATTTGTTTTATAAACCATAACCTTAGTTGGACAATCTGCAACATGATTACACCGAATACTGAGTGTTCCCAGCCTATATTTCATATAGAGTTTTGGTTACTGCTGTAGTGGGTATTTATTTGGTATGTAAGCTGCTAACTTTAATTTTCACGACATGCATCTCATTATTATATTTCATGCACTTAAGATTTGCATTAATAAGGGTTGAGAGAAGTTGGTGGGAGCATGAGCTGAAGTAGTAAATTGTTATCCATGACCATCTTTGCAACTCTTTGTACACAATTGCAATTTAATTTATTGAACATAATCAAAAGAAATAGACGAATGTAAGTATGATTAATTTTATCACTTTTTATGTATTCATCTACTTTTTTTTCTCGATGACAGAACACGATGAGTTTTGTATATATGATTCTAAATACATGAGCATTTCATTTTCAATATTCCATGAAATGATACATATAATAGCAACCACAATCAATAAAACAAACTCATAAATTAAGTTCATAGAAAAATACTTCCTTGATTTTGAATTCTCTATTGGGATGAATACGAAGGCAATAGTTATTGTGCAAGCCATGACTTCTCTTATTTGAAATCTTCATTGATGGCCTTTAGGCCTTCATTGTTTTCTTTAAAACTCCTTAAGATTTTTCAATCAAATGCCAAGTTGTTTGATTTATCAGTGGTAAAGTCTCGTGCTGATAAAGTGTTATAAAATAATAGAAAACAAATAAAGACTATAAGAACAAAGATGTAGACAAAAAAAGGAAAAATGAAGTTTTCTTATTGTTTCGCCATCATCTTACAACCAATAAGTGATACCTTTATATAGTAAGTGAACCATAGTATTACAATTAGTACCACATTAAACAAGACATAATAGTGGATGCTTTTGAGATTTCTAACTTATAAAGACATAAAGAATCGTATTAAGAGTTAGGAATGCAAGCGATCCACAATAATTGTTTCATAATAGTATTTGTATAGGTTTTATTTTTTTATTATTAAGAAAGAAATTTTTTATAGGGCCGAATCAATACTTTCCAATTGGAGTTTTAACTAATACATGAAGTGTAATAATCGAATACAACGATTGGAGTTTTTCAAAATATAAGTTATCATACACTTTTTGTTTCGTGTCACAATATAAGTCATTTTACATTATCAATATAATATTTATTACTATTTTCTCTATCTTACCCCCAAGTTATTATCAATCCATCCACTTTTCATTACTTAATAATAATTGCATTAGTGATTGTCAAGGGGTATTTTAGACATTAACCATCAAAATAATGTCATTTCATCACTTTCTTAATTTGTGTGAAAACACCTAGGATAACTTATATTTTGGACGGAGATAGTATTTTTTTCCTCCCGCTCCGACATGTTTGAGATACTGAAATGGTTTTTATTACAAAACGTATATTAATTTATTTCATTACAATAAAAATTTTGGATCCAAATTTAAAAAATACTCCCATTGCTTCACAGTAACTGATATAGTTGTGAAAAACACGCAGATTAAGAAAGTTATTTATTGTTTTGACTTTATTAGATAAAGACTAAAATACCCTTATAGAAAATAGAGTAAATAATGCTGGTGCATTTAAGACGGTATATGGATTAAAATAAAGAGAAAAGTACATCAAATTTTGTATTAGAAAATGTTATGTCTCAATTATTTTAGAACAAAACTTTTGTCAACTGTCGTCAGTTATTTTGGAACGGAGGGAGTAATAAACACTATCCTATTTATAAAGATTTCACCAAAGCGTTTATTATGAATCAAGCAAGTTACCACTTACCATATCATGCCTTTGATTTTTCCCCGCATTGAATTCCCATTTTCCATATCATCAAACCAAAAAAATTTGCATAAACTATGTCCATAAAACGCATTGGTTTTCACCAACTCCTCACAAGACTTGCTCTAAAAAAAACTCCTCACAAGACTACAGGATCTAACATTTCCAAAAATAAAAATGGAGAAGGTTTCCCACATTTCGCTCCAAATTTTTCCTCATCATTGGCCCTCTTATCTCGGGTAAATTGTCAAACCCTATAGTGTTTTTGTAATGCTCCGCTCCCGGATACCGAACCCTTATCCGGAAGAGAACGTTCGTCGCGTATAACGTTAAATAAATCTAACCTTATATGCAAGCATCTACGTAATCGTATCAAAATAAAGCAAATGGAAGCCCAAAAGACTCGGGTAAAATCATAAATGCTACTAAGAATAGATTACAACCATTCTAAAGATTGGAAAAGAAACTTACAACAACGATTCCTTACAAAATACGAAGCACAAAAGCTACAAACTTGTCTCACAAAAGTGTAGAAATAAAAATACAACAACTATCTCGCGAAGCTAAACAACAAGTCTACGTACAACAACATACAATGGAAATGAAAGAATGCATCGGATAAGACTTCATCATCAAGGCACCATCAACAACCTATATCATCCTCATCGAGCCCATGGTCAACCTGTTCGTCTTCTCCCCCCACAATGCATACAAAGGAAAATGCAAAGGAGATAAGTACAAAGTACTTAGTAAAAGTGAGAAGGTAAAGAATAACTAATTTCTACAACGAAAAGGTTATTATTAGAATTATTAAGTTATTTTTATGAGACCGACTCAATCTTGGGTTCACTCCATGTCCATCAACATGTCATGACTATACGTTTCTATACTAACTTATCTTGGTTACGTCAGCATTCAAGGGCACTACGCATGACGTTTATCAGCCTGAAGATATACTTGCTAACTAACGGTGAATAGCACCTGATAGCTCCGGGGTCTCCCCGTTATGCGTATACGTTCGATGAATTTCCTCCACTACCCTTCAGCCTTTAGAGCCAGTAGCGTTGTTCACCTTTTATGAACTTATCACATCGCCGATATGAATTGGTGCCTAACCGAGAATATGTGACGTTTTATCTTTTACTACCACGTATGTAACTTTATTGTGTATTTGTTAGATGTAATATCGCCGGATGGATCAAGATCCACCCGATTACGCAGCGGAATAGTATAGATCTAGATCTAGTCAACCAAAATACATAAAATAATAGATCTAAAACTACGAGGGGGTTTAGATTGCTTACCGGTTTATTGTGAATAAACACCAAGAACAATCTTCAATCCGAGCTATATGAGAGCCTAGTTGAGAAGCCAAAGTCTTCCAACGTGTATCTCCAAGCACCACCAGGTGGATGGTGTTTCAAGCCGTCGGACCTCCTTGATATGCTACCTAGAAAACCCGAAGTTTTCTAAACGAACCCCAATAGTATTGGCCGAAATATCTAGCCAACAATACTACCTTAAAACGGAAATTGTGATGTAGGAATAGCTTGGGAGAACTCTCTTATATAGGAGATAAATCCTAGTCCTTAAAGGATTTAATAATTAAGAGATAATTATTTGTATAATCCTTATTTTAAATATAAGATAAATATAATATATATCCCAAACAAATTAGGATAAATAATATTATTAGCTAATATTCCATGATTTATCACTTAACAAATAAATGATTAGATGATATATTAAATAATTATCCAAGAAAACGAATTTTCCAATAATTAAGTAATATCACAAAATGCGCCACATATAAACCCCAAAAAAAAAGTCCACACGCATTTTATCATCACATTGGGCCAAGTCCACGAAAAAAGTTTTTTCATGTATTTAATTATTCAGTTCAACTAAACAATTAATCCACTTATCAATTAAATAGTCCAATCCAACTATTTAATTATAATTGAGGTGAAGCGACGAGAAAATATATGCTATGTTAGGAGCCACGTCGGGGACCATGGACCCATATTCAGTAGCTACAATAAATTAAATAATATTATCCGTCAGACCGAACAATAATATTCAATCTATTAATTCCGAGATTACACCACCATAAACCCGAAACTGAACTCTGCCGAATATAAATAACTTACACTCAACCATGAGTCGAAAGTGTCCACTTATATAATCATTACATACGGATAAATCCTCCATAGACTGTTCATTTCGATTCGGATATCTCCGTAGACCCTTCTCGAAACATCTTATCCTTATTTACCATTAACCCCCTAGTGACCAATTAGTTCATAACTAATATAATATGAACGGAGCTCATCGATCAGTTTCTAGGATTAACAAATAAGGGAACTGGCTGTCTACTTCCCGAGGGAAGGAATGGATTCCATATCTGTGATAGCACAGACTACTCACTTATCCTAGAATAGAGCCAACGAGAAGTGTTGGACCATATACTACGAAGTGATCCTTACTAACACATCAAACCCTACACTAGTCTAAGCAGTTGTCTGTGATCACCTCGGGATTGAGATTAATCCATATATGATCATCTTGTGATTCGATAAGACTTCTCGATTACGGAATTATATCGAGAACTCAAATCAAATCGGTTCAAATTTATATGATTATCATCATATATAAATACCCCACTAGGTACCACTTATTACCGACAAACGGATAAGACTGTCACACCGTAAAATGTTCTGGGCGCATTATTAGCATATTAATCATGAGACCTGTACTCAGATTAATAAGTGCAACGGACTAAGTTTATTTTAAGCACATCTCACTAACTCAATCCTCTTCTGTATAGCCATACACTGAGTTATGTGATTACATAAACGAGGTACTTAGAGTTTTCAGTAGTGTCTTAATTATAAGCATATATACATATAATAAGATGAATTATTAATTCTGTCCTAAAACAATTAGATAATTGTCTTTCGGGCACTACACCTAACAGTATTAACTAGCCACCTAGGTGTTATAAAGGCAAGCTCACTTTATCAGCTCTACTCCCTCACATAGACAGCTAGACACCACATCCTATCAAGTACACAAACATTGATGAACTCTAGTTCATCAAAGCACAAGCCTTTCATGCCCTTCCGACGGATCCGAACTTCAACTCCCTTTAAAAGTACACTCAGTGCCGAAAATAAACGAATCGGAATCTCAATCGAGGCTTGTTCACGTTTAATTAATGTTATTAGATCATGGAACAACGTATAAAATCCCAAACATAGCTTAAAAAATCTTTTACTAAAACTGGGGGCAATGCGTGCGCATCCCTATGGAATGCATGCGCATACCCATATGGTTATAGTACAAATGTCACTACGTCTTCACATGTCACTGCATCGTCAAATGTTAGTTCATCTTCACATGTCACCACAACGCAATGTCACTGTTACAGCATCTTCACATGTCTCTTCATCTTCAGATGTTACTGCAACGCAATGTCACTGCATCACGTCGATTATTATGAAGGAAATCTCAATTTTTTAAGTCAGTAAAATATCAATGGAAAATTAGGGATAAGGACATAATCTGGAATATTATTAAGTAACAGGATAGCTACTCAACCGCATAATTTTTATAGCGAGAAGGACAAACGATGAATCCCAAAAATCGGTGAATCTCCCCGGTGAATCCCGAAATCGGTGAATTTCGATAGTGAATTTCGACGGTAATCCCGAAAATTAGTGAATTTCGACAATGAATTTTGAAAATTAGTGAATTTCGACGGTGAATTTCGGCGGTGAATTTAAACGATAATTTTGAACACAAGTGAATTTCGACGGTGAATAAATAGTTTTGTCCTTTATGCAAAATTTTCAAAAGACTGTCCTTCTACCCAATTGATGAAATATTTATGTCCTTCTCCCTCATTCCCCAAAATATCAAATGAGATATCAGAATATAAAGGACAATGAATTATGGTGAAATAATTACGTTGATTAGAGTTCTATATCAAAATATACAATATTTCTTTTTTCTATTTTTTTCTCTTTTCTTTTTACCTATTTTTTCACATATCACTTGGTGTCACTGCATCGCGTCAAGTTTTTTGAAGAAAATTTTGATTTTCTGAAATTAAGTCGAAAAAAATATCACGTGAGTTATCAGAACAAAGGAGACGAAAAAATAAGATACATAGTGAAAGAATTACGATGTGCGGAGTTTTATATCAAAAGATATAACCGTTTGAAATATTGAGAAAAATAGAGAATTATAATTTTTTTTCTTTTTATTTCCCAACTTTTCAGCGCAAGGAAAAAAATTTCCTCCCAGCATCTATATAATTACCCAGCGCATGTTCTCTTTTTTTTTTTTTTTTCACTAAGGTTATTTTTGTCTATCTATCTAATTTGTGTTTTTATAAAAATGTTTAACATGTCTTATTTGCCTATTTAAGTACATTTTGTGTTCACTAAAAAAAAGTACATTTTGTATCATTTTGGACCCCTAGCACAAAATATTATTAGAAAAGAAAAAGTGTTCACTAATATGCTTATTATGAATCAAAATAGTAACCATTTTAAGCCCATGATCATTTGGGGCGTTGAAATTTTTGTGGGTCCGTCAAACGGTATATTTTTGGATAGAACGGGAAAAAGACAATTAAAGTACAATTTAGGGATAAGAAAAAGAAAATTGTAATAAATGATCATGGTTGGGAAATAAATGATCATACAAAGCTAGTTATAAGGATATAACCATACAAAAAAATTCACATCTATCAATTGTCAATTGACAATCTAAAAAACGTGCTTATATATTTTCACACAATCAAGAAATGTTGGGAAATTGAGTGTGCGGAGTGGTTACGTTGTTTTTTTTTTTTTTTTTTTTTTTTTTTTTTTTGATAAACCGAATTTTTATTATTCAAGATCCGCCAAACAAGCGGTCAAAACGTCATCCGGGGGAGAAGATCCCCAAAGTGTACGAAAAGAAACAATCAATCCATGTCAAGTTAAAAGATGCGCGGGACGTTCCCCATACGCCGAATAAAAGAAAAGGAAACATGCGAAAAGTAGGTAAACATGTCAAACAAATCCGAACTAGACAACCGTAAGCAGTAAGATCATCCCCTGGTCGTTGAAGACGCGCAACACATGTCAAACAATCACTTTCCACCTATAACCTCTGGATCCGTAAATGCAATGCCTCCTCTAGAGCCAAAGAGATGGCCTTAAGCTCCAAATATTCCACAGAATTGCCGGGATCAAAATGATACGCAAAGGAGTGCAAAACTGAGCCTTGTAGTCACGGAAGATCACCCCAATACCTGCACCTGTCTCTGTGACAGACGCATCAGCATTGCTCTTTACTACCCCGGGCTGCGGTTTCGACCATCGATCAGATAAATGTGGACACGGTCCTTGGGTCCGATAGCTCGCCAGTGCCTCTATATACTCAACCGAAGCTGCCAAAGAACGCATACACACCGCAGAGACATAAATCGCCTGACTATCAAAAACCGCCGAACAACGAGCCTTCCAAATTCCCCACATAAGCCAAACAAACCTGGCCGCGTCTTGAACACCCTGCTCCGCAATCAGTAGCATAAAGAACTCCGCAAAGGTGGCGGACCGCAGATGCTGTAATGTGTGGTTGTACGGCGACGCGTGCCAAACTTTAGCAGCCATCTCGCATTCAAAGATAACATGCCGCATAGTTTCGAGTGTTTCCCCACATGCTAAGCAAATACCATCCCCCAAGTTCCTCCTCTGCAGACCTTGGCCAATTGCAAGACAGTCATGTAAGCATCTCCACAAGAAATGCTGAATACGCGGCTGGACAGGAAGTCGCCAACAGTTTCTCCACATTTGATCCTGGCCCCCCGAAGTAGACGGTCCCACCACCGATGATGACCGATAGAGCGATAATGCCAAGAAGTAACCGGACCTGACAGTGTACACTCCCCTGTGATCGAGTGCCATATGTGTCGATCAGGGTGACCTTCTGGGGCAACGGTGGTCTCGAGAATGGCGTCAGTTTCCCATGGTCGAAAAACTTGTCTCATTTTCTGCACGTCCCATAATCTAGAGCCAGGTATAAATAAGTCCGAGACAGTGGAATCCGCCGGAAGCTCATGCCCTGCAAATGGTAAGCGAAACGAAGGTTGCCGGTTTACCCAGGCGTCATGAAAAACATACACCGACTCTCCATCCCCCACTCGCCACTGTATCCCATTAAGCAAAAGGTCCCGGCCCTCAAGGATGCTTCGCCACAAAAAATACGGTCTCCTTCCCAAACCAGCAACAAGAATAGTACTGTCCTCAAAGTACTCCGCATGCAATACCTGGGCTGCCAAAGAACCTGGACTAGTCAATATTCACCACGATTGCTTTGCCAATAATGACAGATTAAAGAATTCCAAGTCCCGAAATCCTAAGCCTCCCAGGTTTTTCCAATGTATCTTGCGCTTATTTTCCGTATCGCCCCAGTAGAAGCCTCTAATCGCCTACTCTATCTCTCGTACCAGAGTGATAGGTATCTTGAAACATTGCATCATATATATAGGTATAGCCTGGAGAGATGATTTAATGAACACCTCCTTCCCTGCTGGCGAAGTAATTTATCCTTCCATCCTGCTACCTTTTTACGAATCCTGTCTCTCAAAAAGCAAACACCTGACGCATGTTCCGTCCGATCATGTAAGGCAACCCTAAATACCTACCCGAGCCATCCCCTAAGGGAATTTGGAGCTGATCGGAAATCGTCTCCCGCTCCTCCTCCGGTACTCCAGCCGAGAAGTAAATGCTAGACTTGTGAAAATTGATCGCTTGACCCGAGAGAGCCCCATACATATCGAACAACTCTACCAACGTCTCCACTGCCCCATCCAAGAGTTCAAAAAAAACCATGCAATCATCTGCAAAAAGCAAGTGGGATATAGTGACCACGTCCTCCCTACCAAACCGAATACCCCACAAGCCGCCTCGGGTAACATAGTCATTAAGGAAGGCCGTAAAGCCCTCAACACAAATGATAAAAAGGAAGGGTGACAACGGATCCCCCTGTCGAATCCCTCGGTTCGGCACGATTCTGCTGCTAGGTTTCCCATTGATCAACACACTGTAGGATACTGTCGTGATACACCGCCGCACCACGTCAATAAAGGATGGCGGGAACCGCATACGCTCCATAATCCGCCAAAGGTATTTCCATTGAGTGGTTAAGTTGTTAAGACACGTAATAGCATGTAGTGCTAAAATAAAATAAAATAAAGTAAAGTGAGTTGTCTGAAGTAAAAAATACAAAAAATTAAGTATAAATCCACCTTATCACTGTAACTAAGTTTTAATCCACGTTCTTTTCTTTAGCTGTAATAAGGACAAAATAATTTCTTTCGGGCTAAATTACCCTGATATAACTCACTCAAAACACCCGCCTCTTTCTTCCTCTCTTTACTCTGACTCTTCTCCCTAAATCGAATCCCGCATTTGTAATGTTTCGATTTTCAGGAAAAGGCAGATGCGACATTTTGCGAAAATGAAATATTATATTTATTTTATTTATGGATTAAGTTTTATATAAGAAAATATTAATTATAGAATTAATATTAATTGGGATTTAACGGGAATTAATGGTGGGAGTTATTTTGGGAAATAAACCCCTCCCCCCCCCCCCCCAAATTATGTCTAAGAGGTTGTCAAAAACATCAGAAAAGAAAAGGTTTGAACTTTGGGCTTGAAAGCAACAAAAAGACAATAGAGTCTTTCCATCACAAGTGTTAATTCAGGAATCGGTTTGCAGATTCAACTAGAGATTCATGAACATCATGAAGATGGCGTTCTTTTGATACTAAAAGTTTAGAGTTTCGTGAAGGTTGGTATTTGAAGAATCAAGGTTTTGCTGCAGATTTCTTGGAGTTTTCTTGGGAGCTTGCCTGCTAACAAGTAAGAGGATCTGCATATTGATCAATTATAGTTTTATGATGTTTTAGGCTGAGTTTTGTCATGCCTTTGTTGTTAGAATTTCATGTTTAAGTTATTGTTGCAGGATATGCAATGGTATGTTTAAGTCTTGCTTTGCTGCATTTTTCTATGTTTTGGCTATCAAAATTGTTCAGAACCATGTTGGAAATCGTAAAGTGTCGAGAAAAGCATGTTTAGGGTAGTTTTCGGGTTTCGGTGCTTGCCAAAACAAAACCAAAAAAGAGAAATTGCTCAGTCATTTTAGCACGCGCCGTGAGGGGTTTAGCACACGCCAAACATGTCTAGAAAGCTGGCAGAAAGTAATGGGTTCTTTTAGCGTGCGCCAAATATGCACAGACTAGATGATGAATCTTTAGAGTCATTTTAGCACGTGCCAAACCTCTGTATTGGTGTTTTACGTTTTTTTGAGCCCCGAATCCAGTTTTGAATGGTGTTTCTTAATCTAATAACATTAAATGAACATGAACAAGCCATTATTAAGCTTCTGATGCATTTAGTTCTGGCACCGAATGGATTCTTACTAAGAGTTGAAGTTCGGGACCGTCAGAAGAGCATGATTGGCTTGTGCTTTGATGAATTAGTATTCATCAATGTATGTGTATGTGTTAGGATGTTGTGTCTTGTTGTCTTAAGTGAGGGAGTATAAAAAGTAAGTGAGCTTTGGCTTGAAAACACTTAGGTGGCTAGTTAATGATTAATAACATACGTACTTGTGTATTTTAAAAGCCTAAACATCTTGTCATTCTTGGTAAGGCACAAGTCTATATCACGTTGTGTGGGCGGTCAACAAAAGTGAATAAATCCATTGGTTACTAAGAACCCATGTACGGAGGGAGTTCGCCGAATGTGTACAATATCGAGGCTAGCCCGTGGCTATTGGCGTGATCCATCAATAGGTTGCACCCAAATACTTTGTGGTGAGTAGCACCATGTGTAGTGCCTTTAAATGGTGATGTAACAAAGATAAGTTAAGATAAAAACACGTAGGATTCCAAAACATGTTAATGAGCATGAAGTGAACCCTAAAGTTGAGTCGGTCATACAAAGATAACTTAATACTAATGTGAACCTTTCATTGTAATATTTAATTTAATCAATATCTTCTATCTTTTTGCTAAGTACCTTTGTACTTTCCTCCATTGCATTGTTTGTTGTATGCTTTGTGGGGTGAGAAGATGAACAGGATGAGCAATAGTTCGATGAAGATTTTAAGGACGACGTTTGTTGATGCTTTACTTGATGTTTACATGTCTCTTTTATTATATATGTTGGACCAGAATATGTTGTATCTCTATTCAAGACATGTTGTATTTTCACTTTTAGACTTGTTGTCACTTTTAGTTTTGTTTGTATTCTATTCTAGTAGCATTTATGTTTCCACCCGAGTCTATAACTTCCATTTTTGCTAAACTCGATATGAAGACATAGAGACTTACGTATAATATTAAATTTATTTAATATTTTACATGCCAGCCGTTCTTTTCCAAATAACTACTCTGTATCTGGGAACGGGGCGTTACAGTTGGCATCAGAGCGAAGCGTCCTTGCTGTCCTAGGGTTCTTTTCCTTTAAGATAAGATTTCTTTAGATCAATTAGTAAAATTATGATCTTCCTTGATCTTTCAGAATGGAAGTTACCTACAGAGGCATACATGGTGTTGAAATCTTGAGGGATCAGCAAGAGGCAAATCAGAATCATGTCCAGTTTGAAGAACAAGTAGTAGAATTGGGTCATGTGGAAAGGGTAGAGAAAGTACCTCAGCCATATCTTTCATCTCATCAGGTACATCCTCCTCATTGGCACGTGGGTGGAACCGCACCAGGATCACTATTATAAGTGACATGCCACCAGTGTTTCTAATATCTGTGACATGTGTGTATCCTCCACCTCCTCCACCGGTAAGCTACCCTCCTTCTCCAGTAATTTCTCCACATCAGTGAACCTTTCACCATCCACCAAGTTATCCACCCCAACCTATGTTTATACCACTATCACCAAGGGTTGATCAATAGTATGGTTTTGGTTATCCATCATATGGACTTCATCAACCTTACCATACTCCACCACATCACCAAAGATACAACCCCTACCATCAAGTACCACTAGTAGCTCCTCCACAACAGCCATATCCACCTCTATACCCACATTAGGTACCTCAAGCACCACAAGTACCACTTGGATACCCTCCAGTTAACCCCCTTGTTTACCCACTAGCAGTACAACTGGTTCAAGGTCATACAGGTGTGATTGATTGGTACACAAGGCTGAAAAGGAACCGTATGCAAGACTTCTTTGGGAACATAAATATAGCTAAAGTAGAGATGTGGATAAGGAGTTTTGAAAAGGCTTTGAGGAACGTGAATGTTCCTGAGATGGAGATGGCACAGCTAACAGAGGGATTCTTACTTGGGATGGATGATAATTGGATAGAGAAATAGAGAGTAGCCGAGGAAAGATGACGAATTGAAAAGTGTTCAAAGAATTGTTCTACACTAAATACTTCCCACCTTTGGTACAAGCGGATATGGCAAGCAAATTCTTGATCCTTAAACAAGGCTTACACATGACGGTTACTCAATACACCCAAAGGTTCAATGATTTGGATCGGTTTTACCCTGAGATTATGGGCGTAGAGGAGAGGAAAATGGCCTTGTTTCAGAATGGGTTGTCCCGGGAGGTACAAGCGGGAATGTTGGGAGCTTGACCAAGAAAAATGGCAGAGATTCTCAATAAGGCTTTTGAGGTTGAGACCTTCAAGAACAAGCCATCAGTTATTGTGGGAGCAAAAAGATCGTTTGGGGCAAGTCAAGGTAGTAGGCGAGGGGCACCACATCAAAATGTGAAGAAGACAACAACACCTACAACAGCAACTCCTTCAGCAAGCACACTGGTTTCTCAAAAATGCAAGAGAAACCACACCGGTGAGTGTCGGGCCAATGCAAGTGGTTGTTACTATTATGGAGATACGGAGAATTTTGATAGTGCATGTCCACCAAGAGCAAACAAAGGGATTCAGAGTCAAGGGAGCAGTAAAGGAAACCCATGTAAGCCAGCTAGAGGTTTCGCATTGGATGCGGAAGTGGCAGAACCGGATGATAATGTTATCTCAGGTACTTTAAAGTTATTTATTTTATGAAAAGTATTTTTATAGCACGTTAATTCATGTTATACTTGTATTTAAATAAATGAATTACTTTCTAGGTATAGTAATATTAGATAATCTAGTAGTTACAACCTTTTTTGTTACTGGAGTATCTAATACTTTTGTTAGATTGCTAAGAAACTAAATCTATCTTTGGAAATAATTACACCTTTAGGAAAGGTAACTAAAGTGACTAAGAAGATACCACAAGTGGATGTTCATGTCAGAGCGTACCATTGTAAAAGTGATCTCATAGTCTTGGACTTTTTAGACTTTGATTTAATTCTTGGTATAGATTGGCTATCCGAGAATTATGTACAATTGGATTGTAGAGAAAAGTGAGTGACCATTAAAGTGCCCGGAAAATCGTCTAAGACTTTTCAAGGTAATGTCTATAAGCCGAGTAAGAAGCATCATCCAATAATATTAGTGGTTAAGGCAATTAGAGCTTGTCAAAAAGGTTCTGAAGGCTACTTGTTGTATGCACTGGATGTTGAACAAGTTAAGCCTAACTTAGAGGAAACTCCCAATAGCGAAAGAATGCCCCAAAGTTTTTCCGGATGAGTTGCCGGGTAACATGCCGAATATGGAGATTGAGTTTGAGATCAAATTAGTACCGGGGGCAGCACCAGTAGCTAAGGCACGTTATAGGACGGCTCCGGCTGAATTAAAGAAACCGAAGGCTCAACTTAAGGATATGCTTGAAAGGAACATAATTCAGCCAAGTACTTTACCATTGAGAGCCCCTATCTTATTTGTTAAGAATAAAGACTGTATAATGAAGATGTGCATTGACTATCGAGAGTTGAATAAAACTTCACCATCAAGAATAAGTACCATCTACGTAGGACTAACAATTTGTTTAATCAGTTGCAAGGGAAGAATGTGTTTTCTAATACTGATCTTTGGTTGGGTTATCATCAGTTAAAGATTAAGGTGGCAAACATATTAAAGATGGTTTTTAGTACAAGGTATGGACATTATGAGTTCTTGGTTATGCCTTTTGGACTCAATAATGCTCCATCAGCCTTTATGGATTTGATGCAGCGTGTTTACATGCCTTTTTTTGGATTAGTTTGTGATTGTGTATATAGATGATATCCATATCTACTCAAAGGATGAGAAAGAGCATGAAGAACACTTAAGGATTCTGTTGAAGACTTTGAAAGAGAAACAGTTGTCTGCTAAGTTTTCAAAATGCGAGTTTTGGTTGAATCAAGTTAATTTCTTGGGTCACGTGACTTCTGGGGATGTCATTCAAGTAGATCCTGCAAAGATAGAAGCGGTTGAGAAATGGCCTAGACCTACAACAGTTTCCGATGTATGAAGTTTTCTAGTTTGGTTGGATATCATAGGAAGTTTATGCAAGAGTTTTATAAGATAGCTACACCACTCACAAACTCACACAAAAGGATATGAAGTTTGAATGGACTAATGAGTGTGAAGGAGCTTTCCAGACTTTGAAGGATAGATTGACATCAGCACCGGTTTTGGCAGTTCCCGAGATCTTTGATAACTATGATGTCTATACCGATGCTCCGGGACAAGGTTTAGGTTGTGTGTTGATGCAAGGAGGAAAAGTAGTTGCTTATGCATCTAGGCAACTAAAAGTCCATGAAAAGAACTACCCAACACATGACATAGAGTTAGGAGTGGTAATGTTGGCCATAAAGACTTGGAGGCGCTATCTTTATGGAGTCAAGGCTAGAATCTTCACGGACCATAAGAGTTTGAAGTATTTCTTTACTCAAGAGAATTTGAACATGAGACAAAGATGATGGCTAGAGTTTGTAAAGGATTATGAATTGGTTATTCAATACCATCTGGGTAAAGCTAACGTTGTGGCAGATACATTGAGTAGAAAAGCAATGTATACATTTTCAGGAGTTCAAGATGTTGTAGAATAGTTAGATGGGTAGGGTATCCAGGGTTTCGGTTAGTTTGGGGATCGTCATTTTATGGCTCTTTTGTTGCCTAGATCAGAGTTAATTTATGATATTCGGGAAAAGCAAAACGAAGACCCAGTTTTGGTTGTTTTGAAGCATGTTGTAAGATAAAAGCCTATGGTTGGTTATATGTTAGACAAGAATGGGAATCTTTGGTACCAAGATCGGTTGTGTGTGCCAAATGTTAGTGATTTAAGGCAAAGAGTAATAGATGAAGCACACAGGATCTTGACTGTTCATCCAAGAGCAAAAAAGATGTATAGAGATTTGAAGGAACGGTTTTGGTGGCTTTCAATGAAGTTGGAAATAGCAATATTTGTGGCTGAATGCGACACTTGTCAGAAAGTTAAAGCTGAGCATAGATGACCAGGTGGAATGCTTGAACCTTTGGATATCCCCGAATGGAAGTGGGATAATAACACAATAGACTTCATCGCCGGTTTACCTAGAACAAAGAGTGGACATGAAATGATAAGAGTGATTGTTGATAGACTTACAAAATCAGCCAATCTCTACCAGCTAAGATTGATATGTCTTTGAGAAAGATGACTACACTTATTTGGACAATCTTATGAAGCACATGGAGTACCTATATCATTATTATCTGATTGTGATAGTCAGTTTATCAATCGGTTTTGGAAGAGTTTGCAAACGGCTATGGGTACAACGATAGATTTGAGTACGGCTTTCCATCCTCAAACAGACGGATAGTCCTAGAGAACGATCCAAACACTTGAAGTTATGTTAAGAGCATTTGTTTTGGAAGTAGGCGGATCATGGGATGATTACCTACATATGGCAGAGTTTTCTTATAACAACAGTTATCAAGCCAGTTTAGGTATGGGCCTGTTTGAAGTCTTGTATGGGAGAAGGTTACGAACACCATTGTTTTGGGATGAAGTCGGGGAGAAGCACATCACCGGGACAAAAATGGTTGACCAAGCTAAAGAAAGGGTTGCATTGATAAAGAAGAACTTGAAAGTTGCTCAAGATAGATAGAAGAGTTTGGTTGATATTAGCAGAAGACCGTTAGAGTTTGATGTTGGGGAAAGAGTTTACTTGTGCACTTCACCGATGAAAGGAGTTAAAAGATTTGGTCAAAAAGAAAAGTTAAGTCCAAGGTTTGTAGGACTCTTTGAGATTATTGAGGAAGTTGAACCATTGGCATATAAGCTCTAGTTACCGAAATCAATGTCAATGGTTCATAATGCGTTCCATGTCTCAATGTTGAAGCAGTGTTTGACGCAGAATTATATTGAAGCTACAGTAGATCTAGAAGCCTTCTAGATAACGTTGCTTAAGATGAGAAACCAATCAATGTGTTGGACCGGAAATAAAGATGATCAAGAGAAGGTTGATCTCTTTTGTTTTGGTGCAATTAAGCAATCATTCACCGAACGAGGCGACATGGGAAGTTGAGGATATATGATCCTTGAAGTTCTAGATTTTCTTGACCTACCAGGTACGTTTCAGTTTCAAGGGAAAAACTCTTCTTAAGGGGGGAGGAATGTAATAATCTGATTTTCGGGAAAGGGAAAACGTGTCATTTTGCGAAAACGAAAAATTATATTTACTTTATTTATGGATTAAGTTTTATAAAGAAAATATTAATTATAGAATTAATGGTGGGGGATAATTTTTGAAAATGAACCCCCTCCTCCGAATTATGTCTGAGAGGTTGTCAATAAAACATCATAAAAGCAGAAGTTCGAACTTTGGTCTTGAAAGCAACAAAAAGACAAGAGAGACTTTCCATCAAAAGTGTTAATTCAAGAATCAGTTTGCATATTCAACTAGAGATTCGTGAACATTGTGAAGAGGGCATTCTTTTGATAATAAAAGTTTAGAGTTTCGTGAAAGTTGGTAGTTGAATAATCAAGGTTTTGCTACAGATTTCTTGGAATTTGGTAGGGAGTTTTCTTGCTAACAGGTAAGAGCATCTTATTGTTGATCAATTATAGTTTTATGATATTTTAGGTTGAGTTTTAACATGCCTTTTTTGTTCTTATAATTTCATGTTTAAGTTGTTGATACAAGATATGCTATGGTATGTTTAAGTCTTGCTTTGCTGCTGTTTTTCTGTGTTTTTTCCTGTCAAAATTGGTTAGAACCATGTTGGAAATAGTAAAGTGTTGAGAAAAGCATGTTTAGGGCAATTTTAGGGTTTTGGCGCACGCCAAAACGAAACCAGAAATGTGGAAAAATTGCACAGTCGTTTCAGTGTACGTCGTGAGAGGTTTAGCGCGTGGAAAATGTGTCCATAAATTAGGCAGAAAGTACTAAGAGCTTTTATCATGCGCCGAACGCTTCTAGCACACGCCAAAATTGCATAGAATGGATTATGAATCTTCAGAGTCATTTTAGCGTGCGCCAAAAAGTTGTAGCGCGCCAAAACCTCTGTTTTGGTGTTTTAAGTTGTTTTGAGCCTCGAATCAAGTATTGAATGTTGTTTCTTGATCTAATAACATTAAATTAACATGAACAAGCCATGATTAAGCTTCTGATACATTTAGTTCCGGCACCGAATGGTTTCCAACTAAGAGTTCAAGTTCGGGACCGTCGGAAGAGCATGATTGGCTTGTGCATTGATGAATTAGTATTCTTCAATGTGTATGCATCAGGATGTTGTGTCTAGTTGTCTTAAGTGAGGGAGTAGAAGAAGTAAGTGATCTTTGCCTTGAAAACACTAGGGTGGATAGTTAATAATTAATAACATATGCACTTGTGTAGTTTAAAAGAGTAAACATCATGTCATTCTGGGTAAGGCACAAGTCTGTATCATGATGTGTGGACGGTTAGTAAAAGTGAATGACTCCGTAGGTTACTAAGATACCAAGTACGGTGGGACTTCGCCAAACGTGTACACTATCAGGGCTAGCCCATGGCTATTGGTGTGATCCATCAATAGGTTGCACCTAGATACTTCGTGGTGAGTAGCACCATGCGTAGTGCCCTTGAATGCTAATGTAACAAGGATAAGTTAACCTAGAAACAAGCAGGATTCCACGGCATGTTGATGAGCATGAATTGAACCCTAGAGTTGAGTCGGTCATATAAAGATAACTTAATACTAATGTGAACCTTTTGTTGTAAGAAGTAATTTAATCAATAGCTTCGACTTTTTTGATAAGTACCTTTGTACTTACCTCCATTGCATTGTTTGTTGTATTTAGCATTTATGTTTCCACCCGAGTCTATTTAGCTTCCGTTTTTGTTAAACTCGATACGACGACGTAGAGGCTTACGTATAATATTGAATTTATTTAATATTATACATTCCGAACGTTCTTTTCTGGATATATAAGAACTCGGTATCTCGGAATAGGGCGCTAAAGCATCACTTTCTTCTACATCGAAGAAGCCCAACTTTGCTGCCGGTGCTAAAAAGCTCGCCACTTCAGAAACTGGTGAAGAAGGTGAAGCGATGGAGACAAAGAGGTCGAAGAAGAAATCGAAGGTAATTTATCAATGACCATGGAACCTACCAAATCTCTCTCGCAGGTAATTTACCAATGACCATGAACATTAAGAAATTGAATCTTCTACGAAATGGGAAAAGATGGAAACAACAATACGTACTTAAATGAGTGCTTATCATTCTTTAGGATTTTTTTCATTCTTGTGATGATTTATGAAGACTTTGTACAAACAAAAAAGAGTTTTGATGACTTTGATATATCACCTCCCTTCATGGGATCTACTCGTCTTTATTCTTCAGTCCACTTTTTTCTTTTTTGTTGCCGATTTGTCAACACTGAAACTGTGCTTTTGTGCTGAAATTGGTGAAAAGTGGTTATCTGGTTAGTATGTTGTGCTGGAATCTTTAATTCGAATGAAGTTCTTAGTTGCAAATAATTACTCACACTTTCCTATTTGTCATTCGAATCCGTTAAAAAGCTCATTAGACAAGTATTTAAACCTCCTTGCTGATAGAAGGTGGAAATAGCACACAATTTGCCCTGTTATTATCAATTTCATAGGGCACTGATTCAACAACCCCCGAGCACCGTAAATGTGTACATGCAGAGCTTTTTAGTTATTCTCATTTTTCTATCATTTGGATCGGTGGTGTTGTGATCTTTGGGCTATGATATTGATTGCTGTGATTATATAGTGTTTTTTTGATATTGATTAAGTGCTCAGGTAATCCTTTCTCAACTTAAAGTATGGTAAATTCATGGATATAACAAGCTTAATTTGAGGAACAGAGTTTTAATATATAGCTTTATATCTTTGATCAACAAGCTTAAATTCTTGGTTTTTTCTTTGTTCTTTTTCATTTTAAGTTAATGTAACCTTAGGAAAAAAACATTCTGATTTGTCATTAGTAGTGTATCCCATGTGTCCTTTCTCTTTTAAATATTGTCGTGTTTTTTCCAACAGTCATTCTCTTGTTTGATAGAATGATAATTTTCTGGTGGTCTAGTTGTTTGGCAATGGCTTGTTCACTTTAAATATTTATTCACAATGTGTTGAGTTTGTTGGTTTATTACCCAGTATAGTTCCATTCATTAATATTATGCATACGGCTACTGTTACTGTTATTGTTAGTGCTGATGAAGGTGTTACTGTGATTATGAGGTGTTGTTGTGATTGTATGATGTTAATATCACTATGTATAGTTAGTAAAAGGTGCGATTGTAGTAGCAAGTGTAGAGATTTTGTGCTTGAATCAATCCAAAACATGCTTCAATAAATGTAGTAGTTTGGTGTGAAGTATTTACTTTGCAGCCGTAGTTTCATTAGTAATGAGAACATATTATATTTGTCGAGAAGTTCAAAATCGTCTAAATACGATCCTCATTGTGTATCTTAATTAGTTGGATCGTTTTTTGTTGGATTCCTATACGAAGCTTGTGTAGACGTAATTCTGAGTATTCTTCGATCAATTTGTCGAAGACGAACAGTTCCTCCAATTCTATGAATTTTCTAGAATATTATTTTCTTGAATCACATTCAAACAAATTTTGGATTGACCGGTATGCCACCAATTAGTAACCCAATATTTCAGACTTTTTTTAAATGAGAGAGAAAGCCACCAGGGTAAAAATACTATAGATGCAAGATATACCAGAGGTTGAAATACTTTCATTTTTGCCATTTTTTCCTCTGTGAATTGTTAATCAACCAACCCCATTCGTCCACTTTATGTGATTAAATGTTTCTTTCACTTATGAGTTCTATATTATATACAAGGTATGGAACCTATGAATCTCTTTTATTTAGTTATTTAGTTTAGGATTTTTTGGTTAGTTTTTGAATCTAGAAAGAATAGAGAAATTGACTAAGAATCCACTTCGAATAAAGAAATACTAAAAAAATATCGTGAAACAATATCTGAATCGGAATTAGGTTAAATTTGAAACAAGAGTTTCCTCTTGATGAATGATTCCCTTAATTAATGTTAAAAGTAGCTTCGCACCTTTCAGTCGAGTCTATTTCATAACCTCGACTTATCAGTCGAGTGAGTATTGAGGGATGCTCTTGTTATTCCCAATAAGATGGCTTGGTAACAAATTGTTTCTTCCAAAGCTCGTCCACTCGTTCGGCTCGCAACAATCCAATTAGTTCTCCGGGTGAAAAAACGTTAGACATTCCGTCTTCTGAAACCAACACTTATAATGTTATTTGACGTACAACAATCTCTACATGCCTATTATGAATCTGCACCCCCTGGGATCGATAAACCTTTTGGATCTTATTAACCAAAGAGATACGACTTTTCACTATAGTTAGCTCAGCACCAACCAAGAATCCCCAATGAATGCCAAGAATTCTTGTTATACATTCGTTCCAACCTTCAATCCTCTTTTCGAGATTTATCGATATTGAATCAATTGAACTGACTTCTAACACCTGTTCCACTTTTAGAAGACCCTGCGTTATATCACCTGATCTCGGTTTTTCATATATAAATGTAACTAATGTGTCTCCTTCGTAAAAAATTTCCCCATTATGGCCATGAACAGTTGCTCCTGGTGTAGACAAATAAGGCTTAGCTGATCGTATTATTACAGAATCACCTTGAACAAATATAACTTGACCGGAATTTTTATCTTGTAATGTCGGTCCCCATTGATCTCTGAATGCATTTTGAATTTGATTATGTGATTCAGAGGCTGGTTCAATGGCTCATGTAACAATTGATGTTGACTATGTTGTTGAGTTTATCTTCAGTAAGTTGACTCTTGACCATTTCTTTTTGGAGCATTTATTTACACCACGACAATTCTACTGGTGCACCACAACGCACTTATGGGAAGTCGGTTTTTGGGTCAAAACCCGACTTACAAAAGGTATATTTTAGTGTGGTATATGGTAAATTCGGGGTGACCATGTGATGCAAATAATAGCTTCCTTTTTATCTATCGATACATATGTTCTAATGGCTTTAAATTATGTTAGTATCCATCTAACAATTACAATTAGGGGGAAGAGGTCACAAGGATAAAAAAAATTAATAAATGGGTCTGGAAGCACAAAACTAACATTTTCATGATTATAAAGGACAAAAATCTCAATTGTTACTTTAAAATTGTTACTTCACATGTTAATGTTACTTTGTGTTTCACAATTGTTACTTCATATTTACTCTATTCCACATTTGTTACTTCATAATTGTTACTTTTGTCCTTATTAAATTACAGTTTCCTTCTATCCCGATTTTTTGATAATTTTGACCTTCTAGACAAAAATCTATTACAATTATTACTTTTTGTAGTTTTTAAACAACCGGACAGTGCCCGCATTTGCATAAAAAATATTTGTGAAGCTATCCACCGGAAATGAGTGAAGACAACTTTGTGGATTAGGCATTCATGAGTCCCCCACCCCCAATCCACTCCACTTATATAGTTATATATGCACATTGAATTAGTTTCTTTCGCGTTTTTTTTGTAATATCACACAGTTGGATTATCTTTTTTCCGATTAATGCAAATGTCTTTTCGGATTTAAAAAATTACGCCGAAAGGGTATCATTTGAGATATCAAAATGAAGAGGGAAAGTGTGAATTTTGATGAAAGAATTTTGATAATCGGAGTTCTAAATAAAAATTTACGGTTGAAAAAAATAAGCAGGCAGCAACAACAAAAAAAAAAGCATGTAGAAAGATGCGTTCAGGCTTTTTAGTGTTCAAATTGGTTGAATGATATGGAAGGGAAAACTGTTAGGTCCCCATAAATTAAAAGTTTTTATGATACCAAAATAGTTGGTTTAGAAACCAAGTATAGGTTTGCTTAGTAGTCTGACATTCGAATTGTCTAGATTTGGTCAGACTTTGCTTGTATAATCTATGGTTAGTCTAGGTTTGAACACTTGAAGACCAGAAGACCAGACTCTCGTCCATCAAGAAGACTACTCATCCAGAAGACCAAATTATTACAGAGGCAAAACAGACCGGCAAGCAAGCAGACGAGTAAAACACTCAAGATCCAGACGAGTCAAGGATCAGAAAAAAGACAACTATGATCCTAAGTGACTAAAATAAATATGAAGTGATAAATTAAAGGGCGTGTAGCCATCCATACGATCAACATTTGATCTAACAGCTACGAAATCATACAAGTGGAAATATAGCATTTAATGCTAAAAGAAGCCATCAAGTACAAGCTCCAACGGACAATAGTTGAACAGGCATTTTTGAATTAAGTTACAACTCATCAATAAACAAGGGCCACTCGTTTACTCAACGGCACACCTACCCAAAGGAGAGTATAAAAGCACAAGGAAGAGCAACTGAAGAAAGGGGGTTCTATAACAGTTCTTAAAATCTAATAAGCCATCTCTGATTCAATCTCTACAAGAACAAGATCATCATCAAAGCTTACCATTTCAAATCTATAAATCAAGTAGATCCACATCAACAAATCTTAAAGAAAACATCTAGTGATCTACTTGATCAAGAGAGCTGCAACCAAAACATCAAAGTCAGATTCAGCAAATGCTCTCATCATTGTTTCATTAATTTGATACAACACCCACTACTATCAACAATTAGTCTACAAGAAAGAGGAAAATCTGTTGAAGCATCTGCGGGGTATGAAGGAATAGCGAAGAAGACAGACGAGTCATTGAAAAAAAGGAAGTTCTTTAGACGAGCCGCGTGCAAATAGACCACTAAAGCATCTGCGGGGTGTCAAGGATTGGCTATTTAGAGTGTGAAGCATCTGCGTGGTGTCAAGGACACTTACCTATTGTATTTGTATATAGTAGAATAGGGTTACCTCCTAAGTCACAGGAGAAGAGGTCACGTAGGATATTATGCCACTCCGAAGATCGATAGCATATCTTGACTCCATTACTTTCAGCACTTTAAATTCAACAATTGCATACTCCACATCACACAAATTAGCACTGAAAACCAAGCTCAAGGTTATTTCGTATTATATCATTATTCCGCTGCACTCACATAGTGACTTGAATCATCTCAGTAAAACCAGACGAGTACTCTACTGGTCTGTTTTACTGATCAGTCTTTATCATTAAGTGAGAAACTCCAAAACCCGAAGAGAGTTCATTCACCCCCTTCTTTCTGAACTCTCAAAAGCCTTGTTTTTATGGACCAACAAGTGGTCTCGGAGCCTGTCTCTTAAAAATAGATGCCTTCGTGTTCTGTGTGTTGGAGTGATCCATTGCTTCCGTTTTCAAAGTCCAAAATCATTATTTCAACATGGAATCTAATAGTGCTATTGTTAGAGTATCTACCTTCTCTATTTCAAATTTTGATGAATGGAAAATGCGTATGCAGACACACTTAGCTGTAATCCATGATGACATGGCCACTGTAATAGGGGATGGACCGATCACCATCATAAATCCAAATACAGATCAACCCACTCAAATAGCTGAGCCTTTTGTGAGAAAGCCAAAGCACGAGTGGATACCAGAAGATGAAAAGATCAACAATTTGGACAATGTTGCTAAAGACACTATAATGAAGACCTTGGATAGCAACATGTTCTTGAATATCTAAGGGTGTAAAACTACAAAAGAGATCTAGAAAACTCTGATCAACTACTGTGAAGGCACTAAAGCTGTAAAAGTCAACAAACTAGCAGTTGTTGTTCAGAAATTTGAGACATTCCAGATGAAATTTGGAGAAACAATTGAAAAGATGGAATCTCGCTTTCATGAGATCCTAAATGAGCTACAAAGGCTAAATTGGAAGTACACTCAAAAGGAGATCTGCATGAAGATTATGAAAGCATTTCCAGAATCATGGGATATTATAACTACGGTACTAGCTGCAACAAAATATCTTACAATGCTGGATATAATAGAATTATTTTCTGATCTAAAAGCTTATGAGTTTGAGCTGAACAACAAAGCCATGAAGATTATACAAGAGATACCATCTTTTATTGCTCCCAACGGAGAAACTTCCAGACCTATAGTTGAAACAGTAAAGCAAAGTCAAATTGATCAACTTCAAGATCAAGTGGCTTTGATTATGAGACATGTCAAAGGTCTGTCTCATTCAACTACAAAATTTCAACAACAGAATCAGAACAGAAGAGATGATAGCTACAGAAGAAGAGATGATGACAGAAGAGATATAAAAAAGATAATTGAAGAGACGATCGTGAGATGATCGAAGGGATAACAAGGATGACCAAAAGAGAGATGGTCATCAAACAAGGAAGTAACAAGAAGAAATGTTATGGTACGATTGCAACAAACAGGAGCATTTCAATACATATTGTCCAGAACCTATCAAAAGAACTAGAGATGAGGACATACATGAAAGAATAAACGACAAAGGGAAAACAGGCGAGCTTGTAAAGCAGACGACAGTTCTTCACATGAAAGCATGGATAAACCCTTATCAGATTTGGATGACAATAAGTTCATGGAAGTAGAGGATAATGATGAGGTAATATCACTATTCTCAAACTCAGAGTCCTCATCTGGTTCATGTTCCAAACCGGCAATTCCAAATCTTGAGACTGTGGATATTCAAGGATTTCTGAAAGAGATTAAGAGTGAGTTTGAAGAAATTCAAACAAACTGTGAACTTATAAAGAAAAAAATGAATATCTCAAGTCTGAAAATCTGAAACCTAAAGCTGAGATATTCAGTTTGAGAATTAACAGGTCCTCAATGATAAATGAAACCAGACCTGATCTAAATAAAAGAATACATATTCAGATCAAGTCCATTACATCAATCATTCTTGAGTATAAACTAGCTAAAAGGCATGAAGACAAGTCTGGCCTGGGTTACTCAGAGCAGACGACACTTGTCAAGCTTGACTCAAAGTTCAAATCTAAAAATGGTACTCCTTATGAACCAACTTTCAAACCTGAACCAAAAGTCATAAGGGTCAAGTAGATCAAGTTTGTTAAATCTATGATTGAAAATCAATAGCATGAACATCCGGCTGCTTATGAATCCAAAAGAAGTAACAGATCAAGGAATCATAAGGTCAGGGGGAATAAGAGATTTTATCCTTCTGATAATGACTGGAACATTGGGATCCCTATTCATAACAGGGAATCCAATGTCAGGAATGACATTTCTGAAAGCAGAATTGTGGAACGTGCTAAATTTCTCTCTACACACAAAAAGGTTCATTACGGGACTAGACAAGTGTATAAGAAGATATCTGAGACAATCACTAAGCCTACCTTTAAAAAATGGTCATGCTCAATCATACAAACCAAAAGGTAGAGAAAAGATTTCAAATGGCAAGAAGAATTTTATGAGATTCCATTTGATTATCCTCAACAGTGGTGTAAATGCCTAAGAGTCCCACCATTCAATTACAGACCAGGCCTTACATCATCTGGCACTGACACTGTTGGATCCAAACTGATTTTGGTACCTAAATCCAACTAATTTGTTTTGAAGGATGTATGGTACATAGATAGTGGATGTTCCAGATACATCACGGGCTCTAAACACCGCTTGGTGAAATATCAAGACAAGGACAGACCCAAAGTCACCTTTGGAGGAAATAAAAATCCTGGAATCACAAAAAGAATTAGAAGCCTATCAAGAATGATCTAGAGATCTGCGATGTCACTTTTGTTGAAGGTCTGAAGTACAATATTCTTAGTGCAAGTGAATTCTATGACAAAGGATATGAAGTCCAATTCAACAAGAAGAAATGTAGAGTCATTAATGAAGAAACATGACAGACAATCTTAACTGGAAAAAGAAAGAAGAACATGTATGTAGTAGACTGTTCGACGGAAACATCAGAAGTATGTCTACTAGTACAATCAAAGACTGAGATATGTCGTATGTGGCACAAAAGACTGAGCCATCTCAACTTCAAAAAAATCAACCGATTGTCAAGGAATGATCTAGTAAGATGACAGCCAGATATGGTGTACAAGAAAGATAGTATTTGTGACTCCTGTCAAATGGTGAAACAAATCAAAGCATATTTCAAATCAAAGACAACATCATCAACAAATCGAATCTTTCAACTTCTACACATGGATTTATTTGGACTAGTGACATCAATAAGTACAATGGAAAGATGTATAATGTGGTAATAGTTGATGATTTCTCAAAGTTTACTTGGACTGTCGACAACAAGAAAAAACAAACTCTCAAGAAATTTCCGGACATACTGAAAAGACTTCAAAATGAAAAGGATCTGACAGTAACCAAAATCAGATCTGACAGAGGCACAAAATTCTTGAATCAAGTCATCAGAAGCTATTGTGAAGAAAATGGCATCAAACATCAACTGGCTGCTACCAGAACTCCACAACACAATGGAGTAGGTGAAAGAAGAAATAGAACATTAAAGGAAGCTACCATTACGATGATATTTGAAGCTAACATGTCAAAAGGTTATTGGGCAGAAACTGTCAACACTTCTTGTTACACCCAGAACAGATCAATTATCAACAATGTCATAGGAAAGACTCCTTATGAACTATGGAACGGGAGAAAACCCAACATCTCATATTTTCATATCTTTGGAAGCAAGTGTTTCATCCACAACAATGGAAAAGATCAACTGAAAACTTTTGATGCCAATTCAGATGAATGAATATTCCTAGGATATTCAGACATGAGCAAAGCCTTAAGAGTTCTGAATAAAAGGACTTTATCTATAAATGAATCAGTACATGTCGTCTTCGATGAGACAAACTTCAACACTTATCTGCCCATACAAGAAGAAGATCAAACTACAGAAGATCCAATTTATGTTAATCTTGAACTACGACAACTCAATTCAATAGAACCAGACAATTTTCATCCTACAATTCGAAAAGTGAAATTCAAGAAGAAGTCTGGACAACTCACATCACTGAGCAAAATTTAAATTAGTTAAGAGAACATCCAAAAGAACAAGTTCTTGGAGATCCAATCATTGGTGTAAGAACTAGAAGACATTTGGAAACCATGCTCACTTGTTTTCTATCAGACATGGAACCCAAAAAAATTGAAGATGTTTGCAAAGATGCTGACCGGATAATTGCCATGCAATTTAGAGTTGAATGAATTTTAGAGAAATAAAGTCAGGAACTCACAAACAGACCAGGCCACTCAAGTATCATTAGAACTAAATAGTTTTACAGAAACAATATGGATGAATATGGAGTCATCATTAGAAACAAGGCAAGACTAGTGGCAAAATGCTACTCACAAGCTGAAGGTGTTGACTTTGATAAGACATATGAACCAATTGCAAGACTAGAAGCAATCAGACTCTTCCAAGCATATGCTGCTCATTAGTGTTGGATCGATAATGGCTCAAATAAACACTCTAGAGGGGGGTGAATAGAGAGTTAACGAATTTTATAAACTCCATTCGAAAAACAATTAACACAAGTACTAGTAATTAAATGTGGAAGCTCACTTAATTAACTATTCGCTTGTGTTATAAAACCTACGCGATCAAGGATAATTAATTTATTGTGATGAACACAAAGAAGTACAGACGCAAATAGATTCAAGTTGGTCAAAAATAAATTCCAAACCAAAATAATGGAATAATACAGATTATGCAAAAATAGGATGATCAACTAAATGATCACAGATCAGCTTAAAAGATGCAGGCAGACCAAGTGGGTAAGCTTATAGAAATGTTTGAATAATTTTTTCTAATAAGATCCAATACAGTATTGATAGAGGATACAGACTAGGTGTACACACATATTATATAACAAGATCAACTATGTTATGCAGCAAATGCAGATCCAATTAAAACAAGTTCAGCAAAATAAATACAGCTACATCAGTATACAAATAAGTACAGCAGACTTAAATTATTACTGAAATTCAGAGCAGCAGATCAAAAGAATATGTAGCTGAGATGAAAGGATTACAGTAGGGTGAAACACAAGCCTTAAAACAGACTGAACTTATCAGTCAAGACACAGGAATAATAATCAAGGTAAAACACCAAGATTATCAGGCCTGTTCTTACAAGGACTGAATACAGAGTTTAGTTCCTAAACTCTACTGCCTAGTAACTATTACAAGATGGCCAAAATCACAGAAAGCGGGCTTGAACAAGGAAGCAACAACTAAACAAGGCCTCAGCAATTGCAGGTGCAGCACGATAAGTGCAATAAGATATAATAATGGCAAGTTCAAGATTCAGCAATATGAAAAATAGACTTGCAGACTTAATACCACACAAGGGGTGATGCTGATTATGATTAACAACAACACGGGATGTATGAAGGTGACCAAAATCAGATCCAGCAGGTTTGAGGGGATTCAAACACAAGACCAGAATCAAACATTGACTTCTGTCTAACGCCTAAAACAGGACTTAAGGTGTCTGACTTTAGGGAGACTCAAGGCACAAGCAATATACTTCACTAGGCAATCAGACTTGGTACTCTAGACCAATCTAATTGTTGCTTACTACCTCAATTAGTTAAAACTCAGACCACCAAAATCAATTTTACAGCACAGAACAAACTCAGACAATATACCACAGCAAAACAAGTATCATACAACACAGACTACTGTAATGCAAAAAATTCAAGGCAATCATAACATTCAAAGATCACAGAAAAGTGCAAGGAACAGAGTCAATGTGTTACCTTCATAAGAGGAACACCAAAGACCTCAATCCTCAGATTCTGTCAAGGGCTATTGATTAGTACCACTCCTTTCAATAGCCAGAGACCAGAATCAAAGCTTTGATTTACATAGTAAGAAGATCAAAGCACCAAAATCTACGTTTGTGTTACTAGACACGAACACAAAAGAGAAAAACTTTAAAGTGAAAGGAATGTTGGATTGCTCAAGAAATTGGAATTCTAAGTTGTTGCAATCCAGTGTGATATGACTGGATATTTATAGCCTTGAGGTATGACTTGAACCTTAAAGGATTTGGTGTGAACAGTATCAAGAGAAATCAATCCATTTATTGATTTGGTGATTATCCGGCCTTGGTCAATCTTGATTTGTATTATAGGTCAATGGACTATCTAAACTCCTTTTGGGAGTAGTACTAGCCAAGGAGCCTCACATTATATTGATTGAACTAATTAATCACCCTAACCGGAGGTGACTATCTAGTCATGGTAACCTTGGTTTAGGTTTTATGGTCAGTGAACCATGTATGTCTGGTCAATGAAACCATGTATATGATAGGTTATCCTCACAGTCACTTTTATGAGGTTTGATTTCTCTAAATAGTGTCCTAATAGCACAGTGTAAGGCATCCGGTTTGGTCATGGTTTTTAGCAGCTTACCTCAATTGAACCTGACCTAATCATAAAACCAAATTCAGAACCAAATATGATGCCAAATGATCTGAATTTAATTTTAGGGCATCATTAGGTCACTACCCTCATCATTGACCTGAGCAAACCAGGTAGAGATTCACCGGTTTGAGTTCGTAGAGTCTGAACACTAAGGTTCACTTGATAAGGACAGATTCTATTGGCTGCAAGTCTTCACATTTAATGATCCAATGACTCAGCAAGAACCTATACATTTCTAGTAATGACATAATAAAGAAATATCCATGTTCATATCAGGATTAATAAATGAAAATACGTCATTTAACTAGAAATTGATACGACCTGATTTAGGGTTGACTGCAATTTCAAAAAATCGGACTTTGATGACTTGTAGCAGACAAAAACTCATCTTTTCCACATGCTGAATGAACAAACCCAGAAAGATGGGGCCTTTCATTCTTAATCGTATCAATGATGAATCGGGGTGATGAAATCACCGATTTCATACCATAACTGGCCCTTTGTCTTCGAATCAAGGTAGCTTCGATTCGAATCAATCATATCTACAAAATCAAACTATTAATTATAGGGAATCAAAACAGAAATAGAAGGAGAATCGAGAAGTAATTGAAATGAAATCACCATTCTTCGATCTAATCAGTGCCATCACGATTTTCAGAATGAAAACGTGTTTCCATTGTTTTGAAAGATCAATGAATGCTTCGAATCGAAGAGCAAACAGGAAAGTTGCAAGCTTTTACGATTCTATTAGCAAGACAACACCGAATCGAATATTCAATGCTCGATGTTACTGGAATAAGCAAGAGGATGAGACAAAGGGACGGATTTCCTAGGATTTTGAATGATCGGACATTGAATGCAGGAGCGGCTGAGAGAGATAGGGTTTCAGACTTTCAAAGAGACTTCGGCTGATGAAAATTGAATAGGGGTTCGGGTTAAGCAGGGTTTGATAGATTGTAAGCTTGGGTATGTGGACGTAGGAATTGGGCCAGGCAAAAACAAATGATCGGGCTGGGCAGATAAAAAATCATCAGGCATTATTAATAGATGTCCAACAAACAATAGTACATATTAAATTATTAAATACTTAAATAAAAAGACTTATATGATAAAATGCTTATAAAAGCTTTAACACGGGGAATGTTACTTTTGAAAATTAATCAACACATAACTTAGCGCCACAAAATACTCAACAATTAGAACTTCAAAGTATATCAAATGGATGTCAAATTAGCCTTCTTAAACGGACTACATGAAGAAGAAGTCTATGTGCAATATCCACTTGTATTTGAAATTAGGGGACAAGAAGAAAAAGTTTACAAGCACAACAAAGCACTTTATGGTTTAAAACAAGCACCTAGAGCTTGGTATGAAACTCTATCCAAGTTTCTTGTGGAAAATGGATTCAAAAAAGGAACAATAGACAAGACACTGTTTAGAATCCAACATGAAGATTGCACACTTCTACTACAAATTTATGTAGGTGACATCATCTTTGGATGTCAAAATACCAAGTGTGAAAATTTTTCTAATCTGATGAAGAGCAAATTCCAGATGAGCATGATGAGAGAACTCAATTGTTTCCTTGGACTTCAAGTCAAACAGATGGAGAATGGAATTTTCATAAACCAAAGGAAGTACATCAATGATCTCATCAAGGAGTATGGAATGAAATCAAGTGCAAAGGCTACAACTCCTATGTCAGCAAGTCGACACTTGGACAATGATGTTAATGGTAAAAGTGTGGACCAAACCAAATACAGAGGTCTGATAGGTTCATTATTGTATCTAACTACAAGCACGCCAGACATATCATTTGTTGTTGGAGTATGTGTGAGACTTCAATCAGATCCATAAGAGAGTCACCTAGCTGCTGCAAAAGAATGTTGAAATATCACAAAGATACAGTTGACTTGGGATTATTCTATCCAAAAGAAGTGATTTCTCTCTAGTTGGTTACACAGATGCAGACTATGCAGGTTTCAAAGTGGACATGAAAAATACATCTGGTACTTGTCAAATCCTAGGGAACATACTAGTATCTTGGTTTAGCAAGAAACAGACGTCCACTGCAACATCTACAGCAGAAGCAGAATATGTAGCTGCAAGAACTTGTTCGAGCACAAGTCTTATGGATAAGACAACAACTCAGAGACTATGGAATTGAAGAAAAAGGAATTCCAATCATGTGTGACAACACAAGTGCTATATCAATATCAGAGAATTCAGTTCAACATTCCAAGACAAAGAATATTGATATCAGACATCATTTCATACATGATCACGAGGAATATGGTGATGTGAGATTGGTCTACATCAAAATAGACGACCAGTTGGCAGATATCTTCACCAAACCTCTATGTGAAAGCAGATTTACAGAGTTGAGAAGTCTTCTTGGATTAATGAATCATTCATAATCCTGCTAATCATAAGAAATTAACCAATGCATTGCATCTTTGTCATTTCGGGTGAGCTCACTTGAACAATCAATCATTGTGTTTAATGATTTCATAAATTAATCATGGAATCTTAAACATTTTTTAGGTCTCTATATTTAGTTTGATGATTAACACTAGTATGAAGGAAAACTAGATGACTAACAGACACAGACTAGTAATGGACCCTCAAAACAGACGACTCTGGAAAGAAAAGAAAGTCAACTAGACAAGAATTATAAATTCTGATGAAGAAGTACCACGATAATCAAATCACATCAAATATGAAAAGTGTTATGAATTTAATGAGCAGATTATTATTTAATCAAGTGTTACAAAGGGTTGTTACAACAGACTATTTGGCTCATTAAAGCACGTAATGCCAAGAGTTACCGGACTTTGATGGGGAGTTCCGAGGCAAACAGACACGTGTTGGATACGCATTGGCCAGACGTCTGATGATTGCAATTCTGATAGCATTGAGAAAATGTTTTGCGACTCCAAACTGTCATAAGTGGAGGATTTATAGCTATTACACGATCTTCAAAATCAAAGCCATCATTATGGCTAGAAAACCTATGGTGCATGTATTGATATACACAATCCACGGATCATTTATATCTCCACCGTCCATTATCTATATAACCTCCGTCCCAACTCTTTCACATTACCAATTTCAAAATTTGAAACCCAGTTCAAACCCTCTTTTGAGAAACACTTCATCTTCTTCATCTTCTACGTCTATACCACATAAATTTCACCTAGAAAATTAAAATGGCATATGCAATCCAAGTTCTTACCGGACTCTCATATCATCTCGATGGATATCTGGCTGCTTCAGAAAACTGTCCCGTATCCCAAAGGGTGGTTGATTACATGAAAAGAACTAAATTGGACTCGATTTTGAATTATTGAAATCCAAAATATATCGACGAAGATGTTGGGGCATTCTGGAAAAATGCTATCTACAATGAATCAAACGATGAAATCAGAACAAATCCTCAAGAAAGAGATCTTATCATCAATAAAGACACACTCAGAGAGATAAAGCATCTGGAAACTGAGATAATCATATACCCAAGAATATGTTTATGTCTAACACAAGTGGAATCTGATTGCACTCAACAACGGAGATGGCATAAAAGTGGGTTGCAACTCCAACAAACTGAAGCAATCTTTCATCTACATTCTTTATATGATCATCAAAAATCTCTCAGTCTGAAGAGGGAACAAGAACAACATCACTAATGAAATTATGGCTGATATATGTCATCTATAAACATAATAAATTCAATTGAAACAAATTTCTATTCCGAAAGATGGTAAATCTGGTGACATATAAACAAGAAATTGTCAAGGAAAAAGGGGAGAAAGAAGACGGTTCATTTCATAAAGAGAAGTCCATAGAATTCATTATTCAATCTTTGCTGACAAGATTGAACTTTCCAATGACGAACCCACAAGATGTCAACAATTCAAAAGTCAAGTTCCTTCCTAATGAAGAAAGGAAAGCAAAGACAAATATTAAAAAGAGAAGAATGGTCAATGTGGTAGCACCTAAGTCAACAATCAAAAGACCAACCAAGAGTAAAAGAAAGCCGGTGAGAAAAGAACTAGAACCTCCACAGTTGAAGAAACCTCTACAGCAACTGCTACTCTTCAAGTTAATCTCAATGACATACAATCTTCAGAAGAGGACACTCTCACTCTGACGGTGAATAGCAAGTAGAACAAAGACTCAAACCGTTGATCCACTTGATAACATTCCCTTGTCTGAAAGAATGAAGACGTTGCAACAAAGTTTATTGACAGTGACTGCAATCATTGCTGAGAACATTCCAAGTTCAGTTAACATAATCATAGAACAGACTAATGGACCGACTAATGCTAATTCTGAGAATGTTATTGCACAAGAGTGTGCACAAAAAGTGACTAAAGATATGTTTGTTCTAGAGGTAGAAAGGCATAAGGAAATAGAAGTAGCACATGTGTCAGTCACTCAACTTGACCAGACTCGTATACAACTTGAAGCAACACAACCACATGAGGTCACAACTCATCTTCCAACAGAACAAATCACCACTCCTGCTTCAATAAATGCTACTGCCTCTCCTCAAAGAGAAGATATTGAGGGAATAAGACTCTAGCAGAACCAATCAACCCTCTTGACTTTCCAGAATTATCAGACATAAATGGCCTTAGGTCTGAAACATATTACATCAGAGATGTTCCAAAAGCTTATCCCTATCACGTGGATCCTTCAGGCCCTCTCTATAATCAGTAGATAACAATTGTCAATTGTATGAAGTGAAAGTCAGTCCAATTGAAATTCAGGACTTGACCAACAGAGAAGTGATGAGACAAGAAAAGGCTTGGGTAAGAGATCTACTCAGACAGGATAGTGTCCAAATTCACTCAGAAAATAGTTTTCTAGATATGTTTGATCCATGGAGACTACTCATTGCCACTTATACAAACCTAAGAGAACCCAACAAGAAGTGTCCAAGTCCAGAGTATGCTATTCCAAACAATGGTAATAATGATGATGATGATAGTGGCAACGATTGAAATGCTGCGGGCAATGATGTTGAACCCAATAAAGAACCTGCTCAAGTAACTGAACCGATTGAAGATACAGAGTTTCTTGGAGAAAATGAGCTGGGGCAAGAAGTAAATCAAAAAGAGTGACAACCAACTCAGGGGGAACAAGAATCATTCCCACAACTTGTAGCATATGATGGTCCTAGTCTGATGGATATCACAAGGGATATACAGTACAATGTAGATTGTATCCACACCCATCTTTAATCAGATAGGATCTAGATGGGAGAGCTATGAAAAGTTTGATGAACCAGCTCATAGAATAAAGGGCTGAAACTTTGGGATTGAAGGATGAAGTTGCCACTTTTTCCAACAACACTCGAGCTACAATGGATTACATGATTGACCATTTCATGGTCAATCAAGATCACGAAGTGTTGGCACATATCCAAACCAGCACAGCCTTAACCACACATACAACAAAATCGATAGACTAGAGGGCCAATTAAGAGCACATGTCGACTCAAGTGCAGCTGGGACAGATGTACGGATCCAGAATATAAACGAAATGGTCACCTCAATATCTTTTGCCTTTCATGCTTTCATGACCAATCAAGCTGAACTCAACAAAGTATTCATTGACTCCCTTTTAGTTAATACCAAAAAGGGGGAAGATGGCAAAGATAAAGATGCTGCTGGGTCGGGAAAAGGGAAAGAACAAATCTGAGTTTGGAAGTTGGTGTTTGAGAGCTGTTGTTGTTGGTTTTTGAAGATTCTGAAAGAAGTTTGTTTTTGTGGAGATCTGAAGTAGAGGAGTCATATTTTATCAAATGTTTTGGCCAAGGACAGATGGAAAAGAGTCTGGTGGAAGCCTTGAAGATTCCAGGCAAGTGTTTTACCTTTATTCTATCTGTACCTTATATTTTTTCTGTACCTTATATTTTTTTTGTATATCTTGTAACAGACTTCTACTGATCTATATAAAATCTATGTTATCACCAGAAGTCAAATTATTTTTGACTTCCTTGCATTTACGTTAATTTACTTATCTTTATTCTTGATTTTTTTGGCATCATAAAAAAAGGAGAATTTATTAGGTCCCCATATAATAAGTTTTGATGATACATGATGATGCTAAATAATGCACCACCGGTTTAACAGGGCCACGTGTAATCTAAGGGTGAGTCAAGAAAGAAATGCAAGGCTAGTACTGTAGTAAAAATGGTGTTTTTGGTGTTTTATGGCTGAGTCCAAGAATGTATCTTGGATTGCCTACGTATCCTATGTAATGTCCAGGAATCAAGCCTTACGTAGTTCCTGGACCGGTGTATTTAAAGGCACATGCCCTTCTTCTGCCCTAAACTTAAGGCGGTTTGGTCTATTGATATAAATAACCTTTATTGGGCCTTGCCCCTTGCCCAAGAAACCCTCTGGATGTTGGGCTTAGAAATCTGGGCTGGGACCCTGGCCTCGACTCGTATAACAGCGACATGGGTGTTCGAGATGGGACCCTTGCAGAATCTGCTCTTTGTTGCGGACTTCACTGACTCGTCTCTTATTCGACTCGAGGTGAGTACTATAGGTTTGGACTTTTCATACGCCAGCTGGACCAACCAGATAATTCCACTTGGAGGGGTGAAATCTCGTATCGTCATAAGCCCCCGAGATCGGAGAGAAGTTCATCTCGTATGCTGAGCTCGGATATGAAAATTTGAATTATCTTTTCGATACGAGGCCTTCTTTAGGTGGGAATAAAGCTATCTTTCTAGCCGATGTAGGCTGTCGTAAGATGACGTCACATTGTATCAGCATTAATGGGTGTAGGAAACGAAGCGTTTTTATTGGTCCACTATCCTTGATTACCGTATTTCAAACTCTATAACTGCCCCCAAATCCTGCCCTTTCAAATCATTTGCAAGATTTGCATCATATAAGGAGTCCAAGACTTTGAAGTCTCTCATTTGCCATCCTTTATCTCCGCTTTATCCCTTGATCGCAAGTAAGCATTACTCTTACTCAAATTCTTTCTTTGTTTTTATTTCTTTGCCTTTTCTCACTTCCATGTCTAGTAGTGAGAGCGATTCTCAAAATAGGGAAGAACCTATTATGGTAGAAGAAGAATCGGCGGAGAGGATGATTTCTGGGCAACCACTTGCTTCCGGTGAGAGAGTAGCCGGAGAAGAAGAAGAAGGAGGAGAAGAAGAATCGTCTTCTCGACCTGCTGCCAAACGCCAAACAAGGATGAAGGGTCAAGGACCATACGGTTGTATATCCAACCTAACTCAGGAAAAAGCCAAAGCCGTATGTTTAAGATATGGCATTCCATACTCTTCTGAAAACATCAAAGTGTCTCACGGTAGATATCAATATGCATGTGATCCTCCTCATGGGTTCTGTGCCATTTACGAGGTGTAACTGAAAGAGGGATTAAGGTTTCCCTTCGACCCGTCCCTCATAGAAGTCCTCCGACATTATCAGATCTGCATCACCCAACTCGCTCCAAATGGAGTTAGGAGCGTTATGGGCTTCATGCTGGCATGTCGGATAGCCAAGGTCGAATTCTCAGTTCGCCTATTTCGACAGTACTATTCGATCCAAGGCCTACGGATGCGGGATGGTACACTTTCCCAGAGACGTCCCCTGGTCTCGGAGTTTGTGAGGAGAGTGACCTCGTCTCAGGGCGAGTGGAAGCCTCATTTTTTCTTCATCCGACATGGGTTGGAAGATATCGATATCCATACCTGGTACAAGAGGCCCAGGAAAATGCATGATAGGCTCGACTCTGATGCCCCCTGCGAGTGTAGGATTCTCGAGAGGGTTAACCCCGATGTCGCAACTCGAAACCTTCATTCTCTATACCCTTTTGCCGATGTCGAGATGGCGTGTCTGGGTGCTTATCTGGAACTCGATGAGGACGTTCGAGTTTTGTGTAGGACTTTTATTCACTCTGTCGAGCTACTATATTTCTGCACTTTTTTTTCCATACTTGTTTCTGTTTTGACAGTGTATTGATGTCGATTTTTCTGTGTTTGCAGTGGAATTCTTCTCAAAGTTGGAGGCGGTCGGGAAAGTGCCTGACCCTAAGAAAGTTGATCCCAAAAAGATTCAAGAACTGGCCGGAATCAGGTCGAAAAAGCCTAGTGTCTGGTGCAATAATCTCCAGAGGTCAGAGGACTCCGGCTCGAGCTTCAACTCCTGTGTCGACATCCGACATTCTGAGAGATCAACCAGACGAGGCTCGGGTGACTGAGCAGGCTGAAGGGAGTCTCGCCTCGAGAAAACGCCTAAAGACAACTGGGGTGAGGCATGGAGCTGGGAAGGAAGCCCGCAACCTCCCTCCTCAAGTCTCAAGCGGCATCGAGACGATCCCCGGCATGAGTCTTGCCGAAATGGAGGCCATGGATCCTGAGGAGCTGGGTGATTGCTATTCAAAAGTTATCCAAGCTGTAAGTCTTCACTTAACTCTTATAATTTTGTGATTTTTGTCTACCCCTCGAATTCACACCAGTCTGTTTTCAGGCTCAGCTAATGACCAAAGTGGCTTTAAAAAGAATCGAGTCTCCATCTGCTGTCTTGGAGGAGCGAGAGGAAACAATTGCCGACCGACTTCGATATTGAGAAGCAGAAAGCTAAGGTGACCAAGCTGGATGATCGGCGCGTCAAACTTGAGTCTGACTTGGCAACCTCTCGGGATGAATTGTCCAAGGTGCGCAAGGACTTAGCCGACAGGGATGCTAAGCTTGCGAAGGTGAGATCGGAGCTCGATGAAACAAAAGCCGAATTGGTGGGATCCATTAAGGCCCGAGACGACCTTCAATTCGAGGTCGATAGCTTCACGGCTCGACTTGAGTCGGCCAAAAAGGATTTTCTTGCTTCTGCTGAGCTCGAAAATGACCTGACGCTGCTGATGAGTCAGGATATGAAGGGAGGATTCTCGAACGCCCTTGATCAGGTTAAGATGGTCGTCCCAGGCTTTGAAGTATCTAGCATCGAGAAGGCTCACTTGTACGATCCTGAGGCCATCCCTCGTTATGGTCGATACTTCACTGAATTTAAGGCCGGCATTTCTCTTCATGACAAGTATGTGGCTCCTGCCATGGAGGAAGGATGAAGAGGAGAACCTCGAGTCGGATGATCCAGTTGACCCGAACGCCTCTACCTCAAACTAGCCTGCTGCTTGATAATCTTTTTTAGTTATCGTTTTTTGAACAATTTGATTCGATCTGGCTGTAATAACATTTGTTGATCTTTTATTGAACCTTTCGATTCAATCTGGTTGTAATGGATATCACTTTTTGAATTTTGAATTTCAATCTATGTTTTTTCATTGAATTTCTTTTGTGTTATTGACTATCTGTCTTGGGTGTAGTCTCTTGGACTTAATTCCCTTTCGACAACGTTTTATGGGGTGTAGTCCTTTGGACTTAATTCCCCTAAGCCCCTTGAAGTGTAGTATGAGTACATGACTCATGGTACACTTGAGTATGAGTCGACCTAGCATTGTACTGCCTTATCGGCTTGACTTGGCTATTTGGTCGGAGCTCGAGTCGACTATCGTGCCTCGTCAGGCTTTTGACTTGGTCAAATTGAAAACTCCTTATTCGACTGTCGCACTTCGTGGTGCTTATGAACTGGTCGAATAAGGTATCCATCATGGGATCTTCCGACCACCTCGCATCGTGGCTTATTGGCAGGTCGGGAGTGATATAAACACTGTCAATGACTTGGCTTTATTCACTAATTTAATCCAACTCCATCGTGTCGAGGAATCGTTGTTGAGGTCGAATTTTGCTCTTTTTTCTTCCTGCTTCTTTTTCTTTTTTACATGTGCTTGCAAGTTAAGCATAATTAGAAAAGAAAATTACTTAGATAAAAGACATCGAGATTAAATGTCGCATCGACTTGTTACAAGTAACTTGGAAAGTAAAGTTGAAAATGTCATAAAGTGAACAAACAGTTTAAACATAATATTTTCTGAGGTTGGTGGCATGCCAAGTTCGAGGCACTGTACTTCCATCCGACCTGCCCAGTTGATACGACATCTTGGGATGGACTTTCAGAATCTTGTATGGACCTTCCCAATTCGGCTCGAGTTTGCCTATTGGGTCATGCCTGCTTGCTTCATTCTTTCTTAACACGAGATCACCCACTTGGAAGTATTTATACTTCACCCTTGCATTGTAATACTGCGAGATTTTCCTTTTGTAATTGGCCACTTGATGCGCCGTAATCTCTCTCCTTTCTTCGACATTGTCTTTCTCCTATCGGAGATTGGCAGCATTTGTCTCGACATTGTAGGCCAAGACCCGAGGTGAGGCTAATCCGATCTCTGCAGGTATGACTGCTTCACATCCATAAGCCATGGCGAAGGGTGTTTCCTGCGTGGCCGCATTGGGTGCCGTTCGATACGACCACAGAATGCTAGGTAGCTGAGCTGCCCAATCACGACCTTCATCCTCCAGCCGCTTCTTCAAACCAAATTTAATCTGCCTGTTTGTCTGTTCGACCTGTCCATTTGGACTGAGGTCGGGCCACTGAGGTTGTTCTGTGCTCAATCTTGTACTCTGCAAGCCAATTCTGCACTCTCTCATCTAGAAACAGGGTTCCATTGTCCGATATCAGATACTTCGGAATCCCAAACCTACATAAAATATTTTCCCAAAGAAATTTTTTGATGGTCGAGGCCTTGATGTCGGTGAGAGCCTTGGCCTCGACCCACCTGGTGAAATAGTCAACTGCCACCACTACAAATTTGAAATTGCCCGGATCTCGAGGCAGAGGCCCGACTATGTCGACCCCCCATTCATCAAACGGCCATACCGACTTGATGGCATTCATTTCCTGAGCTTGTTGGTGTGTTATGACATCATGCACTTGACAAGCTCTGCATCTCATCACCAAACGATTGGCATCTTTTTGCATGGAAGGCCAAAAATAACCTGCTAGTTTACATTTCTTGCCAGCATTCGAGCTCCGAAATGATTGCCACAAACTCCCCGATGTATTTCTTCGAGCAGATATGCCCTTTCATCTTTCGAGGCACATCGCATCCATGGGGTCACAAAAGATTTTTGATAAAGAACGTAATCAAACAGAGCGTACCTGAGGCTTGCAATCGAATCTTTCTGGCTTGGGACTTGTCAGACGGGAGAATTCCGTCTTTCAAGTATAGAGCTATCGGATCCATCCATGTCGATCCCTGAGTAACTGGTTGCACATCGACCTCATTGTAGCTTCTTTCTGATAACATTTCAACCAGGACCTTCCTTTTTGATTTGAAATTCGACGCGAGCTTGGACAACGCATCGGCTCTCTTGTTCTCACTTCGAGGCACTTGTTCGATGCGAACTGTATTAAACTTTGATATCAACCCTTTAACCACCTTCAAATAACTTTTCATAGCTTCCTCCTTGGCTTCCTACTCGCCTCGTATGTGATTGACTACGAGCTGAGAGTCACTATACACAAGGAGATTTTCGACCCCCAACTTAGACGCCAGCTTCAGGCCCGTAATCATGGCTTCATACTCTGCCTCATTGTTGGTGGCCTTGAACTCGAATCGAAGCGCATAGGGGAACTCTTCTCCCTTCGGCCTAACCAACAGTAAACCGGCTCCCGACCCTTCTTTACTGGATGCACCATCGACATGGATGGTCCACTGTTCCTCTGGTGTTTGTTTCTCCTGCTCTAACTGGATTGATAACCCCTCGGCAATGAAGTCCGCCAGAGCTTGTCCTTTAATAGCCGTACAAGGTAGGAATTCGATGTCGTACTCAGCTAACTCGACAACCCATTTTGCTAAACGACCCGATGTCTCGGGCTTGGCCAAAATTTGTTTCAGAGGTTGGTCAGTTATTACAGCAATAGGGTGTGCCTGAAAATAAGGCTTCAACTTCCTCGATGCGTGAACCAAACCCAATGCTAACTTCTCGGCCGGTGAATATCTGATCTCAGCTCCATGTAGCGCCTTACTCACAATAGATTGGAACCTGTCCGTTTTCCCCTTCTCGAACCAACACTGCACTTACTGCCTCCTCACAGATAGCCAAATAAACCAATAGTTTTTCTCCTTCCCGAGGTGAAGACAGAGTTGGTAAATCAGATAAATATTCCTTTAGGTCATCGAATGCTTTCTGACACTTGTCATCCCATTGGAACGGACTTGCCTTCTTCAATATCTTGAAAAAGGGAAGTGCCCTTTGGGCTGATATCGATACAAAATGGTTGAGGGCTGCCATCCGACCTGTCAATCGATGCACTTCTTTGATGTTACGAGGTGCAGGCATATTCTTGAGGATATCGATCTTGTCCGGGTTAGCTCGAATTCCATCTTTCGAAATCATATAGCCCAGAAACTTCCCAGATCGAACCCCGAAGGTGCACTTCTTCGGATTGAGCTTCATGTTTGCAGCCCGTAGCACCTCGAAAACATCCCTAACATCGACAAGAAACTATCCTATGGACTTGCTCTTGATCAATAAATCATCGACATACACTTCCATATTACGACCTATCAACCTCTTGAAAATTTTGTTAACAGCTCTCTGATAAGTGGCACCTGCATTCTTTAGGCCAAATGGCATTGTCACGAAACAAAACGTGCCAAACTCTGTGATAAAGGCGGTCTTCTCCGAGTCTTGAGGGTCCATAAAAATCTGATAATATCACCTGTAGGCATCTAGAAACCCGAAGACCTCGAAACCTAGCGTCGAATCGACTAACTGATCAATTTTTCAAAGTGGATACGAATCTTTAGGGCATGCCTTGTTTAGATCCATGAAATCCACACACATCTCTCGTCTGGCTTCTTAACCAAGACCGGATTGGCTAACCAGTCCAGGTAGAATACCTCCTTGACGATTCCAGCAACTAACAATTTATCAACTTCCTTCTTTACAACCTCTTTCCTCTCTGGGGCGAGGTTTCTCTTCTTCTTCCATATCGGCCTCTTTTTCGGGTCGACATTTAGTCGATGCACTGCTATATCTGCCGATAGGCCTGGCATATCATCTGCCTTCCAAGTGAACACATCTCGATACTCTACTAGGAGGTCGACTAAGGCTTGCATGTCGGGGTGTGGTATCCACTTCCCGATCTGGACCCCTTGGCCTTCTTCCTCTTTCCACACATGAACCTCCTTTGTCGGGTCGACAGAGACCCAGCTCTTATCTTCCTCTTCCTCAGGAATTAGCTCCTCAACTAGCACTTGTCCGACGCCTTTTTCTTTTATTGTGACCAAACTACAATTCCTAGCCACCTCAACGTCTCCTTTCACTTCATGGGTACCATTCCAGGTGGGAAATTTCATGCTATTGTGGAATGTTGAAATAATGGCTCTCAGGTCGTATAAGGCGGGTCGACCTAATATCGCGTTGTAACCCGATGGGGCCTTAACTACGACATAAGTCATCTCTATTGTTCGGCCCTTCTCTCCATCTCCAACTGTGGTCAGCAAGCTTATCGATCCGACAGGGTGGATGGCCTGCCCTGTGAATCCGAACAAAGGGGTCGATAACGGCACGATGTCCTCATCTCTCAACTTCATGGCTTTGAAGGCTGAGTAGTAGAGGATGTTGACCGCTTCCACTATCAACACAGACCCTCTTTATACGGCCTCGGCTTATCACTGCCTCTATCACCAATCCTTCATTGTGACTGTGGGAGCTTGGAACATCATCTTTGGGTCCATATCCCACCTCTGTCGTAAACCTAAGTTTTTTCGATTCCCTCGATCTGTCTGTAGACTGTCGACTGGATCGGGGTCGATCTGACTCATGCTCGGCAACAATTGTATTGACATCATACCCGATGCGATTATCCACGTGGGGGTCTCAACTCTGATCTTCCCTTCGATTGTCCCTGCGGTTATCTCTACGAGTCGGCTCGGGGGACCTATCCCGACGTCTCTGATTATCTCGACGTGGCGATCTGTCTCTCTCCCCGTTATAACTCTTTCTCTTATATTCTCGACGACCCTTGGGCTCGTCCTTCTCTGATCTATCGACCACCTCATCTAATCGACCCTCTTGAATACACGCATCGATATCTCTCTTCAGGTCGAAGCACTCTTCTATGTCATGCCCCACATCCTTGTGATAGTCGCAATATTTGTGGGTATTCTTTCTCTTTTCTGGATCTTTGGACATCGGTTTCGGTGTTCGTGCAATGTTTTTCTTGATCATGATGGCCAGCACCTCCCCCTGAGATCGGTTGAGAGGGATAAAATCTCGATCTTTTAAGTTTCCCTTCTTTCCGAGCCGATCCGTGATCGGTGCGGTCAATCGACCGAACACATTTGACTTTCCTTCTTTATTCCGACCCTTAGGCCGACCCTTGGTCTGGCCTCGGGTATCATTCCTCGAGTTGAGGCCAAGTCATATGGTGTGCAGACGCACTGCCTCTTCACCTTGGCAAAACTTGTGGACTATGTTCACACATTCGTCCATGTCATTGGGCATCTTCTTAGACAACTTGTCGTATAGCTTCATATTACGCAGGCCTCCGACAAAGGAATTAACCTGAAGTGCATCACTGGCGTTATGCACTTTCATAGCTTCGAGATTAAAACGCCTCATGAAATCAATAGTCGACTCTCCTTTTTCTTGCTTGATGTTCATGAGGTGAGTAGCACTGAGGTGGAACTTCTTGTTCCCGATGAAAGCATCTCGAAATTTCTGCCCTAACTGTAGAAAGCTTGAGATCGACCCGGGTCGTAGCTTATGAAACCACTCCCGAGCTCGACCCATGAGTAAGGTATCGAAGACTCGACACTTCATGGTGTCGTTGGCATTCCTTAATCTCATCAGTGATATATATCGATACGGTGATCCTCTGGGTCCGTAATGCCGTCATAGGGTTCCATCTTTGGTGGCTTAAAAGACTCGGGCATCGAGTACTGCTCTATCACGGAACTGAATGGTGACTCGAGCCAGTCTACAGCATGGTCTTTTCCTACGATACGATTAAACTCGTTTCGAATACTTTCCTCGACTTGTCTTTGTTGCTTTTCGTGTCCAGGACGCTTCTTGGCGTTGGTTATACTGATTTATATTTCGTCTTCACATTCCTCTTGAGGATCAACAGGTTTCTTTCCCCTAGCATTCACGAGCTCCTTTCGACCCAGTAGGTCTAACAGTGCTTATCAGGGGTGTTGTAAATCCCTTTACCTATGAGTGCAGAGGCTACCACTCTTTTCAAGGCGTCTTCATCCAAAGACGCCAAGTGATCAGCCATGTCTTGCAACTGCGGTGGAAGTTGAGGCCTTGGGGGTTCTGCAACTACGGGTCTAGGTCCAGTAGGGATTTCCTGAGCCTGAGTTTGAACCCCTGCTGGATCTAGATCCGGGTGCTCTTCGATCTGTAGGTTCTTGCTGCTCGTTGGTTTCTGTCTTCTTGCTGGTGGTGCCATTGCGATATCTTTATCAACTCACCGGTAGAAGGCCCTCCTTCTAGCGCCAAATGACGATGCTAAATAATGCACCACCGGTTTAACAGGGCCACGTGTAATCTAAGGGTGAGTCAAGAAGGAAATGCAAGGCTAGTACTGTAGTAAAGATGGTGTTTTTGGTGTTTTATGGATGAGTCCAAGAATGTATCTTGGATTGCCTACGTCTCCTGTGTAATGTCCAGGAATCAAGCCTTACGTAGTTCCTGGACCGGTGTATTTATAGGCACATGCCCTTCTTCTGCCCTAAACTTAAGGCGGTTTGGTCTATTGACATAAATAACCTTTATTGGGCCTTGCCCCTTGCCCAAGCAACCCTCTGGATGTTGGGCTTAGGAATCTGGGCTGGAACCCTGGTCTCGACTCGTATAACACCGACATGGGTGTTCGAGATGGGACCCTTGCAGAATCTGCTGGTTGTTGTGGACTTCACTGACTCGTCTCTTATTCGACTCGAGGTGAGTACTAGAGGTTTGGACTTTTCATACGCCAGCTGGACCAACCAGATAATTCCACTTGGAGGGGTGAAATCCCGTATCGTCAATACCAAAATAGTATGTTTAGAAACCAAGTATAGGTTTGCTTAGTAGTCTGACACGCGAATTATATAGGTTTGGTCAGACTTTGCTTGTATATTATAAGGTTTGTCTATGTTTGAAAACTTAAGGACCAGAAGACCAGACTCTCATCCATCAAGCAGACTACTCATCCAAAAGACAAAGTTACTACAGAGGCAAAACAGACCAGCAATCAAGCAGACGAGTAAAACACTCAAGATCCAGAAGAGTCAAAGATCAGACCAAAGACAACTATGCTCCTAAGTGGCCAAAAGAAAATTGAAGTGATAAATTAAATTGTGTGTATCCATCCATATGATCAACATTTGATCTAATGGCTACGAAATCATAATAAGTGGAAAGATAGCATTTTATGCTAAAAGATACATTTGAGAAGCCATCAAGTACAAGCTCTAACGGACAATAGCTGAACGGGCCTTTTAGAATTAAGTGACAGCTCAGCCATAAACAAGGGCCTTACTAAATGGTACACCTACCCTACGGAGAGTATAAAAGCACAAGGAAGAGCAACTGAAGAAAGGGGTTCTGGAACAGTTTTTGAAAAATCTAATAAGTCATCTCAGATTCAATCTCTACAATAACAAGATCATCAACAAAGGTTACCATTTCAGATCTTGAAATCTAGTAGATCCACGTCAACAAAGCTTAAAGAAAACATCTAGTGATCTACTTAGTGCTGTTAACGAGCCGAGCCGAGCCGAGTAGCTCATGTTCAAGCTCGAGCTCGTTTATTATCGAGTATGCTCGGCTCGGCTCGTTAACACAAACGAGCCTAAAAGCCTGTTTGAGCTCGGCTCGATAAGAAGGGAAAATGTTCGAGCTCGCGAACAGGCTCGAACTCGAGCTCGGCTCGTTCAACAACAATTTTCGGGAAGGTAAGATAACAGCCGATCAGCCTTACAAACTCAAAAAAAAACAAATACAGGGGACAAAAATACACAAAATAACCCGATAGGCAATAGTCCAAATCCAAATACAACAACTAGCAAGCACAAGTTACAACTTACAAGGGTTCAAAATGAGTTAATTGACCGGATTACATTACATAACCCAAAAGCTTAGTACATTCTTAGACAAAACAGTCCAAATGTCTAATACATAAAAAAAACAAACAAAATCCTTCTTCATATCACCCCAGCCACTAATACACAACACGGCACCTGCATTTTAATAACAAAGAAACTCATTTAGATATTCACCTTAACAGAGAGTAATTTGCAGGCACACTCCAATTGGAATTCCTCACAGAAAGTTCCATGTATGTCTATTTTGGTATTTCCTCCACTCCACACATAATGCTTAAAACATGTATGCTTAAAACGTAGGAAATGAACTTTAAAAAAAGGGGCTTAAAAGTTGAAACATTACCATCATTTTACCAAACAGAGAAGCCATAATTGCTTATTGTTTGCCTTTCTCAAGGTTTCAACATAAGTCATCAAATCCTGATAAATGAAGTGAAACTTTTTCACTATTAACGAATCTCAAACACATAACCTAGGTTGCACGGTTACAGATACGTCGATATGGAATACAAGTGCGATATTTTTGAAAAATATAGAATACGGGTACGGAGATATAAATATGAAATTGTACGTAATGAAACTATAAGGACCAAATATAAATAATAAAACACATAAAACAAATCAATTTTTAATCATTTTGATAGTTATTCATCATTTTAGACAGCTTTTCATCTATAATCTGGAGGTTTATTACTTAATTTTCAACATGGTTCTTCATATGTATATCCAATCCCTTATCTACACTCCAATTGGAATTCCTCACACTCATATATATGTCTATTTTGGTATTTCCTCCACCGCTCCACTCCACACACACAACCACAGGTACACATATACTAAAGTCATGATTTTGGAACCAAAATCAACGATTTCTTTATGTCCATTCGAGTTAAGAGGAAATTAATTCCATGTTTCCAACATAAAGATGATTAAGCACCTAAACAAATTATGTTCACTTGATGATTAATTCCAACATAACCCATGTTGCAGCAAGAAACAGAAAAATATCAAATTAATCATGGTCAAGATTGAAACAACAAGAAACAAGGAAGACGATGCAGCAAAGAAGCATGAAATAAAAAGTACTTCCCAATCCCGACTTACCGTGAAGGAGTAGAAGACGATGGGCGGCCGGAACAGAGACAATGGACGGTGACGAAACCGATTGATTCCGTTATGCTATTGAAAAAACAGGTAGCAGCCAACTAGCCAAGTAGGTGAAGCGACTGCGGCGGACTGAGGGTTGTGAGGGAGATCGGCGGTGAGTTAAGTCCGGAGGGGAGAGGGGAGAGCGGCGGGGGTATTATGTTTAGGGTTGAACGTTGAGGCTAAATGGAATGGCTGGCTGATGAATGATGATAATTAGGGATATTTGTCTGATATTTGTTATTTTATATTTATTATTTATTTATTTATATTATATATAATATAAGTTCGAGAAGGACGAACACTAACGAGCGTTCACGAACGGGCTCGTGTTCGCTCGTTTAGTAAACGAGTTTCAACAAAGAGTTTTGTCCTTTAGAACAAAAACTCGTCCGTCGAGCTCGGCTCGATAGCATAAATGAACGAGCTCGAATGAGCTTAAACGAGCCGAGTTCGAGTCATGTTCGTGAACGTTTGGTTCGTTTAACCGCTCTAGATCTACTTGATCATGAGAGTTGCAACCGAAACTTCAAAGTCAGATTCAGCGAAAGCTCTCATCCTTATATCATTAATTTGATACAACACCCACTACTATCAACAATCAGTCTACAAGAAAGAGGAAAATATGTTGAAACATCTCCAGGGTGTGAAGGAACAGTGAAGAAGACAGACGAGTCATTGAAGAAAGGATGTTATGCAAATAGACCACTGAAGAAGCTGCGGGGTGTGAGGCCTCTGCGGGGTGTCAATGGTTGGCTATTTAGAGTGAATCATCTACGGGGTGTCAAGGCTTGGCTTTTTCTCACTAAACAAGTTCTAAATCCTTTCACTCAAGTCAACCTCTAAACTCTTACCCGAAGATGCCAAGGACTTTTTCCGCAATGTGTTATTAGCCCTACAAGTTGCTTCAATTTTATAATCTAAAGGAACTAGTTCTGTTTTAGAGCTTTGAGTCATGCACTGCAACACATAAACAACAAAAGCACTGTTAAATTGTTAATACCTCAGTTGGGCCGGTTTCCCTAGCACTGGCTTGGCAAAGCGCCCCAACTCTTAGTGAAAATTTCAGAAAATTCGACTCTGGTTGTACGAGACTGCACTCAACAATTTATTTGTTTTTATTTTTTCCCTTTTTTATAACAATGCGGTGTCAAATTTAGTTTTCAACGGGGCCGGTTTCCCTGCCGGTTTCCCTACAGATAGGAGGGGAAACCATGCCAATGGTTAGCAGAACAAATCTGGACATTACACAGATACAAATTATTTTTTTTCAAAACTACTTTAACTAAGATTACCCTAAACAAAATAAGAAAAAAATAAAGGAAAAAAATAGAACGGGGATTAACGAAAAAGACTATAACCCGAATTTCGTAACTAAGCCTACGTTACCGAAACTAGTCCCCGGCAACGGCGTCAAAAACTTGATCGTGAAAATCACAACTACACTAGGAAGCGGACTAGGTCAGCCGTAGTATAGCTCAATGCGTGAGCAAGGTCGATCCATAAGGACTCGTTCGATAATTATGCAAACTTAGTTATGAAAAATCAAGATTACGAGATTGGTGATCTTTGACCAAAATAAACGCGGAAAATAAAGTAGAAGATCACGGATTATCAAATCAAGACGAGCTTTAACCACGTTTAATAAAGTAAATCGAATCGAGCTAGTTAATTATTCCCTAATCGTTTTCTATATTGATTCATACACATTTGTTATTAAAGTTCCAAGAATCGAGTCAATTACTGGTGTATTTCGCTAAAGTGGTTCATAGATCATGCGCGGACTCTAGAATCCTATGAATATCTAAACGTCTACCTTGCGTGGGCTAAAACAATATTAACTAAACATGAATTAAGAACTAGAACTAGGAAATACCGATAAAAATTACCGTAAACCTCGCTATGTAACTACCGCACGTGGTAGTTAACTAATAACAATCTAATTGTTTCTTGTCTAATTACTCTTTTCAGCCTTAGTTCCTTCAAGAATAATTTACGAAAATATGCAAAGAGTTGATCAAGTTCTAAACATGTAAATTAAAACGAAACAATATAAGCAATCGAAACAATTCGTTTGGAGAAACTAAATCATTAAGGCTTTTCCCCAATATAGACCATTGGGTACTCTTCCATAACAAAGTCTTTTCCCTGAGACCGGGTGCTCTCATCTATGAATCAATATAGATCACGATTAGGTGCAAATTAACATCATCCAATTCGAAATACAAGTAATTTAACCTAACATGCTTGTATCAACGATAATCATCACAAATTCGTAAAACATAAAAGAAAGAATCGACACGATTACCTAGAAACACAAGATCAATATTTGAGCAATCTCCTCTACAATGAATCACCGAGCATACAAACAATAGAAGGCTAAAAAAACTCGAATAAGATGAAGAAAACAAGAACTTTTACTGATAATACTCTAAGGAGTTTTTGCTCTAAAACATCGTATGTATTCTGATGTATTACATCTTATTTATAGTAAAATAACTGACCTAAGAACTAAAAAGGGTAAATCAGAAAGTATTGGGGTTAAGTTAGTGTGGTGCCCCGTCCGTGTCCTAGGGCTCCCGGCCAAGTGGACAGCTCTAGACATGTCCAGGACATGTCCTGGGACATGAATCTCTCAGTTTTTATTATTCCTGACTCGGTTTCACGTCCACTCCCTGGGAAAGCGGACCAAGTATAGGTCTGGACTTGGCTCGCTTCTGGACATGTCTAGGACATGTCATGGATTGATCCTTGGGCAACTGGTGCGCTGTCCTGAGTGCTCACTCGGCTAACCGCGCCAGGCTTCTTCTAGGCTTGTCCAAGACTGATCCTTAGGCATGTTGGGCATGTCTAGGACTGATCTTGGATTTGTCCAACAGCGCAACTTGGTTCTCCTTCGGTTCAATCTTGGTCTTTCTACATACTCGGCCCAAATACACTTCGGCTCAAATTAGTCCACCAATTATTCCTACAAAGAATCATAAAACGTGTAGTAATATAATTCGATATAGAAATAAGATACCGATACAAAATAATCATGATAAAAGCTCATACGTAACTTATATTCAAATTAAGCACTTTTACGTATAGTTTATCACGAATGAATCCCTTTTAAATCCAATTTCGGGGGTAAATTAGTCTAGAAATGTCATAAAGTTGATTCACATCAGGTGTCAAGGACACTTACCTATTGTATTAGTATATAGTACAATAGTGATACATCCTAAGTCAAGGGAGAAGCGGTCACATAGGAGATTGCGCCACTATGAAGATCGATTACATTTTTTGACTCCTTTACTTTTAGCACTTTACATTCATTAATTGCATACTCCACATCACACAACTGAGCACTGAAAACCAAGCTCAAGGCTTATTTCGTATTATATCATTATTCCGTTGTACTCACCTCTTGACATGAATCAACTCAGTAAAACCAGACGAGTACTCTACTGTTCTGTTTTACCGATTAGTCTTGATCATTAAGTGAGAAGCTCCTAAAATAGAAAAGAGTCCATTCATCCCCTCCCCCCCCCCCCCCCCCCTCTGAACTCTCACAAGGCTTGTTTTACAGACTAACAAAAACATATTCCTGTCAGAAACCGTTGGGTTCCCGCCTCTAAAGAAGTGTCATGTCCTCTTTATTCAGACCAAACCTAATACCTCCGTTCTAGCTCAGTTTTGGGGGGTTTTTCACGTAGGCATGACCCGGCGTCATACACGTGGCACCTAATGGGTTATTGAGGATCATTTCATCAAATGGGCCAAAGAAGCTAGTCTCAGTTTGGGGCCTTACAAACCAGATAACTTCGATGAAGATGGTCCTTGTTCGATATGAGATACCTCCTATCTCTTTCTACCAACATGGTGCAGGTTTACCTCAGTTTCAAACTCTCAGCTCATAGCTGGTCAGCATTGCCGACCTCAGGTTTCTAAGATGGGCAGTCATATGTCATTTAGCATAATGTACTCCACGATAGAACTGCCACAATAATGACTCGATGATTCTCATTCCATTATGGCATGAATTGTGATATCGGTCGTGTCCCTAATCATGTTCTCCAAAGCATCTTCTCCGGAAAAATGATCATATAAAAGGGATTCACTCGTCATAAATTCAGAACTACGATGATAACTTAATCTCAAAATCTCTGAATACGTAGACAGTCAATCTAAATTGGTTATAATCGATCTCAAAGTCCACCTGTCAAGTAGTTGAATTATCCTCACAAAGCCCAATCATCCAAATTGTTATCTCGTTTCGTCACTGACGATTACCTACGTCGCCAACTATCAACGCCAAACTCTTGTTTGTGATTAGCATCAACTAGTTGTCATAACGTAAAAAGGATATTTAGTAAACAAATAGAATAATTTATTAAAACTTCTTCGTACAAAAACTATAACTATTTTTTTTTTTCCTCACATTTTTATTTCCATTAGTATGTAAGACAATTCTACTTTTTGAATTTGTCTAATAATATAAATCCAACTAGAATTCCAATTGAATATTTATTATATTTTGATTTCTCATGTCCTTAATTTATTATACATTCATCTACTTTACAACTATTGCATTAATGAGAGTCAAAAAGTATTCTGAACTTTTATTATTAAAATTAGTGATATTTAATTACTTTCATAACCAATGTGAAAATACTTACATTTTGGGACAGAGGTAGCACTATATTTAATTAAAACATCCGGCCCTCTACTTTCCTAAAACAGCTACACATAAATCCATCCGTCCCTTTTTTTTCTCTTATTTCCTTCCATCCAAAAACCTAGGGCCGGCCCTGGAAAATTTTAGGCCTTCGGCTACGTCGCTGAATTAGGCCTTTTGATTCGAAGTAGTTTTTGTTTCAAAAAACATAATTACAAAATATTACTTCAATATCGCGCTTTTAACATAATTAGATACAAAATTCAAATTCAATTCATTGATAGCCTTAAAACATACTACAAAGCAGGAAAATTCAACATTTGTTTTCTAGAATATTTAAAAAAACCAAATTCATACTTGAAGATTGAGATTAGAATTTGAAGGAATAGATTAAAGATGGTGTATTATTTATTTGTGGGGAGGATTGAAAGATGAAATAAGAAGAGAAGAAAAGTCTGCAAAAAAAAAAAAGAGAGAAGGAAAGCAGCGAGAGGGGCGAGCAGGGAGGCAGGGGAAAAAGCTGAATCATATTTAGGAATTAGGATTAGAAGTTAGAAAAGGATTGGTCCGATTGCACATTGGGGATTGAATTTGTTTTATTATTATTTTTCTATATATATATATATATATATATTATTATGTGTCAATAATTTAGACATTGTAATTTTTTTGGGCCTTTATCAACTGACCTAAAATTTTTTTAGGTCAATTAAAATTTTTTTTGGCCTTTATTAACACATTATATTACGTTAGATTGGATAATATCTATACGATTTTTTTTTTAAATTACGGAACATGTAAATTCGGGCCCCCGAAATTATTGGGCCTTAAGCCGCCGCTTCCGCGGCTTATATCTAGGGCCGGCCCTGCAAAAACCAAATGGTTATTAGTCAATATTTTTTCCCATGCAGTCCAGCAACTAAAATTGAATTCACTAACTTTTGAATCTAATTCTGTTTTTCTTTCATTTGTTTTCATGGTCTGCAATTTCTATTCCTGTCCACAATGTCTGTCTTTTCTGTAATCTAATCCTAAGCGAAACGGTGGTCGATAAGAATTATGCACATTTTCTTAATTATAGATGTGGTACATAATAAAAATCCCCATTACATGAAATTCCATCTCCTTTTCCCTTTTCTCATTTGCTTGTTAAAAAAAGAGAGAATCAAAATCAAGAACTAATAATTGGGGAATTATGGCTTCAACAACGGGAATCGCATTGGGATTAGTGTCATTTATAACTATGATACTATTGTTCATAGCTATATTGAATTTGGAATTTGTTCAAAGGGTTGAAGATTCATATGGGAAAGGAAGAACACTTCATGATCTTCAAAGAGGTCCCAGCAATCCCAATAATTACGACAAAGAAGATGTAACTTTACGCCTTGGATTAGTAAAACCCGAAATAATCAGCTGGTCACCACGGATCATACATCTTCACAACTTCCTAAGCTACGAAGAATGCGAGTATTTGATAGCTCTCGCAACCCCTCATCTTCGGAGTTCAAACGTTGTTGATAGATCTACCGGAAAAGGTGTCCCGAGCAAAGTACGGACAAGCTACGGGATGTTTGTAAGCCCGAAAGAGCGAAAGCATCCGATAATCAAGGCAATCGAGAAACGAATATCTATCTATTCTCAAATACCAGTTGAAAATGGAGAAACCCTTCAAGTTTTACGTTATGAAAAGGGTCAATATTACCTACCACATAACGATTTCTTTTCGGACAAGTTTAACGTCGAAAGAGGTGGCCAACGAATAGCTACGGTACTTATGTATCTAAGTGATGGCGTCGAAGGGGGAGAGACGAAATTCCCAAGGGCTGGTAAAGGTAATTGTAGCTGTGGTGGAGAAATTGATAGAGGTATGTCTGTAAAGCCAATTAAAGGAAATGCAGTACTATTTTGGAGCATGGGACTAGATGGGCAGTCAGATATAAACAGTGTCCATGGAGGTTGTGAAGTGGTTTCAGGAGTGAAATGGTCGGCAACAAAATGGATGCGGCAAAGATCAAGAATTTCCATCCACAATACAACAAAGACAAGGTGAAAGGAGTAGCTAGCTACCATTTACGGGCACTGTGCACAACGAGTCACACAACGGGTATCTTCACCGTTGATCATAATGAGTCTAAATTGATCATGATATAAATGTTACGTAATCAACGGTGCAGACACCTGTTGTGTCACTCGCCAGTTGATTACGCTAGACTTACACCATGATCAATTTAGACTCATTATGGTCAACGGTGCAGATACCCGTTGTGTCACTCATTGCGGCACAATCGTTGTGTCCGTATCATTATTCTTTAATTAACCCCAACTTGCCCCTACAGAAACGGTAACAAAGTGCTACAACACACTTTTAAATCATTAATCTTTATGGGATACAAAGAAATTAATAGGTCACACGTCATATACTCAATTATACAAATATAACACATTTTATAACACATTTTTCCAATATTGGTCATAACATGAGACGTTTTAATTGTTGTGTGACCTATCATTATCGAAGATTTAAAAGCATGTTGTGTAACTTTGCTAATACCATTTTATTGTATAAGTAGAAAATCATACTCTGAATTAAACTCTTTGGTTTATCTTCCAGATATCGGTATTCCTAATACTTTAACTTTTTGTAATTTTTTCTTTTCAACAAAAGAAAATTATGTCATTTAGAGAACTATAACCACACGTGCACAACATGCACATGGTGAGACTCAAACCCATGCATGATCTCTTGATCATGAGACCTCAACTTAACTATTGAGGTAAGCCTCGTTGCTTTCAGGGGCGGACCCACCCTATAGGTGTGGTGGTCTCAAGATCACCCCAAAATTTGGAAAAAAAAATTATATTTTTTTTTGTATTATTGAATTAGTATTGTTATTAGTAAATGTACTTAAGTATTCTAAATTTCAAAAGAAAGCTTTAGTGGCCTAGCGGAATAAGATTTATTATGTTTTTCTTATCCCATTGTTATGGGTTCAAAACATGGCATAAGCATTTTTTTTTACCTTATAAAATACTTATAGCATTTTACGATCTAAATCTAATATTTTTCTCCATTGCCTTAGACTTTTTAAATCACATTATTTTATTCTACATTATACCGTCTAAATCTAATCAATTTGATACATAATAGATTGAAATGCTTATAACATTTTTCCCTTACATTATACGATCTAAATTTAAAATAAAATAAAAATAATCCCGTTTACATTAGACCTTTTTTTGGTACATTATACCACCGAAATACTTATAACAATTTTTCCTTACCTTATGCGATCTAAATCTAATAATTTATTCCCTTTACCTTAGACATTTTAAATCAACATTTTTTTCTATCTTATACTCCCTCTGTTTTTTTATCTGTCGTAGAGAGAAGTATCACACAGATTAAAAAAATAATTAATATGTCTAAATATAGTATTGGAAATGTATTATTTTATTTGAGATGTAAATACTTTGTTGGTAATGAATTTTTAGTATTGGAAATGCATTTTTTTATTGGAGATGTAAATATTTTATTGGTAAATGAGAAAATAAAAATAATAAATGATGCATTGAAAATGTAAAATGACAGATAAATAAAAACAGAGTAAATTTTGAAATGTGAACAGATAAAAAAACGGAGGGAGTAGCATCTAAATTTAATCATGTTCGTAACTTGATGTACGATGAACGTGATTCTTTAGCATTGAGATTTTTTTTTCCAAATATATATATTAGTGAACCAATTACCACCCCAAGAAAAAATCCTGGTTCCGCCACTGGTTGCTTTAACTTTTGTAATATGCTTGATGGAAATTTTTATTTTGTTCAATGCGTATATATGAATTAGTAATATGATATGTACTGAAAATAAGGTTAGTCACATTTTAGTTGTTATCCACGATGAGAATCCACAGCAATTAAGCATTTTATCTGTAGGCCTTTAGTGACCACAGTCGGGACATTGCTTGTTATTGGTGAAAGGTTCCACGATCGTACAAACTATGTAAGTTGAATAGCGAAAATATCAACAATATAAAAGGACCAAAAGTAAGACATATCAGGTTGTTTCTTTACTTGTTCGTTATAGGAAAATAGAATGTGTTGTATATTATTCACAATTGAGGTTACAAATTAGTGTGTACAACGGATTATTCTAGGGGATTTACAATAATTACAGAATATTATATACTACGTAAATACGGAGAGGAATCAATCAAGAATATACACAATTAATACAAAATATACGGTATTAATGCATAATACGCCCCTCAAGCTGGACGGGCAGAGTGAAGCCCAAGCTTGACTTTGAACTTGAAGAACGAGGACCGGAGCAACGGTTTAGTGAGACAATCGGCAAGCTGGTCAGGGCTGGATACATGAGAACTAGAACTAGACCCTTCTAAACTTGATCACGGATAAACTGGTAATCAATGGCGACATGCTTCATGCGAGAGTGGTGTTAGGTGTAGTGCCCGAAAGACAATTTCTGTAATTGTTTTTGACAGGATTTATAATTCATCTTAATATTTGCATTTATGCTTATATTAATACACTGCTGAAAACCATAAGTATATCGGTATGTAATCACATAACTCAGTGTATGGCATACACACGAGGATTGAGTTAGTGATGATATGCTTAAAACTAGTTAGTCCGTCGTGAATTTAATCAGAGTATGGGTCTCATGATTAATATACCAAAAATACGCCCAGAACACTTAACGGTGTGACCGTCTTATCCGGACCGTCGGTATAGGGTACCTAGTGGGGCATTTATATATGATGCTATCATATAGGACTGGACCGATTTGATTTGAATTCTCGATATAATTCTTGATTGAGAAATCTTATCGAATCACAAGATGATCATATATGGATTAATCTCAATCCTAATGTGATCACAGTCTACTGCTTGGTTCAAAGTAGGGTTTGATGTGTTAGTTAAGTATCACTTGGATACATGTGATCTGAACACTTCTCGTTGGCTCTATTATGGAATGAGTGAGTAGTCTGTGACTTCACAGATATGGAATCCATTCCTTCCTGCGGGAAGTAGACAGGCAGTTCCCTTATTTGTTAATCCTAGAAACTGATCGATGGGCCCAGTTCATATTATATTAGTTATGAACTAATTGATAACTATGGGTTAATGGTAAATAATCATAAGATGTTTTGAGAAGGCTTTACGGAAATATCATGAATCAAAACGAACAGTCTATGGAGGATTTATCCGATCAATGGACGTTTTTACTCAATGATTAGAGTGTAAGTATATATCTATAATCGATAGAGTTCAGTTGGCGTAATCCCGGAATTAATAGATTGAATAAGAATTGTTCTGTTCGATGAATAATTTTATTTAATTTATTGTAGCTACTGGTTATAGGTCCATTGTCCCCGATGTGGCTCCTAACATGCATATGTTTCTTGACGTTGGACCTCAATAATAATTAAGTAGTTGGACTATTTAATTGATGAGCAAATAATTATTTAGTGGGCTAAATAATTAAATACATGGAAAAGACATTTTTCGTGGACTCGGCCCATAATTGAGTGTGGTGTGTGAAACCCTAATTTTAGGGTTGATAGGCGTGTTGTACATGTTGTAATTAGAGAGAAATTAGTTTTCTTGGATAATTACATGTCATGTGATTAATTGTTTATTTGTTAACTAATTAATCGGGAGATATTAGATATTATCTATTATATATATCTATATTAGTTTTAGAATATATTAGATTTATCTTATATTTAATAAAGGATTATTATGATTGATTATTTAATTAATTATTAAATCCTTGAGGACAAGGATTTCTCTCCTATATAAAGAGAGTTCTCCTAAGCCTTTTGACAACACATATACACGCATACATACACACAAATAAGCTAGGAATTTTCGGCCAAGCTTAGGGTTTAGAGTTGGGAAAATCTTCGGGATTTTCCGGGTAGCATATCGAGGAGGTCAAGCATCAAGGATCAACATCCACCGGTTGTTGCTTGGAGATACACATCGAAAGACTGTGGCATCTTAACTATTTGGTTCTCGGCTTCTCAATCTTTGGATCTAATCTTTTGACTGGTAAGTAGATCTAACCTTCTTGTAGTTTAGATCTATTTATTTTATATGCTTTAATTCATATTGATCGTGATCCTTGTTTATACCGCTGCGTAATCGGGCGGATCTAGATCCGTTCGGCGATATTACATCCAACAAGTGGTATCAGAGCCTCCGATCTATAAATTAAAGTATATAATTGATAGATCTAGGAGTGGAAATTACATGTTTAGATTGCATTGTTTTTTTTTTAAATTCGAAAATCATGACGATGAATGCTTTGATATGTTGTGGTTGAAGAGATGGATTGGGGTTGGTACTGTTTACCCGTTAGATCTATTATAAACTCACATAAATTCGTTTATATGAGTATAGGAAATTTTGTAATTTTAGTTTCCTAGAAGTAGATCTGTTTTGTCTCTGTTCGTTTTTTATTTATTCCCGGAGATTGCGCCTTTGAAATGACAACCCCTCCGGTCAGAATGAAGAATAAAAGTTGATGATCAAGCCCTCAAAATTTTGGTGTCGATCGGAGTCTATCTCGATATCAGATCACTGCAATAAAGTTACTGATGTAACAGAAAAGCACAGCAGCCGTAAAAACCCTAGTTGTGAGTTCGTTGAATTTTTGGGAAGAGTTTGGAACGTTGAAACATAGATCCGACCGTTCAGATTGACTAACATGTTCTGGAAGAGTTTGGAACGTTGAAACATAGATCCGATCGTTCAGATTGACTAACATGGAGTTATGAACAAGCCCTAAAAATTTCAGGTCGATCGGGTTTTGTCTCGATGCCCGATCGGCTCCGGAAAGACACTACTGCGCCGCAGTTGTAAACATATGCAGCAGTTGTATCGGCGGCTTGCTGGGATCAATTGGGCCGTCACAACTCGGATCCAACCGTACATATTCAAGTAGGAGGAGTGAAGAAGAGGTCCATAAAGTTTCGTGACGATCAAAGTTTGTTTGGATGTCCGATCATCGATAAAACGGATCAGCAGCATTTTTTAAAATAGTAAACTCTAGTTAGGGTTTGTTAATTTTTTTTTGTTTAATAGGTTAGATACGGGGGTACCAACGATCCATCTCGGTGTTTTATTTTCCGTAATATTGCGTGTATGATCGTGATTATGTGTATAACCGGAAAATTGCCAAGACATGCATCATATCATGAATTCCACTCCAGATGCATACATGTAGCTATTTAATTCTGGATAATTAATTAGGCATGTATTCAACTCGATTAATTAGTTTAATTTTTTTAATTAATTGTTGTGGGAATTAATTAATTAGAAACTAATTAAAGAACCGAGGAACCGGGTTTTGTCAATCGTTAAGTTTTCGGTGATGGATTCTCGGTGAACCCCACCTTAAACCGGAACGACATTGCGGGTTTATTCCGTAGTGTCTATGGGAAAGTTTGACAATTTAAGAAATCGGAAAATCATGATACATGGGTTCGGAAATGGTCTACCCATGGTTGGGTAAGTTCAACTGAGCTACGGCTCGATCGACTCACCCTCCACGTGTGACTATTGCACGGGGGTTCGGCAAGACATAGCATATCCGACAAGCCTTTATGGTTAAACGGGGCTTCTCTTAGCCGGATCCGACCGACAGTCACATATGTTCCAACGAATAAGACGGGTAGGCTTGCGTACATCACCGACACCATTCGGGTACATGATTTTTTGTTTCTTAAAATATTGTCAAGTCCAAAACCGCAATCAGTAAACCCACCATTTTTCAAAATATTGAGTGGGAGCGGGGAAGGTGACAGCCGACCCCACGGCCTCTACTATAGATGCATGCAAGTGAGAGAATGGTGACGCCTCGTGCCGCTTTGGATGGTGTTCACCGCTATCAAAATTCAAGGCTTGGTCTCCGAAAGGATAGGATCTTGAGGACTCACCGGGTCACTGACCTGCCCTACGTAGGCATACTCGGGGCGTACTTAAAGGTCTGATATAGTAGGTCACACTCATCAGGATATTTCAGGAAATATCTTGGCTGAAAAAGGAAGGTAATCGACGATTAAAGTATGGGATGTACGATTCCCATGAGATGTTTGATTCTCAAAGTTTAATCATCAAGAGAGATTGTCTCAGTTTAACCGTCATCATGCTGATACCAACCCCCTAGGCGGCAGTACGATGTGAGGTTAAATCCTTGGAATGGTAGGATAGACTTTTACAATTTATAATTCCTAAAATTTATCTAGTCGTGTATGTATGAATTTTTCCTGTCAATTTTGTTTACAACTATCATCTCTAGGCTACTAAACTGCTAGTGTAATGACTTCGTTAAAAGTGGAAAGTAACAAGAATGTTGAACCATCGAAGAATGCAATTAAATTTCGGAAGAGATATTCCTCTTGAGACTTAAAATCTTAAATGACATAGTATAGGTATGTCACTGCTGTCACTCGTGTTGAACGCGAGACGCACTTAGTTCAAAGATGATGTAGGACTATATGAAATTCTATTAGTGAATTTTAATTGTGTGAGTAATCACACAAGAAATTTCTAATTGAAAAATTGGAAAATCATAAATGAAGTGTTGCTAGTTAGACGGTATTTGGAACCGATAAACTAGTGGGAGCTTTATTCTTATGATTTATTGTTTTTCTGAATCATTAGAAATGTGTAGAGACTGCACAAGAGTTTTTCCATTCCTAGAAAAACATGAACAAAGCATTACTAGTTAGACGGTATTTGGAACCGATAAACTAGTGGGAGCTTAGTTCTGGTGATTTTCTAATCTCTGAAAAATCAAAAATAAAGCATTGGTTAGACGGTATTTGGAACCGATAAACTAGTGGGAGCTTTAACCTTATGATTTGTTGATTTATTAGAAAAATCAAATAGTCCAAATGAGTAACACTATCATTAGACATCCCACAGTTCACGAGTAGTGTCTACTCAAATGAACTGCTAGTTCAAGACTGTTTCCATATAAGGAAAGTCAAGAATGTGAAAGAATGTCTATACGTGTTAGTCATCTAAACTAAGTAGTTTTAAGGCTACACCGGAATATTAATAAATAGAAAATCAGAGGATAAGGAAGGTGATTTCGGATCACTGACCAATGCATCCTTAACGATTTCCTCGAAAGCTATGTTCTTAGGAAGAACAAGGTAGTTATGCATTAAACGATATATAGAGTAGACAACGGGCTGTTATATAAGGAAATGAATTTCAGATTCAATCCTTGAATATCACAGAAAATTTATTTTCTATTTTCAGATTCGTTGGAACAAAAGGATTCACTTTCAATTCGATAATTTGTTTGTCTTATAGAAAGTGAATATGACATTTGTAGCACGAATCCAAGACTCGTACTTTTGTTTGATAAAGGCAGAACCACTAAGAAATGCTGAAAAGGTATATGTAACACATCTTAAACTATTAAAGGCAAAAGGTTTCCGTATTTAGATAAACACTTCTTCGTACTCTATTAATTAGTGCATATTTCCTAAAGACAAGATTTGAAGACTGGCTTAGGGTGATTCCTATCTCCCAGTCAAGGAACACTGTCTCAAACAATGACTAAGCTTCATTTTAATCGGGAAAGGGTAATAGATTTAAAGAAGTAACATAGCTTGTTCATAATGACCTTCGGGGTCTTGTGAAAGATACAAGTTAGAAGGAGCTTCTGAGTAGTGACATCTCGTCAGACAACTACTCGAAACGCCAGTAAGATTATCTAAAATAATTGGAGGTATCTCTGATTTCACCAGAGATAGAGTATTCCATGTTCAGTAATAGGCCATAGCATAGTCTTGGGACTGATGCTCGGCTTTGCCCTCCCGATGGAATTTATCCACTGAGGGATAACACCATAAATTTGCCTCATATAGTTATTAATGTGCTACAATACACTGCTTAACTCATTTAAGATATTGGTTGCGAAATAACGGTTAACACTATCACGTAAAACCGAGAAGTCTACCTAGAAGATGCTTACAAATTTGTGGATAAGGAGTGAATTCGGTTCACCCCACTTCCGTCAATATAGGCATTTAGCACTTAGTGCTTGAAGGTCGGACTAGAAATTTTGCGTACGCGTTCAGATGATGACTGTTCGTGCAATATCTTATACGTTGAGTAAAGGTTGGTTATAAGATTCTTAAGATCAGAAATTGACGGTTATACTTTCAAAACCCCTTCTGAAAGGTTCTATGAATAACAACCTTGGACTTTGGAGTACGGTTACTCAAGGTAGTTACTAACTGATTAGATCAGACACGTCCAACATTGGTTGTTGGTGATAACACTGATAATTACAACTAGATCAGAATATCAATCCACCAAGAACGCAATGGGAGTATGGTTTAACCATTACATATTGTGGTTTTCTGAAGACTTTGCAATTTACAGAGGTGATTGATAACCTATGGTTCCTTGCGGGCTGTATAGGATTATGATCAATAGAGGTTGGTTTAAAAGCCATAACCCTGTGAATGGAGTTTTGGTACTCCAGTTCTGTTCACATTCTAGTAGAACCACCTTAGTGTCTCAGGCACAGTGTGAGTAATTGGATCTACATGATAAGAGTCGAATGAATAGAAAGTTAACTTTCGGTACAAAGCTGAATGGTCTAGGGGTGATTCCTTAACAAGTAAAGAGTTAACCAGACCATGAACTCTCTCACCACTCGGTCTTGTTTGATTCCGTTAGAAAGCAGAAAATAGGGGTGATTCCCTAAGACTTTCTTGCCGAACAAACGGAATCTGAGTTCATTCGGAACAGAAGGGTTTTAGCTAAGAATAAATGCATGATTTTGTTAGAAAACAGGAAATAGGGGTAACTCTCTGAGACTTTCTTACCAATCAAACGGAATCTGTATTGATTCAGGAACCAAGGCTTATATCCTCTAAGGATCAAAGCAAACCTCTAGGTCATTTAAAAGTCACATATTTAAAGTATGTGGACTTGACCAGAATATTGATAAGTCTTTCATAGACTGGATGTCAGTATTGTTAAAGTAGTATTCATGAATGGTAACACTGAAACAGTTGGAAACAACATGGGTGTGTTATCTGAAGTCGGAAACTGACATGCCAAGATTCTCTTTATGAAAGAATCGGACTATATTCTAAAGGATTTGATTCGGTCAAATTCCCGAGAATAAGTGACTGGCAATCCCATCTATCCTAATGGTTAAGATGATTTTGCATATTGGTATGCAACATTCAACGAAGTAGTCCTACCCTACCTCTCACGGAATACTTCTCTAAACCCGAGGATGAATAGAAAATAGGATAGACTCTCTTTTGATAAGAGAAAGTCAGGTAATTACAAGTTAATTGAATCTTGGATTCGAGTATTAAATAGCAAGTTTAGTACGTCCTCAAGTATATTGGGAGAGTACCACCTGATTGGATGGACCGGCGACGTTTCGATCCTAAAGATCGTCTCGAGCTGACAACCTAACGGATCAGTATACTAAGTCGCGTGGCATTTAGATGTTGCATACTCACCGAGTCACTGACCGACCCTACGGCGGCACACTCGGAGTGTGTTTTGACATCTAAATGGTTTGATGCACTTGGCGGGTACAGAATTGAGGGATGTATCTCATTTGCTTTTAGAGCAAGTGGGAGAATGTTGTGTATAAGGGGTATGCTCTAAATAATTAATCATTTGCCTTTCGTGCAAGTGGGAGATTGTTAGGTGTAGTGCCCGAAAGACAATTTCTGTAATTGTTTTTGATAGGATTTATAATTCATCTTAATATTTGCATTTATGCTTATATTAATACACTGTTGAAAACCCTAAGTATATCGGTATGTAATCACATAACTCAGTGTATGGCATACACACGAGGATTGAGTTAGTGATGATATGCTTAAAACTAGTTAGTCTACGGTGAATTTAATCAGAGTATGGGTCTCATGATTAATATACCAATAATACGCCCAGAACACTTAACGGGGTGACCGTCTTATCCGGACCGTCGGTATAGGGTACCTAGTGGGGCATTTATATATGATGTCTATCATATAGGACTAGACCGATTTGATTTGAATTCTCGATATAATTCCGTGATCGAAAAATCTTATCGAATCACAAGATGATCATATATGGATTAATCTCAATCCTGATGTGATCATAGTCTACTGCTTGGTTCAAAGTAGGGTTTGATGTGTTAGTTAAGGATAACTTGGATACATGTGATCTGAACACTTCTCGGTGGCTCTATTCTAGAATGAGTGAGTAGTCTATGACTTCACAGATATGGAATCCATTCCTTTCTGCGGGAAGTAGACAGACAGTACCCTTATTTGTTAATCCTAGAAACTGATCGATGGGCCCAGTTCATATTATATTAGTTATGAACTAATTGATCACTAGGGGTTAATGGTAAATAAGGATAAGATGTTTTGAGAAGCGTTTACGGAAATATCCCGAATCAAAACGAACAATCTATGGAGGATTTATCCGTATGTAATGATTATATCAATAGACGCTTTTACTCAATGATTAGAGTGTAAGTATATATATCTATAATCGATAGAGTTCAGTTTCGGGTTTATGGTGGCGTAATCCCGTAATTAATAGATTGAATAAGAATTGTTCTGTTCGATGAATAATTTTATTTAATTTATTGTAGCTACTGGTTATAGGTCCATGGTCCCCGATGTGGCTCCTAACATTTATATGTTTCTTGATGTTGGGCCTCAATAATAATTAAGTAGTTTGACTATATAGTTGATGAGCGAATAATTATTTAGTGGGCTAAATAATTAAATACATGGAAAAGACATTTTTCGTGGACTCGGCCCATAATTGAGTGTGGCGTGTGAAACCCTAATTTTAGGGATGATAGGCGTGTTGTACATGTTGTAATTAGAGAGAAATTAGTTTTCTTGGATAATTACATGTCATGTGATTAATTTTTTATTTGTTAAATAATTAATCGGGAGATATTAGATATTATCTATTATATATATCTAAATTAGTTTTAGAATATATTAGATTTATCTTATATTTAATAAAGGATTATTATGAATGATTATTTAATTAATTATTAAATCCTTGGAGGACAATAATTTCTCTCCTATATAAAGAGAGTTCTCCTAAGCCTTTTGAGAACACATATACATGCATACATACACACAAATAAGTTAGGAATTTTCGGCCAAGCTTAGGGTTTAGAGTTCGGAAAATCTTCGGGATTTTTCGGGTAGCATATCGAGGAGGTCAAGCATCAAGGATCAACATCCACCGGTTGTTGCTTGGAGATACACATCGGAAGACTGTGGCATCTCAACTATTTGGATCTCGGCTTCTCAATCTTTGGATCTAATCTTTTGATTGGTAAGTAGATCTAAGCTTCTTGTAGTTTAGATCTATTTATTTTATATGCTTTAATTCATATTGATCGTGATCCTTGTTTATTCTGGTGCGTAATCGGGCGGATCAAGATCCGTCCGGCGATATTACATCCAACAAGTGGAAGACTGGATTAGCATATAGGTGTGTGGCACCCACATTATCACAAAAGATGACTGGAGCCGGTGTGCAAGTAAAGCCAAGGCCTCGGAGTAGGTAGGTCATCCAGTTGAGTTCAGCAGTAGTGGTAGCAACAACACGATATTCTGCTTCAGTCGAGGAGCGGGGAATATATGACCATTTTTTGGAGCTCCAAGAGACCAAGTTCCTGCCAATAAAGACAAGAAAGACACAAGTGGAGGAATAATCCTCTTTGTTACTACCACAATCAACATCAGAGAACGGATGTAGGTGCGGGGATGACGAGGTAAATAATTAAAGACCCTCAGTGGTGGTGCCAGCATGATACCGTACTGAAGCATATGTTTAACTAATGCCTAATGATTTACTTTAGGGGCATGCATGTACTGGGACTATTCATTGAATGCGTAGGATATATCCGGTCGAGTGAAGAGGAGATATTTGAGAATACCAAGAATCTGCCGATACTGGGAAACATCAGGGTGTGGTTCAGCCGCAGCAAGCAAAAGAGAGATAGCATTCATGGGTAAGGGTGTAGCTACGGCTTTAGCATCATGCATATTAGTCTTTGTAATAAATCAAGAATGTATCGATTTTGCATGAGTAGAAGACCATGTGAGTTGGGTGGACCACAACATCAAGAAATAAGATATCGGACCTAAGTCCTTAATAGAGAACATGTGACCATGTGAGTCAATAACCTGCTGAATGTGAGTAGAGTCACTGCTTGTAATAATGATGTCATCCACATTTACAAGTAATAATGTGAGAGTGGTGCCAAAGTGGTACGTAAATAAAGAATATTCCGCAGTGGAGTCAGAAGAACCAAGTGTGAGAATGAAAGACTTTAGTTCCTGGTACCAGGCCCGAAATGGAGGCCATAAATGACCTTGTAAAGTTTGCAGACATGAGTAGGAGCATCCGAGTCTTCAAATCCTGGAGGTTGAGCCATAAAGGCATCCTTAATGAGGGAACCCTTCAAAAACGCATTATTAACATTGAGCTTCCTTAGTGACCACTGAGAGGCAACTACCAAGATAAGAACAAGACGAACAGTGGTTGGTTTTATAATAGGATTGAAAGTGTCAAAATAGTCGGCAACTAATCGAGCTTTATAGCGATCAATGGAACCATCGGTTTGTATTTGATCTTGAAAATTCACTTGTAGCCGACCACATTCAGAGATGGATCAAGGGGCACTAATATCCACGTGCCATTCTTAACCAGAGCATCACATTCTTCATTCATATCTTTGCTCCACTGAATACTTTGTAAAGCCTGTTTAACAGTGGTGGGTTCAGTATCAGAGTATTTTGAATAAGGGCTGACATGGAGGTTAAGAGGGTGTGAGGTTTGAAGATGTTGTTTCGAGCACGACCATAGGGTGGGAGCGGTAGTAAGGGGAGTGAGTTGATGAGGAAGGGAAGGATGCTTCGGTGGTTGGAGAAGACGGTGGGGATGGTGGGGAATGGGTTGGGGAGGTAGACGTAGGAAGGGGAGGGGGTACCTCAAGAATGGGCATAGAAAGGACATGAGTAGGAAGCCAGTCGGTTTGGGTGAAAGCGGAGGATGAGGTAGGACTGGAGGTGAATAAGAAAACATCCTCAACAAATTTAACGTCTCATGAAACATACCTTCGACCTAAGGAAAGATCAAGGCAATGATAGGCGCTTTTGGTAAGTGAGTAGCAAGGAAAAACACATGAAACAGATGATGACTCGAGTTTGTGTTGGTTATAAGGTGTTAGCAAAGCATACCACATACATCCGAAGACGTGTAGTTTATTATAAATGGGGGGTAGAGAAGATATTTTCATAAGGTGTTGTCATGTTGAGAGTTTTGGGGGGCATGCGGTTGATGAGGTAGACGGCAGTGAGGACAACATTTGACCAATAGTGGAGAGAATGGACACATGGTGAAGAAGAGAAAGGGTGGTTTCGACAATGTGTAGTTGCCGGCATTCAGCCATTCCATTATATTGAGGTGTGGTGGCAGTGTTCTAAAAATTGATAAAATCGATCGCCTAAGCGCCGCCTAGGCACTGGGCGCACACCGAGCGTCTTGAATATACCCTAGGCGACCTCTGCTGGGTGATCCGGTCTCCTGGGCGGTGCTGAGCGTTCCTAGGCGCTGCCTGGCGACCTAGGCGATTAGGGTTCCAGCTGGGCGATTTGACATATATATATATATATATATATATAAATATATATATATATATATACAAAAAAACATTAAAAAAACATTTCTAACAAAAGAAACTTAGATGCCGCCTCCCCTCCCCCCCCCCCCCTCTTCTTCTTCTTCTTTGATTGTGATCCCCTCCCCCTCCCCCCTTCACGCCGCCGGACAAGGTGTTCACCGCCGACCTCCACTGGCCCATACACAGCCGTCCGACCGTCCGACCGCTGCCGGAAGTGAGTGGTTCTCTCTCTTTTTTTTTTGTATTTTAATCCAAATTTTTTATCAATTTGTTTATTTATTTTGTATTTAGTTTTTACTTTTTTTAATCAATGCCTAATGGGTAGTAACTAATGACTAATGATTCTAGTAAGGAGTAATGACTAATAAATTAAGAAAATTAGTAAACAATTTACAATTAGTAGGGTTTTCTTTTTTTTTTTTTATTTTGACATTTTGTTGATTTGTTCAAGTCTTCAAGAAATGAAAGTTGATTAATTTCATAATTGTATGTTTTTTTTTTGATTTAATTTGTTAATAACTTAGTTTATAAGCTAACTAGCTAAGTAGTAAGTAGTAAGTAGTAACTAGTTAACTACTAACTAGAAGTCTCTAACATACGAATTTTGTTGGATTTTTTTGTTTGACTTCTTTTTTAGGTAAACAATGGCTCAAGAACAAGAAGAGAATGCCAATGTTGGTTCGTCTAATGCTTCTTCTATCCTATTGAAGAAACAAAGTGATGATATTGGGTGGGAGTTTGGAGTGTTGTATGTACCAAACAATAATGATAAGTGGAAATGTTTATAATGCGGAAATAAATATAGTGGAGGAGCATATCGAATTAAGGAACACATTTCCGGATACCATCCCGGACAGAAGAAGAATGTTGAAGCTTGTCTTATGGCGTATGTGGAAGACAAGAGACGTTGTAAAGAAGCACTTGTTTTAAATGTAACGAAGAAGCAAACCGAGAATGAAGAACGTGGAAAGTCAAGGAAAGAAGTTGATATTAATAAAGAGTTGGATGAAATCGAATTCATTGAAAGTGGAGGAAGCAACAAAAGACCGAGGCCTCTTGGACCCAAGGATATATATGCCTCACAAATCAACCCGGAATCCGTCTCGAATATTGACACTTTTCCTAGGAGAACAAAGCAACAAAACATTAATGATGCACTTTTCAAAGAAAGAACTCAAAATGTGCATCAAAATGTGGCTAAGTAGGTGTATCAATGCGGTGTTGCTTTTCATGCAATTGACAATGATTGTTTTAGACAAATGTGTGAGGCGATTGGACAATTTGGCCCAGGTTACAAACCTCCAACCCAATACCAACTTAGAGATCCACTCTTGAACAAGGAAGTGGAGAAAAAAAAAGAGACTCTCAAGAGCCATGAAAAATAATGGGAGAAAATGGTTGTTCAATCATGACCGATGCTTGGAGTGATAGAAATAGAAGAAGCATCATGAATTTGTGTGTCAATTCAAGAATTGGGACGGCTTTCCTTTCTTCAAAAGTGGCTTCCGGTGATGCACATACCGCCCAATACATATTTGATTATGTGAATGAATGTATTGAAAGCGTTGGAGAAAAATATGTGGTCCAAGTAGTGACCGACAATGCTTCAAACAATATAGCGGCCTCGGATATGTTGAAGGAAATAAGACCACATATCTTTTGGACTCCATGTGCCACTCACTCCATAAATCTTATGCTTGAAGGAATTGGCAAGCTCTCTACTTTCAAGACCATAATTAACAAAGCCAAGAGTTTTACCGTATTTATCTACTCTCATCACAAGACTTTGCAAATGATGAGAAAGTGTACAAGAAGAGAGATAGTACGACCCAGAGTGACTAAATTTGTCACTTCTTTTTTAACATTGCAAAGTTAATTGGTGAATAAAGAGGCTTTGAGGCAAATGGTGAACTCTAATGAATGGGATGAGACAAAATGGTCTAGGAGCAAGAAAGGAAAAACGGCTTATTCTATCATTGTGCAACCAAGCTTTTGGAGTGGGGTTGCTCATACATTGAAAGTGTTTGAACCGTTGGTATAAGTCCTTAGCCTTGTGGATGGAGATGTGAAGCCGGCTATGGTATTTGTGTATGGTGAACTCAAAAAATCCAAGAATGAGATCAAAGAAGTTATGAAGAATAGAGTGGAGAATTATAAGCCTATACTTGATATAAAGGGTATACAAAGCTCACAATCAAAGACCAAGTATGCCATCCAGTACAATAAGTAGAGCATTCCATACTGGGGGGAATGCAAAGGGTACCAGGTAAGTACTTAAACCCAAAATAAATATCAGAATAGAAATAAAAGTACAGTGGGCAGAGCACCACAAATATTCAGAAAACGTACAAGTTTCTCAGAAATTTCACAAAACAAAATATGTCTTAACAAAAAGAGAGGGTACAATCATTTCTTAGCAACAGGATTTTGCTCTGTTGAGGAAGGATTCGGCTCAGCACTTTGAGGCGCCATTTGGATTGAAAGAATTATATAGAAAGGAAAAGGAAAGATAGTAGCAGAAAATAAAAGAGAAGGGAAAGAGGGATTATAAAGTCTATTCGAAGTTTTTGGATAGAACTAGAGAGAATGGAAAGAGATATAGAGATTGTCGATACATTTATAAGAAGAATGAATGGTTTCTTTCCATTTCTCACCTGTTTTGGAAGGAAACGAGACCACCCAATTTGTAAAGAACCTTATCCCTCCTCCCTCACTTTCCTTTCCTTTCTTTCAAACTAAAACAATCCAAACACCAAAATTTAAATCCGTCTAAATGATATCATTTCTTCTCCCTTCAAATCATTCAATCCAAACAGGGCCTAAGAGACAGGGCGGCATTTATTATACTTAGCCCCAATGTCTTCGCCTTCCTTAAACTCTCTCGATCGATCATCGTAGATCTTGCCCGCACCTAACTTGTACATCATTCGATGGTGGGGAAGAACCAGGTCGGCATGCTGCTCTTTGGCTTCATCAACTCCAGAAGTGTAGCCATGCTGCAAGACGGGGCCCAATAAGGCCTTTAGAGCCTCAGTCAAGTGTCTAGAGGAATTATACTCGTGGATTGCTTGAACACTCCGAGCAGGAATAGAGGCTTCCAGTGCATCCCTCTCGGCCCAAATTTTAACTAAGGTCTGCCCCAGCTCAGAGTTCTCCGCGGTATACTTGTCAAATACGGCTTGAAGCTCGGCCGTATACTGACTCCTGGCTTGCTGAAGCTCGGCATCATGAGCTCCGAGTTGCTCCTTTAGGGACTTGATTTCTTCATATTTAGATTTGAAAGCATCCCTGTGCTTCTGGCGGCTTTCCCTTAGCTCGGCCACAGTATTCTTCAGAGCTTCTTTACTTGCCGAAGACTCGGCAACCCTATTTAAAAACTCTTGTCCAACTTGGCCCACCTACAAAAACAGCATGCACGTCAGAAGGAAAATGTATGCAAGTCGGTAAAACTAGACAAAAGAGAAAAAACTTACCACCGCAGCAAGGTCTTGATCAGACAACTCAAAAAGGTGCTATTGACTTGGTGAAGGTCCATCCTCAGTAAGGTCCTCACTATCATCAATCAGACGAGACTCAGACCTCCTCTTGTTGGATCTGCCCCTTTGTGAGGTAGCAACAGTTATAATTTGCCTCTTCCTCATAAGCCCGGCTTCCTTCACTTTCTCATCTCCCTCTTGTGCATCCACATAAACCTCCAAAAGATCAACTCCTTCTCGCACGGGAAGAGAAGAAGGCTCAGGTGCGTCATCAGGATGCTCAGATAAGCGTCGAGCTGAGGAGAAATTCATGGCGGTGCCCACAGATCGGGTCGCCTGCCGGTCAACACTCTCGGTCCTCTTCGAGCCCTAATTAGTTTCAGTCTGGTCACCTCTAGGGGCCTCCTCCTCATTAACATCAGCTAGCAACTCGGCATAATTCGACACTGCAAGTAACAAGAAAGAATAGTCAGTACAAGTATTTTATAACCAAAAAAAATGAATACGACAAGTACAAAGACCCTACAAGTTTCATATTCTTCTTTACTTAGTTCCTTGTAGGGATCAGGGCCAAGAGTTGGCAGTTTAGCAGAGTCAATCAACGTAGAAGAGTACTTCTTCAGGATGATATAGATGCCACTCTTTTGAATGTCTTCTATCAGTTTTTTATCTATGTCTGTGGGTCGGGGGTCACTACCCAGATCGGAAGTGTTCCATCTACCCAGGTTAAGCTCCATCTCAGGACAAAGAAAGAAGAACCGGCGCTTCCAGTTCTTGTAGGAAGTCTCTCATTTCTCGATGAGCCGGACGTCCTTTAAGAAATCTCCTCGGCATGGAAAACAGTAATACCCAGCTTGTTCAGGTACCTGCTTGCACTGGTAGAAGAGCCTGAAGTATTGAACGGTGAAGGGGATGCAGGCACACCGGCACCAAATGGCAAAACCCACTATGGCCCTTATACCATTGGGTACGATTTGGGCAAGCCCAAGCCATAGTGCTTTAGAACATCCAGTATACAAGGCATACTGGAAATCTCAAACCACAAAGGAGCTGCTCCCGGTAGACGGCGCAGTAACCTTCCAGAGCTTGATACGCGTAAACACCGGGAGCAGGGATTTTGGGGTCGTACAATGGATTTTCTATCTTATACTGCTTACAGATAAAGGCCAAGTCACTCTTGGTCAAATTAGAATCGATATCATGACAGGCGGCATGTGATTTCAAAGCCATATGCGCTTTTAGAGTCAGGACGAACTTTGAAGTTCCGAAGGAGCGTGGAGGACCGGAATAAGACAGATCAAACTGGGGGCTAAGACTAGGTGCTCAGATCCCATGCGATTGATTAAGGGTTTGGAAATAGGATTCTCGGCCGGAGTAAGAACGGCGTTCTCAGAATTAACCCAAAAATGGGAGTTTTCACTTTCCGATTTTGGCTCAGACTCAAACAAAGCTTCGATTGAACTATCAGTAAGAATAAATGGCTTACTCATTAACAACGAAGGAAGTAAAATGGAGATGTCACGCAGAAAGCTTACTTGTTTTGGAAGAGGTTGAAGGTTGGAATGGCAACCGGCAGACTTCAATCTCGGGGTTAAATGAAATGTTGTAACGTCTAAAGAGATGTGACAAGACTAAAGGGCTATAAGCCCCAAAAGTAGTATGGGGAAAATAAACCCATCATTAAGGCGTACAAAAAAACGCTCCATTTTTCGTGTCTGTCATAATAGCGTTATGATGGTAACACGGCCACCTAGCAAGGCAACTCCCAACGTAATAAAATAGCCGAGATGCACTCTGCCTAAGTCAGATCTGCCCTACTCCAAATGAGTCTGGTCAGACCTGGGGGCTTATGATGATGACCCGTGTAGACCTTGACACGTGTCATTCAGAGAAAGGCATTGTAATAAATAAATAAAGAAGCTAGTAATAGTTATTAAGGCCATGGGCCCCACGTTAGTAAGACCTAACCCCAGGTGGGAGGTCTATCCTTGCTCTTCCTGACTAGACCACCGCAAGATGACTCGGTCATAACGGAGGGCAGGTCGTGCATCCCAGGTCGAGGCGCCCTGGGGAGCCCAGCGCAGGACATCTGGGTCATTCCTTATTTCAATATCCTAACATGTGACTACATAATAAGATAAATGTGGAAAGAATCCCATGATTATCGGACGTTGATCCTGTCAATCAAATATCATCATAATTATCCCTAAATCAAAGGGATTTATACGCGTTAATCCATAGGGGCTAAGAAGTAAATCCAGGGTACTTACAGGACAAAAAATAGGGCTAAAACGCCCCCTATATAAATAAACCCTAAGGAACTACTAAAGACTTTATTCCAATCACACAGATTGGATACGTAGGAAACTTGAGAGAAACTAACTCTCAGGCTAAGTCTAAAACAAACCAAAATCACCATCCCAATTATTCCACGTTCTTGATAAATCATCCCAAGAGTTAAATAAGCCCGGATAATTAGACGATATCCGACATCGTCAGGTTGCAATAAGGATTCTTTCTTTGACATCAAGCTCTTCCGGTTGTGAAAGAAATTAGAGTGTCTTTGAAGGGGTAAAGTCTTCTATAAAAGTATTCTTGAATTAACATTTTATCTTATGAGATAATGTGATATTGATTTTTTAGTGTTTAATTTTAATTTTGTAGATACACACAAGGAAGAGAAATAGACTAGATGCCAACCGAATGAACAAGCTAGTCTATGTTCAATTCAATTTAAGATTGTTGGCTAAGAAGAAGAAGAGGAAGGACAAAATTGATGTCCTTCCAGCATCAAGTGCTCAAAATGCACAATCTTGGATAGTTGATGGAATAGATGATGATGATGAGGAGCTCACACCCGGTTCGGGCCTTACATGGAGAATGGTGAGTGAAGCATCCGGAGCAAATGAAGATTTGCAACCAAGAAGGTGTGCCTGCAATACGGAAGATGTAAGAGAGCTTGATGAAGAGGATTTTGTGTCCGATGCCACGGAGGATGATACCGATGATCATGAAGAGGTAGACTTTGAATTTGAGTCGGACAAAGAGCGTGATGTTGTTGGAGTTGGAGACTTAGGGAATGAGGATGAGATTGAAGATTGAACTTGAGAGTCTTGACTTGACTTCTTACTCTTAGACTTGTTTGTTGTTTTGAGTCATTGAGTGTTGACAACTTGACATTGATTTCGTACTTTGGGCTTTGGCTAGTCGTTTCTTTAATCTTTTGACACATTTTTACTTCATTTTTAAGTTTTATGATCATATGTTGTAAGATTTATATGGGACAAGCATTATGATTAAAAAAACGAAAAAAAAAAAAAAACCGCCTAGGCGGCCCTATGCGCCCCAGTAGCGCACCGACTTCACCTAGCGAGTTTTAGAACACTGTGTGGTGGTGTAGTGAGGTGTGTAATACCGTGGGTGGATAGAAAATGTCGTAACTTAATAAATTCGCCACCATTCTCAAAAAGGAGGATTTTAATGGATGTATTAAAGTAATTTTCAACTAGTGACTTAAATTGTTGAAAAATCATAAGGACGTCAGATTTGCGACGAAGAGTGAGGGAAGTGATCAACAAACAGGACATACTAAAACCATCAACAGAATAAACGGGGGCAGCTCAAACGTCAGAATAAATTGATTCATGGGATCGGGACGAAGTTAACAAGGAGTCATAAAAAAGATAAGCGATAACTTTTATTACTTAAACACACGAGTCACAGTGCGAAAGAGAAACAAAAGTAACATCCAAACATTTTTTTAATAATAGATTGAATAGTAGAAAGGGCAGGATGTCCACAACGGGAATGCCAAACGTTGGTGGACGCTTTGTTTGCTGAAAAAGCAAGAAGAGGAGCGAGGGACCATAGATGAATGCCATCTTTATAAGGACCCTGGTTGAGGTTTTGACCTGTATTCTGATCCTTCACCATAAAAGAGTCACATAAGAACTCAATAACGACATTATTATCCTCACAAACTTAGATACGGATAAATGATTGCGAGAAAATTGAGGAACACATAACACATGCGATAATTGAAACGTAAAATTAGAGGAGCTTAAGGTGGTAGAACCAGTGTGTGTGTGTGTGTGTGTGATAGGTATGGCACGCCCATCAGCAATGATGATATTGTCAGGTCTATGATATGGTTTGTGCAAGGCAAGGAGATTCAAGTCCGATGTCATATGATGCGATTTGTGTTGTGTTGTCTAATTTGATAGGAGTTTGTGTAGTAGAGATTGGTATTATAGAGGGTGTGGTGGTGACTGGAGCAGGGGAGGAAGGCGCCGAGGTGAGGACATGGGCGCCGAGGACGACGGGTGGTAACAAAAGAAGAAAAAAAAAAAAGAAGGAGATGGGCGATGGGGTTAGGCGGGAGGAGGGAGAGGAGAGTAGTCAGGACTCTAATGCTTTGATATCATGATTGTTCTTGTGCTAGATCTAGATTATGCTTGCATCTAATCATCTATGAATTAATTAAACGAACCTTAATCTTTATTCGATTCGTTAATATGAAACACAGAATTATGAGTTGCGCTCTTCAGATCTGCGACGGTCTTTATCGCTAGATTTGAATACCTAGTAAATCCTAATTTTGTGGTTCGACGTCAGCTACGTTGATCGATAGATGTAATTTACCTGTTAGTAGCCTGATCAACTATTTACATGTTATCGTAAATGATGTAAACCGAATCTCGTAGGATCGTTGATTAAAGCACAGCAAACGATTCAGCAATGAAAAGTAAATTTTTATGGCTTTTTGAATATATATAACGAAAATAACAAAAGGATATGTAAATACTCCATCTCGAATATTTACTACGGTGATCCCATCTCGGAACACCAACCAATTACCCCATCTCGGATAATCGAAAGAAGTCCAATCTCTCGAAAACTTCTTGAAAGAAACCCAATCTCTCGAAAGTTTCTTATGATAAAAATTCAATCTCTGAATTTCAACCAAAATAGTTTTTTGATTCAATAATAAGCTACCTATTCAAATACAAGGAAATGCCTTATATAGGCTACAAACTTGGAGGAAAAACTCCTAAAATTCGATGTGGGAAAAATAACCACACTTAGGAAAAATAAAGATAGTATCTTCCTTCAAAGACCCTACAGTTTCGGTCCGTATCCGGAGCTTCGGTTGTCCAAATATTGCGAGCCATATATGGATTTTATAGTCCTCAAAGAGATCTACAACTTTCATCAAGGACATAAATTCATCCGGATAAGTTATAATTGTCAAAATAGCTCAAAACCGTAGCAGATCTTCAATTTCCAGAATGTCACCATGTATCACATCATTCCCTCTCCCTTCGAAAGGATTCGCCCTCGAATCCACCTGGATCAAACACGAATATCTTGCTTCCATACGTCCACTCAACCACAAATAAACTCAGAATCACAACATCGCAAAAACATGGAATGGCGCGAGTGAAGAAATCAGCGACAACAAAATCCAAAGGGCGGCAATGCTGTAAATATGGATCCACATATACATGTGGCGCTTGTAACGCTTTCAAATCAGCAACTAAAATTGCCGAGTGCACCTTTGAACCATCGGATTGCACCGGTTCGGTCCCCGGTTTGACCACAATCGATTCAGCAAGTAAGTCCACGGGCATAGTGATTGGGTCAACACCAATATCCACCTTGACGTCGGGAATCTCGTCAGAATGGTCGGGTACCGGTAAAGGAGAATCAATAATAGCAAATGGAACAACATCATTAGTAAGTGCATTAGGAACCTCAATGAACTCTTCCGTGGCTGAATCAACAATAAGAATGTCAACCTTCTCGTGTACCACAGGCGTAGGGGGGTTGGGAATAACCTGTTTATTCGATTCAGCACGTGAAGGAGAGAATTTGGGCGGTTTGCCATCCATAGCTTCTTCACGTGTTACACCATACGTGATAAAGAAAAGTTCATCGGCCGCCTTCCACTTTGCTTCTAATTTCCTCCAACGTTCTGCACGTTCTAATTCCCGTTGTTCTGCCTCTAATTTCCGTTGCGCAATACGTTCTAATTTCCGTTGTTCTGCCTCTAATTCCCGTTGCGCAATACGTTCTAATTTCCGTTGTTCTGCCTCTAATTCCCGTTGCGCAATACGTTCTAATTTGCTGTGTGGAGCGAGGGTGTCATGTAATGCATCTAGGGCAGCCATAATTTCAGCATGTGTTCGATCGGATTCAACTTGATGTCGCTCGAAGTCTGTATGGATGTGGTCGAATTTTGCAAATAGTTTATCCATTGCACGTAGGGTTCTTGGATTTCAAGAACAACTAGGGTTACGAAAATAGCAAAAAATTCGATGATGTAAGGAGCTTTTGAGTGCGGCTGCTATTAGGGTTCTTGTGAATCAAGGATTACGACTTCAAGAACGAAAAATTGAAACGCAAAGAAGAAAATTCTTCAAGAAAACGCAGCAGTAAATTTCCCAACAAAAATTTTCGTCCCAGCAATAATTTAGGGTTCTTGTCACGACCAAAGGGTATGGAATTCGGGAAAACACAAAGAACAAAAATTGTAGAGAACAAAATTGTGGTTAAGACTGTTAAGTTTCAGAATTTTTGGACAGGTATAACCCACTCAAATTGAATTCGTAAACAGATCACTCTAGGGTTACGGGTTTTGACAGAAACAGTCAACTAGGTGACGGCGACTATTGTGCAAAACCGGTCGGGAATCGGAAAAAACTCAAAGAATCAAAGTTGTAGAACAATGAATTTCCTATGTGCTCACAAAATTTCATTCAATTCCGACCACCACAACTCCCTAAAAACAAATTCGACTACAAGCTGTTCTAGAAAATCGAGCAGAATATTCCGATCCAAATTTGATCAAGATAAAATCCGAATTTACTAAAGTGCCAAAGAGACAAAAGATAGCCAGTACAATGTTCTATCTACTGGTAAATTTTGAGGATTTTTAGACTTGTTCTGAATAGGGAACGATTGGAAACAAATTCGGACAGTCAGATTTCAAGAGCAGAAAAATTAGGGTTTCGACCAAGAATAATATGTCACGCCTGATTTACCTCAATACGTAGGGTTCCTTGATGTAATATGCAGCAATTCAGCGATTGTAATATGTAGCAGCAATTAGGGTTCAAACGGCGGCTGCGATTAGGGTTCTTGGGAAACAAGAACGCCGACTTCAACTCCGGAAAAACGCAGCAGATTTTCTGTTAAAAACGCAGCAGCGTTGTTGTTGCTTTAATCGCCTGATCTCTGATACCACATGATGTAAACCGAATCTCGTAGGATCGTTGATTAAAGCACAAAGAAACGATTCAAATGAAAAGTAAATTTTTATGGCTTTTTGAATATATATAACGAAAATAACAAAAGGATATTTAAATACTCCATCTCGAATATTTACTACGGTGATCCCATCTCGGAACACAACCAATTACCCCATCTCAGGATAATCGAAAGAAGTCCAATCTCTGAAAACTTCTTGAAAGAAACCCAATCTCTGAAAGTTTCTTATGATAAAAATTCAATCTCTGAATTTCAACCAAAATTGTTTTTTGATTCAATAATAAGCTACCTATTCAAATACAAGGAAATGCCTTATATAGCCTACAAACTTGGAGGAAAAACTCCTAAAATTCGATGTGGGAAAAATAACCACACTTAGGAAAAATAAAGATAGTATCTTCCTTCACACCCTACAGTTTCGGTCCGTATCCGGAGCTTCGGTTGTCCAAATATTGCAAGCCATATATGGATTTTATAGTCCTCAAAGAGATCTACAACTTTCATCAAGGACATAAATTCATCCGGATAAGTTATAATTGTCAAAATAGCTCAAAACCGTAGCAGATCTTCAATTTCCAGAATGTCACCATGTATCACATCAGTAAATTGACATGAAGGACTGTCAGTGAAGTGTTAATTAGGAAAATATCTTGATGGACCCTAGGAACGTGTTGGTCAATGTCGACAGCTGTCTAGGCGGGTTTGCGGTATGAGTTAGCGCTCAATATCGGCAATTCTAGTTATTTATGCGTATGGGCTATTACGGACCAATTAAGGAGGGTAGCTGGCGCTAGATTATCTACTGTCATTGTCGGAGTAGATAGGGTTAGGAATTGCACCCGTAGCTTAATTACAAATATGAATCAGATGAGGATTAAGGGGAGATTAGTTATGAATAGTTTGGTTTAATGCCTTTTCGATACATGATTGATGATTGGTTTATTTGCATCCCTTTTATTTACTTGTCCTTTATGTTGGTCAATGACTCCCCTATCCGATTGACCTATGAATTGTGGTTGTGTTTAGCATTATTAAATAATAGTCACTGTGGGATCGACCTTGACTCTCCCTTTCTATACTATGATTGACCTAGTACTCTTGCTAGAATTTCGTGTGTGTAAGCGACTTACACGCGATCACCACAACACAATTGTTTTCACAATAAAAGTGATTGGATTTTTCATGCGTAGAACAACTTCTATGTATGTTGGGAATTTCTAGAGCCATACCACTTCCTTTGAAGCTTTAAAAGCCGCTATATACTCAACCTCCATATTTGTGTATGTGATACTTGTCTACTTGATGCTTTTAAGGCTATGGCTCGGTTGGATATACAGAAACCCGAATCAGGATCCAAACGCAGGAAAAACCGGATCCGGAAAATTTTCTGGTGCTCGCAATTGCGGGGAGGGTCCTAACAATTGCCAGAGCAATTTTTCCTATTTTCTTCAGATCGTCAGATCTGATTCATAACACCGATCGAGACACTTGATCATGCACAGTGGAAGAAACGAATTAAATTCGTTTACTATTTTACCACGATAAGATTGCATAATAAATTAATCTACACTACAAGAAGGTTGAAGATTTACCCAACCGAAGAGAAGTCGCAGTCTTCCGGATTGTATCTCCAAGAGACGACTTGTGGACGTCGATCCTCGTAGCGAAGCCTCCTTGAATATGCTCAAGAAAAACCCTAGGTTTTTTTTCTCCCAATGACTATGACAAGAAACTAATTTTTCTCTCATTTCTTAGAAAGTGGCGCGGATTTTGTGTGTGTATTATGTTGGGGAACTCTATTTATATAGAAAAAAACCAGTTAAGAGATAGTTTGTCCCTTTCACAGGACTATTACCTTTTTCCCAAAGAAAAAGATATTTACCATAAATAAGAGATAATCACCATAATTGAGATAAACATTCGAAAATCAATCTCTTATTTTATCCATTAATTATTTAACAAATAAATAATTAATTACAAATGTGATATAATTTAGGAAAAATTCTTCTCCCAATTTTCCCACATGTGGCGCCATTTTATGCCATGGGATAATAGAAAATGTCTTTTCTATTTTACATATTATTTACCAAACAAAATAATATTTTTCATATTCATTAAATAGACCAACTATTTAATTTATTCTCGAGGTTCCACAATACGAGAATTCTCTCGCATGTTAGGATCCAACCCGGGAACTATGGACCTATAACCAATAGCTACAATAAATTGAATAAAATATTCATCGAACAGAATATTTCTATTCAACTTATTTATTCTGGAATTACGCCACCATAAATCCGAAATTGAGCTCCATCGATTATAGATATAACTTATTCTCAAAGTGTCGAGTCAATAATCGTCCATTGATATAATCATTACATACAGACTAACCCTCCATACACTATCCGTAATGAAGTGGGAATGTTTCTGTAAACCTTCTTCATTACATCTTATCATTATTTACCATTAACCCACTAGTGATCAATTAGTTCATAACCAATATGAACTCGGCCAATCGATCAGTTTCTAGGATTAACAAATAAGGGGATTGTCTTTCTACTTCCCAAGGAAGGAATGGATCGCGTATATGTGAAACACACACTCCTCACTCATTCTAGAAGAGTGCTAACGTGAAATTGATTCGGACTGCGCCTCTTAGCAACCCTTAACGAACACATCAAAATCTATTTTGAAACAAGCAAAAGTTTGTAATCACTTCAGGATTAAAGTTAATCCATAAATGATCATCTTGTGATTTAATAAGATTTCTCAATCATGGAATTATATAAGAAATGCATATCAAATCGGTCCAGTCCTATATAACTACATCATATATAAATGCTCCACTTAGATAACCGATATCGACAGTCCGATAAGACGGTCACACCATAAGTGTTCTGGGCGCATTAATGGTAGTTTAATCAATAAACCTCATACTTTGATTAAGTTCACCACGGACTAACGATTCAATTGTTTCACCATAAAATTAATCCTCACTTGAAACACGCACTAAGTTATATGGCTACATATGATACAACTGGAGTTTTCAGCAGTGTATTACTTTTGAGCACAAAGCAAATAATAAGATAAAAATAAATCTGTCATTTATTAATTAGAAAAACAATTACAAAAATTGTCTTTCGGGCAGTACTTCCAACAGGATCCACCACCATGGGTAAACAATGATCCAGAAATCAACTTTCGATCATCTTAAACTGATTCTAAATCAAAATCGGTGTATCTGTATATCCTCAGGTCACCACCTGAATAGACTAGCATATAACTTCTCATTCTCTGGAAGATAATGGAAAACCAACTTTACATCCTCCTAACATTTCAATCCAAGATTGGATACATAAAGGCTGACAATGCCAACTGCTTAACTAATGTCAGGTCTAGTAAACAACATGGCATACATTAGACTCTCGACTGTAGAGGCATAATGCGTCTTTCCCATTACCTTATCATCTTCAGGTCTCTGGGGACACTACTAATTGGACAAATTTATCCCATTTTGTGATGACAAGAATCTTTTCTTGATCTTGCATTTTATAGCTCTTAAGCACCTTATCAATATAAGATGCTTGAGAAAGTGCCAACATTCGTTTCTGCCGATCCTGGACAATTTGGATTCTTAGAACATAGTTTGATTCTCCTAAATATTTCATTTGGAATTCTCCATCCATTCAGCACTTACTTCTGATAACATTCCCACATCATTATTAGTGAGTAGAATGTCGTCAACATGCAATATCAGAAAATCCATAAGGTTCATCATAGTTTTGTCCCACTAACCTTCTTGTAAGACAACTTTTCTCTCACTTACCTTCTTGTAAACACAAGGCTCATAATAGTTTTGGTCAAAACCAAAAGTCTTAATAGTCTCATCGAAACTATGATTGGAAGACCATGGAGCTTTCGTTAACTCATAAATAGATCTTTGCAGTTTGCGGACTTTATGCTCTTCCTTGGATTTTATCAACCCTTCTAGTTGATGCATATACATTTTGTCTTCAATATACTCATTCAAGAATGTTGTCTTGACATCCATCTACCAGATTCATAAGCTAGGCATTCAGCTATGGAGTGAAGGATCCTGATGGATTTAACCATAACATTTGGTGAGAAAGTTTCCTCATACTCGACTTCTTCTATTTGGGTATAACCCTTAGCTATCAGTCTAGCTTTAAAAGTCTCTAATTCCCTATCTACGCCTCTCTTCCTCTTGTATATACATTTTTTCCCAATAGGTACAATACTCTTGGGGGAATCTACAAGTTTCTAGACAGAATTACAGGACATCGACTCTATATCTTGGTTCATCACTTCTAGCCACTTTTCCTTATTGGAATATTCTATCTCCTTTCTAAAAGAAACTAGATCATCCTCAATTTTATTCAATACATCAATGTTTTCTCCTTCCTGTATACCATACCGGAAGGGTGGTCTTACAACTCTCTCATCGTGCCTAAATGAGAAGACATTCTCACTAGTTCCAGGGTTAGTGGTTCTTGGTCAGGTTGCCTTACAATGTTTGTGGACGGTGGACTAGTCTCATCAGAAGTCAACTCTTAAAGCATTTTTTTCTTCAAGGTTTCTAGTTTGCTATAAAGTCATCCTAGAGGAATACATCATTTGTCAACACCAACACTTTATCGTCCTCGGGATCATAGAATAAACCACCTCTCGTTCCCTTGGGGTAACACACGAACAGATACACATTTGATCATGATGAAACTTGCTTTCTTTATCCTCAAGGACATGCGCTGGACAACCATATATGCTAAAATGTTGTAGGCTAAGTCTACCACTTTTCCACGGATCCATGGGTGTCTTACATATAGACTTGGATGGTATGTGAAATGGGCTAGATTTGCCACCGTACACGTGGCACACACACAGCAGACCTACAAGCATAAGGCCACCTCAGTGTACCATCCCAGTGTATCTACTTCATCACCTACCTATGCTATTTCAAAGTGTATGGAGCTCGGCCTTAGTACAACAGACCTTGCCAACCAAGAATTTGATCTTATCTAACCTCAGCTCAGTATATGGCACCAAATCTACATATGTGTGTGGTCTTTGCTCCATAGTCAGCTGCAGAGGAAGACTACATGTCAAAATTTCCATATGCTAGTGTAGTGGGCGATCGATATGTGTCATGGTGCACTAGGCACGATTTGGCTCGGGCGGCGGTGTTGTCGGCGGGTTTTGGCTCAACCTTAAAAGGAACACTATAAAGCTATGAATATGATGTTTAGGTACCTCGGGGGTACATTAGGTATTGGACTCATTTATGGAGGCGGTACTCAATGTTTGGTCACATGGTACTATGATTCTGATTATGCCGTGCACAACAGGAGATATATGATTGTGTATGTGTTTACTTTTCGTGATTATATGGTAAGTTGAAAGGAAAATTTTTAGGCAACAGTGACATTGTCTACTACTGAAGCAGGGTATATGGCACTGGCAGAGGTAACAAAGGAGGCAATCTGGTTAAAGGGCTAGTCAATGATCTGAGTCTTCATGAAGATCAAGCTAGGGTGTATTGTGACAGTTTAAGTGTAATGTTCTTGGCTAAGGATCAAGTTCATCATGAGAGAACTAAGCACATTGATGTGAGGTGCCATTTTCTGATGAATGAAAGGGGGGTTAAGGTGGAGAATATCAGCACTTATGCTAATCTTGCTTATATATTCACTAAACATGTTCTAAGAGGCAAGTTTCAGTTGTGTCTAGATTTGCTGAACATCCAAAGATGTCAATCTGTGTCTAGAATAACCAGTTGAGGTATACAAATCTGAAGACAATAGGAAGTCTGGCATTTGGTTGTGCATCTGGATGGTCAGTCTGCATTGAGTTCAAGTCTAGGTGGAGATTTGTAATGGTGACTTAAACTATGCATGATGAGTCGGTTTTTGGTCAACGAGTGGAATGCGAGCCGAGGTCCGTGAGGAAGCCTATTTCAAGTTAGCAAGGCAATGTGCCTACGAGTCGGGTGTTCGGGCTGAATAAGGCAATAGGGTTATCACTGCTTGAGTACGTTAGGTGCGAGTTTGTTCATACTCGGCATTACTTGGGGAACACGTACGTATGGGTTTTCCTATTCGATTTATGTTACTTACGGGGTATTTCATTCATTATTTGTTTTGATTATTAAGCCGGTTAGGGTTGGTTTCCTAGGCCCATAAATACCAACTATAATTGTAGCATAACATGCGTGAGGTGTGTGGCGATGCGTCACCATCGTGATCAAGAAAATTTCCTCGTTTGTCCATTGAGTAGTCGACACATTGTCGGAAACCTTTGTTTAAATATCTATTCTTTACTCACTTTGTCGGTTGTTGGGAGATTTTGCATCATTAAAACAAAAGAAAATTTATAAAACCTATACTACCATGCAAAACTACCTCCTAACCGGCCGAATACCGGGTAGTTGCTAGTAAAGTTGGATAAGTACGGGTATCGATCCTCAGGGAAAAGGGATGTTAAATCTAACTTCATTAATCCTTCTTTATTAAAACAAATAACTAAACCTAATCTAAAACGGAAAGTAAGCTGAATGAGAGGATTGTTAATCCAAAGCCGGGAAGGATAAAAGCGATAAAAGCATAAATAAAACTACATCTAGGAAAACAGTAAAACTATCTACTGAACAACCATAAACAAACCATGATCAACCTCTTCCCAACAACCATCATCTCACCGAAAGAAATAAGATCAACACATATTCATTCACAAGTTATCTTGGATTATTATCTTATCTAAAGAAGCGTTTCCTCTTCCGATTTATCACGCCATTAATTAGTTTACCTTCCGGTCTTAACTAATATCGATACGAATCAAAGATACGGATTAAATCCTAATCTAACAACCTTATCCCTCAACTTCCGTTTGTTGGAATAATAATTGTTAATCTCTCTCACGATAATCTAACGAATCTATTAACTTCCGTTATCTAAATTCGATTAACATGCGGCATAAAAACATGAAAGAGAACAAGAACAACATAATGAATTAAACACGTGAAAAATCATATCTTTCCGGTAACGGTGATATCCCTCAATTCAATTCTAAGAAAATATTGCATCGAATTAATTAAATTGTGGTTCTCTCGTAAACCTAGATATTTAACCTACGAACTTCCGTTATGTATAGATTAAAAATCCAAACTTTCCTACGGTGATCTAAACTACACCGACTTCCGTCATACGGTAGCATCAAATCATGCAATCATCTTTCGATATAAAATTGCACGATACAAATAAACATCATCCATGGCTGCACAACACTTGAGCAAGAAGAAAGAAGGAAAAAGAAAACAAACTAACTACCTAATCTAACTAACCTCCGGCCGACCAAGCATGGAGCTTGGCCGGCCGGGCTGCTCTCAGCTCGACTTTAGGGTATAAGGAAGAAGCTGCTGCGTATGAATTATATTAGGGTTGGGGCTGCTGCTGTTTTTATAGAATTTTGAGTCGGCTGCTACAGTAACCGCGGCCGGACGCCCGTCCACTATTTTCAGCAACAGCACCCAAACTTGTAACGCTCATATCTCGGGCCTCGTAAGTCGGAATGGAGTGATTCAAAATCCTGTAGAATCCTCTCTTCAAGCCCTACAACTCTTCTCTTGAGGTCCAGAGTCAAATCGGTTGTTATCATATCAAGAACTTCGTTGCAAGGTCGTCACTACCCGGAATCTGATTTCCCGACATTTATCTTGATTGATTTCTTTCCTTATATCTTTCAATCTTCCATAACTTTGATTGATCCTTTCCAATCACGAATTTGGCTCTCTAAAATCCTCTCTCCCATCATCAATGAGTATCTACAACAATAGGAAAACATACCAAAGCGTAACGTATTTCCAAAATAACATAAAATCATCAATTACGCACATAAATCGTTACGTTTTGAGATTTAACTATTAAAAACATCATTTACTCAATATTTCAATATAAAGCCTTATTTCTATGAAAATAATACATATACGGGGGAAATTGATATAAAATATATCGTTAAAAACACTATAAATTCACCCTAAACATCAGCATCAATTCCTGAACGATCCATTATAAAAATCATGAATATCATCATGGATCACATCAATTACCAAGCCCTCCTTCAGATTTAGGCATGCACACTTCATTCCATCAAAGAAGAGACTTTCTGGAAAAGTCAGCAGAGCCACCCCATAGAAATATCCTACACATCGGTTTCATCTTCTTTTTAAAAATGTCAGGGAAATCACATAACCAAAAGCAGTGTACACCCTGAATAACAAATCTTATGAGTTGCAATCTTCCAGCATTGAAAGTAGAGGGACCTTTCCAATTGCCAATGATATCATTCAGATTTTTGAACAAGGGGTCATAATGTACCACATTCAACCTCACAGATGCCAAAGGAATACCCCAAGTATCTGATAGGGAAAATACCCTCTTTCAAACCAGTAATATCAAGCAGATCCTCCTTGACCACATCAAACACACCAGCAAAGAAAATTTGGGATTTGAGGAGATTGGCCTTCAAACCAGAGCAATCCTCGAACTTATGCAAGCAATCCATTAAAAGAGACAAAGAAATCCGGTCCCCTATAATAAAAAACATTAATTCATTAAAAAGGCTAAATGGATGATTTTCTATTTACCACATCCATAATGGAAGTTGAAATCAGAATTCCCCCAAGAATTCTAAACATTCTAGAGAAATCAACAAAAATAAAGGGACAAAGGGGATCCCCTTGTATCAACCCTATTTTCCCCAGAACAAACCTATGAGATCCTTATTTACAGAAACAGAATATGGTGCAGTAGAAATTGAAGAAGTTGTTTCAAGTTGAAGAAGTTGTATGTAATTGGATTATCCACATGTTTTGAAAGGTTTTTTTTATAGGTGTTGTATGGGGCAAGTAAAATCGAGTACTTTTTAGATTTAGATAAAAAAAAATCAATTTTATTTTTCATATAGTATAAACTAGAGAGAAAGAACCAAAAATCCATTTTTAATACAAAATAAATAAATAGGACACACAATTTGAAAAGGTTGCAAAAAGGAAAAAATAATTTCTGACGGATGAAACTACCCTTCATTAAGACAGAAACGTAAATTTCATTCAATTCATAAACCACCCACGTTCGGGAGCCACTTAACCACGATTCCAACACAACTGAAGAAATCAGAACATGATTTCACCGGAAATGATTCACAAATTCATCGATAAGAATCAACAAACCGTAACATCGAAGATTTTCACATATTTTTGCAGAATGCCTAAAAGAAAAAGGATATCTAAAAGTAGGAGCGAAGAAGAAGATGGAAAAAAGCTAAGGTAAGATCTTAGAACTGAAATATTGTTGAATTTTTGCATTTTCTGTTTTCACTTTCAAATTTGAAGTATATTCTACTAGTTATATGAACTTATTACAGCAAAATCACTAAATGCAAGCCAGTTTTCTCATTCTATGTTGTTTCATTTCTAAGAAAGTGGAACATACTACAGAATAGTTAGTTAGAATTCATCTTGACGATCTTGTTGGTCAAAGCGATTTGTTGATGATGTGAAAGAGTAATTACTATGGATGTGTTAATGTAAACATTACATGTCAATGAAAAATGGTAGACACTAATGGGTGGTTACTTGCAAAATATCTTAATAAACGAGACTTCATGTGTTCTTGATATTATTCTTGTGTTATTATTCTTACGTATGTCTTGTGTTACTATGTTATTGTTATTGTGTTACGATATTATTCGAGCATGGATATGTTAAGAGTGAGAATTGATGTGATACTACATCGAAAATCTCTTGAATATGAATTTGTTAGTGTAAACATTAACATGTAGCTGCAAATTATTTGAAATTGTAGGTAAACATTGCAGTATAGGTCAAATTTGAATGCTAGACAACAAATATTTCATCAAATCTACAAAGATCTGAAACAAGCACACAACGATGCAATCAACATAACTCCATTCAAGCACATGCAGAATGCATTGAATAAATCTGAGGTCATTTACAAGAAGAGGAAGAATGAAATGATGGATGCATTTATAAAGAGCTACGATAAAAAGAAACAAAATTTCAACATCGGTGGTCAATCGTGCAAGCCAGCAATATTGGATCAAACTTGGAAATGTCAAAGATCATGGAAAGCGTCAAATGTATTTAGAAGAAAGACACTTATAGAGAGCTTCAAGACTAACTGCACACATAGTGAAACTTCAAGTGAAAGAGTTGGTCAAAATAAGGACCAACAATCTGTTGATGACTGTGTCAAGCTACTATGTCTAATACTTCTCCACACAGTCTTCCTGCCAAATGCAAGCGCATATATAGCATGGGTTTCCATTACTATGTTGATTACACTAATAGATCAAATACTTACAACTGGTCACAACATATATTACACCAGCACATAGATGGCTTAAATCAAGATTGGAACCACCCAACGAAACTGAATGGATGCACTCTATTGTTACTTGTATGTTTATTTTCCTTTCATGCCACTTATCTTATGTGATAGTCATTTACAGCACTAACATAAACTATATTCAATGCAATATTGGTTCTGTGAGCACTTAGATTCAATTACAGCAAGGAATACAAAGGGTACACAAAAGAGCCAAAACAGAAGAGGATGAAAGGACATTCATCAAAGGGAATCCCTAGATTTACAAAATAGGACACCAAAGAACTTGAAAAAATGGTTGTGCCAAGCAAGAAGGGACACCAAGGAATTCTTAACAAGAAGGCTAAGAAGTTTGTAAGATATCATACATTTTCACAGTTACATCTACACCACAGCTACATCACATTTACACCAATTCACAATAATACAGTAACACAGTAACAGTAACATAGTAACACTTTAGCAATTTACACTAATAACCTAACATAACTCTATTTCATGCATTATACTTCAACAGAAAAGAATTGACTCCTACAATTGCTGAGAAATACATGATTAAAGGCTTGAATGATAAAGAATGGGAGGAAAATGAACAAAATCAAGAAGAGCAAGAAGATGAACAAGATGAACAAGAGGAACAAGAAAGAAGATGAAGAATAAGGGGAAGAATAGGAGGGGGGAAGAAGATGAAGAAGATGAGGGAGGGGAATAAGAGGAAGAAGATAATTCAATGGACGAAGATCAATCGAGAAGGAGAAAAGTGCGAGAATGAGAAAAGGATAATGCAATGGATGATGATGGTTCGGGGGAAGGAGGAGAAGAAAGTGAAGTAGAAAGGAAAATCAAAGGCCGAGAAGAAAATGAAGGTGCACAAGAAAATCAAAGCCCAAAACGAGTGAAGGTGAGCAAGTAAATCAAGTGCCATAAGAAAGTGAAGGTGGAAAAGAAAGCCAAGGTGATTATATTCAAAGTCAATCTCATAAATCTGATATCCCTTCATTCTCATTAAATATTTCACAGTCATCAAGTGAGGTTGAAAAAAATGACCCCAATCAAGTATGAATACATATTCAAACTACTCAAACATACTTTATTTTCACTAACAGTAACATAGTAACAGCAACAGTATCACAATGACAGGAACTCATTTTTGCAGGGCAATGAACAAGATATATCAATACTTCAAACAAGGTTGAAGGGCAAAGAAGAATAAATAAAAAAGCATCAAAAGACGGTGCACCTCCAGCAAAAAGAAATATCCGAGCTTGAAGCACGTGTGGGGACTTACGTGACGAATCAAATGAATCTAATTGGGCAGAAAGAATCAATGGTTGTTGAGAATGAAAGCATGAAAACATCATTGGAAGAAGAAGTTTCTAAGAAATCGAATCGATATGCAAAGTAGAGATTCAAGAAGTTGTACGGAGTTGAAAATTTTAATAATGAACACCTTCAGGATGTGATTGATAAGAAGAATGAATACATTGAAAGAATTTATGATGAAAATATATCCAAACAAAGATGATGATCAACAACAAAGGATTCGACGGCAAGAGGAAGATAGAATGAGGATTCGGTTGCTTATAGAGAAAGTTGCGAACTCGAAAAGGAGAACTTTGAAAAGACTCTACAATTAGCAACTTGAAAGGAATAGTTGAGGAGTGCCTAGGATTATACAAGAGCTCAAGATGCGTGTAAATGAAATGAGGAATATGCAATCGAACGAAACCGCAGAACTCAAAAAGAGAGTTACAGAACTCTAAAAAGATTTGTCTAAAAAAGAAGCAACCACGGTGAGTTAAAACAAAATGTTGAAAAATAGAATTATCGGACGGAGTGCTTAAAGACGCTTTAGCAATCAAGCGAAACGTTTGGATGCACGGGACAAGCTAATTTAAAAGTTTGAAATCCGATGCGAGAAAAATTGAGGGAACGAGAATATAGAGCTTGAAGTTCGAGAAAGTGACTCGACAAAGTAAGCAAACAACCGGTGAGTCATTATTGATAAGAAGGATTCATCAAAATCCAAGAGACATGAAGTACGTACGAGAATGAAGCATTTGACTACAACATGGGAAAGGGAAGAAGAAAACGGATGAAGAAGAATACATTCCTTCAAAAACAACTTGATCGAGGAAAAAGTAGTCATGAAAGAATAAAAGGACGAATGCAGATGTGGAGCACATATCATGGAAGAGTCATATCAACGTATCCGAGATCATAATCAGGAGGGAGGCGCTAAGTAAGCATCTCTTCATAAACAATTAGTGCAATATGGATTACATATTCAAGACTAATATGACTCCTATAATTATACACAACAAAGAAGTATGGACCAAATAAATGGGAGATTACCTATTTGTCACTCTCAACTCACTCATGAGTGTAATGAATGAGTTATTCATTTTGACGAATCGGTAAGAAGTTCATAATATCACTTGCAATATCCACTTTTATATGCACTATAATTTAGCTACGGACACAATAACTTCATATGCATGTAATAGATGTAATGTGTGCAATCATGGAAAAGGCAAGGGTAGTAGCCAAGGAGCACCACATAATTCAAGCAGCACCATTGGTATCATAGAATTCTGACAACTATACTTCTATAGATGCCGTTAATACAACTATTACTATGAAGATTAACAATATTTTTTGCAGGCAGATTTCTTAAGGTTCCATAACACAGTTGATTATTCTGACATGAAACCCATCCACGACATTGTCAGTCACATAATAACAGGAAAAACAGTGTACAAGTCAATGTGGGGGAGCGGAAAAAGCAAATATGGAAACCATTGGGTGCTTCTCACTCACAACATCACACAAAATACTTGGAATATGTACCACTCACTTAAAACAAAAGGAGGAAAGGAACCTTACTTGAAGGACTATGAAAATATGGAAAGCAATCATATATATATATATATATATATATATATATATATATATATATATATATATATATATGTTCCTCGATTACTATGTTACGCGTCACTTGTCACTACTATTGTTATATAATGTGCTAAGCTGATCCATTTGAAATACACATTCATTCATAGAAATCAATTATTTGGAATTGCATGTACTTAGATGAAGCAACAAAATTGAAGAAGAATCGAAGAATGCCTACGAAAATAAAGAAAGTTGGCGACTGCCACTAGAAAAAGCCGGAACGTAAGAAAGTATTTAATACATTGTCTTTAACTACTAATATCGGTACTAAACCATTGAACTAAAGCGATGCGGGAATGATTTGTGTTGTTTATATGACATGCTACATCAACGACTCGTAAATGGCTTGGACAAGAATGCAAAGAATTTTTATACATGAACAAGTGCGACGGATGAAAAGAATGATCATATACGCATAAAAATGAATGAAATGCTTTCGGTCATTTAGTATTCTTGTTATAATGTACATTCAAGTTGTTCAACTACTTGTTATAATGTACATGGTTAAGTGTTACTACGAATGATTCAAACTACTTATGTCAATTAATGATTTATATATCCTTTGAATGCTTTTTTTATCTATAAATTCTTATATTATTCAAACTACTTATGACTATTATTATGTTAGTTTTGTAATTGCGAATCTATTCATTCAAAACTTTGTTAAATAAGCAAGTCTTACTACAGAATCATGATCATTAAGAACTAGAAAAACTATTGATCACTCAATACAAAAATGGTAGAGATTACAAAAATATTACTCAATCCAAATATATAATGATTATTGAATGTAACTGTAAAATCACAGTAACAGTAACACATTAACAATAATACAGTAATAGTCATAGTAACAATCCAAAACCCAACACCCAATTGTAACATCATCAAATACAAGATCAAACCAACTGTATAGCAGCACAACATATACTCTTATTGTGACGGCTAGAAGAACCACAACGACTACATTTATATGCATGCTTCGAACGTTTTGATGAATCTCCACGTGAAGGAAAGTGTTTAGTCCGAGGTCTTCCGGACGCCTCTGAGAGAATGGAGGCAATACTACAAATGCGGTGATATTTGAGCGATTAAGTATACGGAACGGGATAAATTGATTATTGATAACAATCCACAAACGAGCTTGTCCTGTAGCAAACATCATCATGCAAAACCACTCCAGTACTCAAGACGGCAGTGACTCCATGACCACTTGGATAACCAAATCTTTTCCAAAGAAAGCAAGAGCAAGTGCGATCCCTCAAATTCACTGAATCGCTCGGTGAAGAATGAACCTCATAAACAAAAGTAGTGGAGCTAACAACATTCCAGTGCTTTTTCATCCATTATATCCGATAGTATGAAATCAATTGTGGGACAAATAGTAGAAGTCCAAGATGCAGCTAAACTTCTTTTATCTGCAACAACAACATCAAATAACAAAGAAACTATAAATAAACACAACAACATGAAATAAATAACAGTAGCAATAACACAAACCTGAAAGTCGCTCCATAACTTTAATACGGATAGAATCAACCAAGTTAATAACGAGATAGATGATGCTCTTTCATAACCCACACTTAAAGGATTACATTGTATTAGGCGATATGTAACCATACGACAACCGTTGAAGTGCACATTAGCACAATTCTAATGCTTCATATTTTTAAAAAATGATTTTGCATCTTCACCACCCTCGCAAGGCATTGCATTCATATTTGAATCAAATTCCAATTCGGTAAAAGCATAAGCCCAATGTTCAAGCAAGTCACCCATTCGTTGCACGATCGCGTGCAAACCACTTACTAGCAATAGGACTAGGTCTATCGTAGTAGAGTCCTGGCGAATCATGGTTGATCCCATAGAGACTCGTAAGAACTTCAAATTCTCGAGATTGAGCTTGTCACAAATAAGGCCTACGACCAACTAAAATATAAACAGTAGTAAAATTGGTGCCACAAACTAACAAGGTTACGCTAGTTCACACGGATTAAACAAGAGTTCTAAGGTATTAGTTCAATTATGAGCAATTAGTATTCCCCCCACACATGCAATAGTCCTCCCTATTGGTAAATTTTAATTCATTGTCAACTACGGGTACAACTCCTAATCCTATCTACTCCGACCATGGTAGTAGATAATCTATACGCAAGCTACCCTCCTTAATTGGTCCATAATAGCCCATACGCATAAAGAACTAGAGTTTCCAGTATTGAATGTTAACCCATACCGCTAACCAGCCTAGGCAGCTATCGACACTGATTAGCACGTTCCTAGGGTCCGTCAAGACAATGTCCAAACTAACACTTCACTATCAGTACTTCATGCTAATTTACGATGACATGAAAACAGTTGATCAGGCTAATAATATGTAAATTAAATCTGTCAATCAACGTAGCTGGCGCTGATTATCATGAACTAGTAATTTACTAGGTATTCAGATCTAGTGATATAAACCATCGCATATCTGAAAAACGCAACCACTACTTCATGATTTCTTCACCAACAAATTAGATATATACGTACATGGGGTAAAATAAACTAACTACAACATAATTAAACTAAATAAACAATTAGCACATACTAATCGAATAGAACAACGACAGATCTACATCTTGGAAAAGGCAAAAAATAATACCCTCGAAGACGAGTGTAGATCTCCCTCGGATCTCTTCCTGGCGGCGACACCGTCGTCTCTCCGACTCGAACTCATAAAATAATAAAATAAAGAACAAATAACTTTTAATGAATAATTTTGCCATGAAATTTGTGTACATTGAATTACGAGGTGAGGCCTCTTATTTATAGCTACATAAACCGACTTAGAAACACTTAGATCTACCCTCGTCCAAGAAAATGCATTTCGGAAGATTACGGACTCTCGGTAACCCGGCGGCATACCCCGATTTACCGAGGTATTTTTGTCTTTTTCTGTCTGCCGACTTAACTTGGAAGGTTCTGGAATACCCTAGGTCCAATCCTTCCATCCAGTCCACTCCAAATTCATCCACAATGCTCAGCCCAATCTTTCGTATCCTAAAAATAATCAAATAACGCACGAAATAATATCGAAATAGGGAAAAAAAAAACGTTAAGTGCGGATTACCCGACATATGATATTCAACTCAAATGGTTCATATTTATAGGTCGAAACAAATATTTTTAGCTCATAATGGATAGAATGTTGATGCCATAGGATAGACTATTTTAAACGTCATCAACTACCCTCACTAGCCCTTTGCTCGTCCTCGAGCGAGTATCAAGGCGGAAAGTACCTCCAAGAGCAATCTCCATAAACTACCACATATTCAATAAAGATTTCCGGCAGAACATACATCAAGCTACAATCCATAAGCTCCCCATTAATCACTACCTACCACTCCCCAATGTGTCGTGTGATGAATCAGTCGTGATAGTGTGTTCGTGAGGAGAATCAAGTTGAATTAACCCCACAATCTTAACTTACATGCGCATACACTCGCTCATCTTGCCTTCAAACTTGGTTACACAACAAGGTACCTTAATCGGGCCTGGCGGACTTGGGGTCCGAGTCAGACTCTTAGGTCCTCGTTTGTTTCTTTTTTATGCGAGGGTCGTGCCCTTTTGCTACGAATTCGCTTCCATCATTGCCTTTATTGTATATTTTCTTTTTCTATTTTTCAAATTTTTTTCCTCTCTTTTTTTTTTACGGTAGATTTCTCACTTTTTTTCTCTCTCTCACAAGCCCATTTTGTCCCGGCTACCTTTTGTGGCATTCAAGTTGCTTCCCTTGTCCTACAACAACTTGTTAAAGTATATAGAACGGACAAATAATGATTCCCGGTTAAAACAACTTATCATCTAATCTAAAACACTTCTCACTCAAATTATATGCTCAAATATTGAGTGTAATGATAGAATAACAATTAATAAGTTACTACTTCCTACAACATAATATATGCTCATTCTTCCATACTAAATTGAATACGCTATAGCTAACTTCAAATTGAACTTGGGCTCCTTTTCTACCAATTCCTTACTCGGAAACGTGAAATAGGCAAGCTAAAAACAGTGTTAAAAATTTCAAAATTTTTCCCTTTTTTCGGTTATCCGAGCTAAGACCACCTAACCCCCACTTATTATAGGCATTGTCCCCAATGACTTATAATAAAACGAGAAAAATAGAAAAGGTACTTAGCTCGGAATTGGTCGGTTGAGTCGAAGTGAATCTTTGGAACAAATTATTAGATCCCGGGTCATCCATCTTCTAAGTACATTATTCTTGCATCCCATGATACTTCCAAAAGCTGTGAGTAACATGCGGAGGGCAATAAGAAAATAAGGTGGCGGTAATTGTGCATACCGGAGGAATGCACAAAAACGATTTAAGCCACTTTATTCTTTTATTGGCCTAGGCATTGTTAGGAAATCACTAGTCTAACGCGACGAATTTAAAATTTTGATTTCCTTTTCTATATCGTCTTCGTTTAATGCAATAAACACGTTAAGTAGTTTGACGGAATATACCTTGGATGATCTATAAGATCATCGCTTTGACCGTCAGCGAGAGTAGTCTGTGCGCAAGCCGTCCACGCATCCGGCCTCTATCATTGATCCACACGAACTCCTCACTAGAATCCTCACAGGATTGCTATCGGAAAAACTACGGTACTGCTTGACCGGCATTTTCCTCTCTCTCTAACTCTCTATTGGAAGCTCTCTATTTTTCTCAAGAACTATTAGCTCTTGGAATTGTGTTGCACAAAAGAGCTAGCCAACCCTTTCTTATATAGAGGAAGTGGCGCCCCATATATGCCTTAATCTGATTAGGAGAAGCTTCCTAGAAGATAGATGAAAGAGAAAAACCAATAAAATAAGGAAAATCACTTAAATTGATTTATCTCTTTTATTATAATATCTTATATTAAATAAAAAACTAAATATTGCCAATATCTAATATTGAATATATTTATCTTATTACCATAAATCTATTTTTCCAAAATCAATTAATATCAATATTAATATTATGATAATCTTATTACTTAAATTGCACAATCCAAGTGTATCTTATACACTTATGTTACTATACCCCAAATGCCAATTTATTGGCTTCCGGAATATTCTTTAATTAATATAATTTACGTATAATTAATAACTTGTATTTTATTTATTCATAATAAATAAATAACACCATATTAATTTACCACTATAACCTTTATAGTCTAGAGATAAACTTTCCTTATTTGGTTATCAACTATAACCGCATTTTAATCCGACTCGATGTTCATATGTGTGTGACCCGATAGGCTTCCGAGTATGTTGGCCGTAGACACAAAGTGCAAATTACGAAAATGCCCTTCATACCTAACGATCATGGGATAGCGTCTAGCAACACACCGTGACCCCCGATCATCGGAAGAGTCAAATGCAATGACTACTACCTTTCATGTGAAGCAGTTACCGTGTAAGTTACAATCCTATCGCAATATTAATATCCATACGATCGTATCTCGAGTGTCAATACATTAACGATCGTATCTTATAATCTGGATAGCATGCTCTCTCAGAATAACACATTTACTCCCACATTGCAAAGATTCTCGAGAACTAGACATTTCTTATAAGAAGGCCATTTCGGATATTCAATCCTAATCATAGGATATGCGATTCCCGGGCGGCCAAACATGTATACTCTGCATGCTTCAATATCATACACATTCACTACTGCATGATCGCCCCGTGGATATGGGAAATCTCAATAGTGTCAAAGCATGACAATCCACACCGTGATGCCATAAAGACTCCGGTCTTAAAGATAATTACACAGCCGCCACATAGTGTGACACTTAATGTAAGTGGGTCAGTCTAACGTATGCATTCTCTAATACACGTCCACGTACAGTCCAAATGTCTCTACACTTCGATAGATGAGATATATCCCTATCTTCAATAAGATAGAAGACATCCAATACGTGCTAGTCTGATCATACTATCAATGTCCCATTTGACAGTATATACGACAAGGGACATTTAAGCATCAAACTTATTATAGTGATTAGAGATCTCATCAACCATAATCAATATCATAGTTTCTCTATCACAGCTTGACACTGGGGACGTTACTACATATATACAACCAATAACATGAAGATAAACAATATATAATAACAAAAGTGCTTTTATTAATCATAATAAAGTTATTACATGAACTAAAATAGACTGTAAATGACCGACCCGGTCGGATCCGGTCCAACCCGATTGGGTTTAGGACACCTATTCAACAATCTCCCGCATGGCCTAAAGCCAATCACCCATATGCCTAAGCCCTTGCATGTGAACATGTTTCTCATGCTTTGCTTGTGACAATGCCTTGGTTAATGGATCAGCTATGTTATCATCCGTATGGACTTTCTCTATCTTTACATCTCCTATATCTACTATCTCTCTAATCAAGTGATAGCGCCGTAGCACATGTTTGGACTTCTGATGAGACCTTGGCTCCTTTGACTGAGACATCGCCCCATTGTTATCACAGTACAGTGGCACTGGACCTTCAATGGAGGGAACCACACCAAGTTCAGTACTGAACTTCTTCATCCAAACTGCTTCCTTTGCCGCCTCAGAGGCTGCTATGTATTTGGCTTCCGTTGTAGAGTCCGCAGTAGTCTCCTGCTTGGAACTCTTCCAACTCACTACTCCGCTGTTAAGCGTGAAAACAAATCAAGACTGTGACTTAAAGTCATCCTTGTCAGTTTGGAAACTGGCATCTGTATAACCTCGTAATACTAAATCATCGTTCCTAAAAACCCAGAACATATCCCTTATACGTCTCATGTACTTGAGAATTTCTTGACTGCAACCCAGTGACCATCACACAGGGTTGGGTGGTACCTACTAGTCGTACTAAAAGGGTACGAGAAGTACGGTCTAGTGCACAACATGTCATATATGATAAACACGATAGCCAAAGCGTAAGGGATCCTACTCATTTGTGCTCTCTCCTCCTCCGTCTTAGGACTCATTCCCTTCGACGAGTAGACCCCATGTGACATGGGAAGCAATTTCTTTCTTGGACGGGTCCATGCGGAATCTCTTGACATCTTGTCTATATAGGTGGATTGCGACAGACCAAGCAACCTCTTAGATATATCTCTATAGATCTTGATTCCTAGAATATAGGTTGCTTCACCCAAGTCCTTCATAGAGAATTTCTTCGATAACCAAGCTTTGACAGACGTAACATAGGTACATCATTCCCTATGAGCAATATGTCATCTATATAAAGCACTAGGAACACAATGGCACTCCTTTAACCTTCTTGTAAACACGGGCTCATCTTCGTTCTTGATGAATCATCTTGTTTGATTATCTCATCAAAGCGAAGATTCCAACTCCGAGAAGCTTTCTTTAATCCATAAATGGATCTTTGCGGTTTACACAACATCCTGGCATCATTGGTTGTGAAACCCTCGAGCTATGTCATATACCCTCATCGGACGGGTTCCCGTTAAGGAAAGTTGTTTTCACATCCATACGCAGATTTCATAATCATGGTATCTTTGCAATAGCGAGCAAAATTCTAATGGATTTTAACATGGCAAGCGGCAAAAGGTTTCGTCATAGTCAACTCCTTGCCTCTCGCTTATAACCTTTTGCCACTAACCTAGCCTTGTAGGTAGTCACATTACCGTCCACGTCGGTCTTTCTCTTAAAGACCCATTTGCACCCTATAGGAACAATTCCTTCAGGTGGATCAACCAAATTCCAAACTTGGTTGTCTTTCATGGATTCCATTTTAGAATTCAAGGCTTCTAGCCATTTCTCTTTGTCTTGCCTTAATTGCACTTCCACATAAGTTCTAGGGTCCTCATCTTCCATGAGATACACGCCAGTGTACCTTTTGGGTTCACGGTGTTCCCTAGTGGATCTTCGAGGTGCTATTGTGTCTACGGTAGAGGTTGGCATCATATCAGTGTGTGATGTCTCCCCTACTTCCATCAACAGACTGTTATCCGTAAGTGGTTCTTGAATTTCTTCAAGATCAATCTTACTCCCACTGACCCTATCCAGAATAAACTCTTTTTCCAGAAAGTTGCCAGTCCTGGAAACAAACACATTTTGTTCTCCTGGATGGTAAAATTGGTATCCTCTAGTTTCTCTAGGATAGCCCACAAACAGACATTTTCCTGATCTAGCCTCTAATTTGTCAGGCATCATATTCTTCACGTAAGTCAGACAACCCCAAGGTTTAAGATATGCCAGATTCAGTTTCTTCTTAGCCCATACCTCGTATGTTGTAGAATCAACCGTCTTTGATGGAACTCAGTTCAGTGTATAGGATGCGGTTTCTATAGCATACCCCCAAAATGATTTTGGGAGAACTACGTAGCTCATCAGGGATCGTACCATGTCTAACAAGGTATGGTTCCTCCTTTCAGACACGCCATTCATTTGAGGCATTCTAGGAGGTGTCCATTCAGGTAGAATCCTATTCTCCTTTAAGTAGTCTTGAAACTCTCCATCTAGGTATTCACCACCTCGATCGGATCGAAGTGTTTTGATTTCTTTACCTAGTTGTTTCTCAACTTCACTTCTGAACTCCTTGAACTTTTTGAAGGCCTCAGACTTATACTTCATTAAGTATATATAACCATAGCATGAATGGTCATCAGTGAAAGTGATAAAATAAGAGTATCCTCATTTGACTTGAATTGACATTAGGACGCATACATCAGTATGCATGAGCTCAAGTAACTCATTGGATCTTATCCCTTTCCCACTGAAAGGTGACTTTGTCATCTTGCCAAGTAAACAAGTCTCGCATGTATCAAACGATTCGTAATTGAAGTGATCCAATAATTCATTTTTGTGGAGTTTGGAAATACGGTTCTTATTTATATGGACAAGTCTACAATGCCATAAGTAGGATTCATTCAAGTCATTTGTTTTGGCTTTCTTGTTGTTTATATTAAGTACTTCAACATTCACATCTAATATGTAGAGACCATTGCTAAGTATGCCAGTGCCATAAAAAATTCCATCACGTGAAAAATAACAACATTTATTCTCAAACGTAAAAGAAAATCCTTCAACATCCAATGCAGAAATTGAAATAATGCTCTTCATAAGAGCAGGTTCAAAATAACAGTTATTGAGTTCTATTACTAGCCCACTGGGCAATGAAAGAAAATAAACTCCTAGGGCCAGTGCAGCAACACTTGCTCCATTCCTAACGCGTAGGTCCACCTCTCATTTCCTCAGTTCTCTAGTTCTTCTTAGTGCCTGCATATTCGTACAAATATAAGAACCACAACCAGTATCTAATACCCAGTGGTTAGACTTAGAAGAAGTAATATTGATCTCAATCATAAACATACCTGAAGTCGAAGCATCAGAATGCTTATTCTTGGTACTCAAGAAGCCTTTGCAGTTTCTCCTCCAATGTCCGGTCTCACCGTAATGGAAGCAAGCATCCTTGGATTTGTCTTTGGCTATCTTAGGCGTTGGCTTAGGTGCAGCCTTCGCCATTTTGGACTTCTTTTGGGCTTTTGCCATGCCCTTGCTTGAAGTGACTAGAAACACTTGGTTTCCCTTCCCCACAGTGCCCTCAGCAGTTTTCAACATGTTCAATAACTCCACAAGGGATAAATCTATCATGTTCATGTGATGATTCATCACGAGCGTGAGTATGAATCGGGTAGAGATTGCGAATCAAGTCCATACTCAATTCTCGTTCTAACTTTTGGCCCGACTTCCCAAGCCTCTTTAGGTACCGGATCATCTTAAGCACGTGCGACCCCACAGCAGTCCCGGATGCCATCTTACAACCAAACAAGGCCTTCGAGACCTCGTACCTCTCAGTACGAGACTGAGAAGCATAGATTTCCTTTAGGTGGACCATGATTGAGTAGGCATCCATAGACTCATGTTGTTTCTGCAGTTCAGGTGTCATAGAAGCAAGCATGATACATGTAGCATCAGTACTGTAAGAACAGTGCTTGTTATACTTCTCGACAGCATCTGCTGCCGAGCCCTTTGCGGGCATTTCCGGTAAGGCCTCGTCCAAGACATAGCCAATCTCCCATGCCTCAAAACGATTTTGAGGTTTCTTTCCCAGTCGAGAAAGTTGATTTCGTCAAGCTTATTGTCGATGATAAAACGAAGGTTCAATTTGTTTGACATTTTCTACAACAATAAATAAAGATAGAATAAGTAAAAGTTCATGTATTTAAAACCCTAAATTGCACTTAAAAATTTTATAAGGTTTTACTCCCACTTTAGCCAACTATTCCCAATTGGCTTTCAAGAATTTTAACAATCCTTTAGTGGATGGAATCCAATCTAGTTGACTCGATCCCGACGTGGGCCGATCGACCGGGTCAATTTTGAAGGTGGGTACATTTACCGGTCGAATCTTATTCGACTTCCATTGGTTGACTAGTCAACTCTTTGACGATTCACATCTACATGTGATAGCCACCCTTGTCTCTAAAATCAAACGGTCTGACGTGGGCCAATTACCGCAAGATTCTTAGTTGAGTCGTAATCCGAATATTCATGAGATCTCGTAACGATCATATCTCGATAATGACGATATACCCGAGTTAGGTCAACTCCCGACGTGGGCCGATCGGTTGGATCGAACAAGAGCTCTTCACCGTCATTATAATATTGGGAGACAATTTTTGGCTCGATTTTTATCGTGGAAATAATTTTAAATTAATTCACCTAATTAATTTCATTTGATTATGGTCTCATCTACTATGTGCATAGTACTACGATATCATATAAAGTAAAACATACACAACATTCCACGCACAAAAGAACCGGTATGATCATGGACTTTTCTAGGTGCGGTTTCGAATACAAACTCACGAAACCGCGGGTCACAATCTAAGGAAAATTTTGCAACCGCCAATAGGATCTTTATTGTTGTGCGCCAATGGGTTTTTTTATCTCTCTTTGGTCTTCTTCTTTTTGCTCCATTCTTGTTACATAATAATCTATCTAATAAATAATTACACCCGCCGCACACGGGGGGAGCTAACGGGAATGGGATAAATACAAAAAGTAAACTAGGTCACGTTCTTCATAACGGCCTAGGACAATTTTTTGAAAAACCAACATAAAGAAAACATTATCATCTATCCTATTGGTCGAGTCCATGATCAAACGGGGTCCATATAATCACATTATTTCTACACATGTAATCCATACAATTATATTTTATGAAAAAGATCAAATTATAATTTTTAACTACGTATGTGTCTTATTTTAACACATCAAAAATAATTAATTAACTTTTAATTAATTAAATGACTTAATCGAAGATAAAATTAACATTTAATTTTAAATCGATTCTAATTTCAATTTTATTAAATTTGAACTATTCAAAATTAAAATCAAAATCATAAGGTCTCCTTTTTGTTTCCTTTCCTTTTGGTTCTTCCTAAACCAAATTTGGTTTAGGCCTGGCCACTTTTTCAAAATCAAAATTTTGAAAGTGGCCTAGGCCTAGGCCTTTTCCAAAATCAAATATTTGGAAAGGGCCTGGGCCTAATCCAAATCAAAATTTGGAAAGGCCAATATTTTGGTTGATATGCCACTATGGTTTCCCAATAGCCCAAACTATTTGAACCGTTGGTTGGCCATATGACACAATTAAACAAAGGAGATATCAATGCGCAATAAATATCACAAAACGAAAAGATCGATCTCCTTTTTGGAAGAGAGCGACCCACAAAGGCAGCCACAGAGCCGCCGCCGCCCCGCGCCGTGGAGGAAAGGGGCCGCCGCCGGTCGGCCGAGCCCCCCAATCGATTGTTTTTTTTTTGTTTTAAACGTTTCGCGAATCTAGATCTTGCATCTATCGATTAATTACTACGCAATTAAATTGTGCTTATTGCATAAGCTCGAAACCTCTCTACGATACCACTTTGTTAGGAAATCACTAGTCTAACGCGGCGGAATTTAAAATTTTGATTTCCTTTCTAGATCGTTTTCGTTTAATGCAATAAACACGTTAAGTAGTTTGACGGAATATACCTTGGATGATCTATAAGATCGTCGCTTAGTCTTTGTGCGCAAGCCATCCACCCGTCCGGCCTCTATCGTTGATCCACATGAACTCCTCGGAATTCTCCTAGGATTGCTATCGGAAAAACTCCGGCTGCTAGACCGGCCTTTTCCTCTCTCTCTCTCTCTCTAACTCTCTTTTAGAAGCTCTCTATTTTTCTCAAAACTATTAGCTCTTGAATTGTGTTGCAAAAAAGAGCTAGCCAACCCTTTCATATGTAGAGGAAGTGGCGCCCCATATGTGCCCAATTCGATTAGGAGAAACTTCCTAGAAGATCAATGAAAGAGAAAAACTTTTTCCGATAAAATAAGGAAAATCACTTAAATTGATTTATCTCTTTTATTATAATATCTTATATTAAATAAAAAACTAAATATTGCCGATATCTTATATTGAATATATTTATCTTATTACCATAAATCTATTTTTCCAAAAAAAAATTAATATACCATATTAATATTATGGTAATCTTATTAATTAAATTGCACAATCCAAGTGTATCTTATACACTTATTTCTAACGCCCAAAATGTCAATTTATTGGCTTCCGGAATATTCGTTAATTAATATAATTTATCTATAATTAATATCTTGTATTTTATTTATTCATAATAAATAAATACCACCATATTAATTTACCACTATAACATTTATAGTCTAGAGATAAACTTTCCTTATTTGGTTATCAACTATAACCACATTTTAATCCGACTCGATGTTCATATGTGTGTGACCCGATAGGCTTCCAAATAAGTTGGTCGTAGACACAAAGTGCAAATTACGAAAATGACCTTCATACCTAACGATCACGGGATAGCGTATAGCAACACACCGTGACCCCCAATCATCGGAAGAGTCATGTGAAGCGGTTACCATGTAAGTTACAATCCTATCGCAATAATAATATCCATACGATCGTATCTCGAGTGTCAATACATTAACGTCGTATCTTATAATATGGATATCATGCTCTCTCGGAATAACACATTTACTCTCACTTTGCAAAGATTCTCGAGAGCAAGACATTCCTTATAAGAATGTCATTTCGGATATTCAATCCTAATCATAGGATATGCGATTCCCGGATGACCAAACATGTATACTCCGCATGCTTCAATATCATACCCAATCACTAACGTATGATCACCCCGTGGATAGGGGAAATCCCAACAGTGTCAAAGTTTGACAATCCACACCGTAATGCCATGAAGACTCCGGTCTTAAGGATAATTACACAACCGCCACATGGTGTGACACTTAATGTAAGTGGGTCAGTCTAACGTGCGTATTATCTAATACACGTCCACGTACGGTCCAAATGTCTCACGCTTCGATAGACGAGATCTATTCTATCTTCAATAAGATAGAAGACATCCAATACGTGCTAGTCCGATCATAGTATCAATGTCTCATTTGACGGTACATACGACTAGAGACATTAAAGCATCAAACTTATTAAAGTGATTAAAGATCTCATCAACCATATTCACTATCATGGTTTCTACTATCACGGCTTGACACTAGGGACGTTATATATATATACAACCAATAACATGAAGATAAACAATATATAATAACAAAAGTGCTTTTATTAATCATAATAAAGTTATTACATGAACTAAAATAGACGATAAATGACCCGACCCGGTCGGATCCGGTCTAACCCGATTGGGTTTAGGACACTTTATTCAACGAGGCAAGACGCGATAACTTTTACGAGGGTATCACATGAGAATCGTGAAGGAAAAAACCACATATATCTCTGCAGCCAGGACGACCATAGATATATGTGATGAAAAAAACCTTGTTATTGTCATGCTACTTTATTGACACAAAATAACTTAAGTAAACAAAAGCAATAAATAAGTTTAGAAATAGTTTTGAGGTTATAGTCGCCGGGCTCGAGCTTTCTTAATAGAGCTCCTTTTATTCGTACTTTGGATCCGTCAACGTAATGACTTCCAACTCGGGGTTATACTTGTGCTCTGCAGGTAATGCTTTAGCTTGTGGCCGTTCACTATGAAAGTCTTCCCGAGTATTAGGTTCTAAATCACATGCGCTGAATTGAAAACTTTTGTGACTACATGTGGTCCATATCATCTAGACTTCATCTTCCCGGGGAGAAAGTTGAAGACGCGAATTATATACATGCACTTATCTCCAACTTCAAACGTGCGGTTGAGAATCTTTTTATCGTGCGGGTGCTTCGTTCTTTCCTTGTAAATCTTCGCATTCTCATACGCTTGAAGTCTAAACTCCTCAATCTGTTCAATTCTAACAATCTCTTTTCACCGGCTAAAATTTCATCCATGTTTAGAAACCGCGTAGCCAGCGTAGAGTTCGGTGCTCCGATTCTACGGGTAAATGACACGCTTTTCCAAACATTATCATGTATGGTGACATCCCGATTGTGGTCTATAAGTGGTTACTATACGCCCAAAGAACATCATCTAATTTCAAAGACCAATCCTTCCTCGTGGGATTCAATGTCTTCTCTACAGATCCTCTTTATCTCTCTTTTCGTGACCTCTTTACTTGTCCACTGGTACGAGGGTGATATCTTTCTTGCAATCTTATGTCTAACCCCATATCTCAACATCAATTTCTCAAACAACCTATTACGAGGAAATGACTCCTCCGTCACTAATTATGGCTCTGGGCACTCCAAACCTCATCAAAATGTTTTTCTTAGGAAATCTCAAGACAACCACGGCATCGTTAATAGGTGAGGCCACGGCCTCCACCCGTTTGAAAACATAATCAAGCTAACTACCGGGATGTAACGATTTGATTCTAATGATGTGAAAGGCCCAATAAAGTCAATTCCCCCAAACATCGAATAACTCACTTAAGATACTGCGGGTGGCATCGCATTCCGCTATGAAATATTACAGGTCATTTGACGGGAATATCGAGGCTCTTGTAAACTCATGAGTAGATTTATGAATTGTAGGCCAATGAATCCACAATGCAATGCCTTTCTTTCTTTGTCTTGTCCGGCCCATTATGACCTCCCGACTTCTCTAGAATGACATTGGCTCAAAATACTTGGAATCTCGTCATCATGGACGCATCTCTAAGAATGGTATCGGGGCACATCTTATATAGGTAGGGATCATCCCGATAATAGTTCTTTAGATCCGTAAAAAACTTTTTCTTACCCGTACTCATGAATTCCGGTGGTAAGTACCTTCGTACTAGATAATTGACAATGTTAGCAAACCAAGGGTATACCTTGCACACTCTTGATGTAATTTGTCAGGTCTGAGATTCAATTGGAGCTACCAGTGAGATGGCAAAAAGTTGTTTATCAGGAAAGCTCTCCCTGATCTTAGTTGGTTATTCTTCTTCTAGCAAAGTTAATCTTGACAGGTGATCAGCCACCTGGTTCTCAGATCCCTTTTTGTCCTTAATCTCGACATCAAACTCTTGTAAGAGTAGAATCTATCTCAATAATCTCTGCTTGGAGTCTTGCTTGGTTAGAAGGTATTTCAGGGCTGCATGGTCAGTGAATATAGTGACTTTCGATCCTATCGGATATGGTCGAAACTTGTCAAATGCAAATATAACGACTAAGAGTTCCTTCTGCCAGGTTGCATAATTCCCACAGGCCTTTGTTGAGGGTACGGCTAGCGTAATAGATGGGCTTAAAGATTTTGTCCTCTCTTTGTCCCGGGGAAGCTCAAGCTTGTCGTGTCGCTTGCATCACACGTAAGCTTGAAAGGTTTGTTCCAATCGGGTGCTACCGAGTTGGGGCGGTTATAAGCATTTTCTTCACTGTGTTGAATGCTTTCATGCATTATTCTCCAAACACAAAAGGCACGTCCTTTAAAATTAATTCCCTCAAAGGCCTAGAAACTTTAGAGAAATCCTTAATAAACCTTCTATAGAATCCTGCATGGCCAAGAAAGGCTCGCAATGTCTTTAAGTTTGTTGGAGGGGGTAATTTCTCTATTACCTCTGTCTTTGCCTTATCAACCTCGATTCCTTTCCTTGAAATCTTATGACCCAATAGTCATTATATTACCATGAAATGGCATTTTTCCCCGAGAAAGTCTTCCACCATATCCGCAAATAGTGACATCATGCATCTTTGAAATGTTGTCGGTGCATTACAAAGTCCAAAAGACATGCGATTGTACGCAAAAGTTCCATAAGGACATGTGAAAGTTTTTCTCTCGGTCCTTAAGGGCAATATGGATCATGGTAGTAACGAGAATATCCATCTAAGAAACAATAAAAAGCATGACTGCTTAGTCTTTCTAACATCTGATCAATGAATGGTAGGGGAAAATGATCTTTACGAGTTGCGTCATTCAGTTTCTTGAAATCAATGCAAACCCGATGTCCAGTAATTAGCCTCACAGGGATTAAATCATCAAATTCATTAGGTTGGACAGTGAATCCTCCTTTCTGGGGCACCACATGAATCGGGCTCACCTATTCAATGTCTGCAATTGGGAAAATGATTCTCATTTCCAACATCTTTATAATCTCCTCCTTAACAACATCCTTTAATTGTGGCATCGGCCTCGCTTTGAGGTTGTGCTACCATTTTCTTTCGGGGTCTACGGAGATCTTATGCATGCATACTTGTGGGCTTATTCGTCTAATATCTCCAATCGTCCACCCGAATGCTCCCTTATGCTCTCTCGGTACTCTCGAGCGTTTCTCCTCCTCCCAATGGCAATAGTAATGAAGAAATTATGAGGGAAGAGTATCAACTTGCAAGTATACGTACTTTAGGTGAGATGGCAAAGGTTTCAACGTTAAATTGCTTGATGGTTCTTCCAGCGATGATCTTAACGACTTACCGGTCAATTGTAAGTCAAAGAACTTGTGCCACGAAGGTCTATGAATTGTTCCTCCTAAATCCACGAGAAGATATAGGCTCTACTTCTTGCACTTGACCTTCGCTACACCCGGGTCGAGGTTTCCTCGTTACTTTCTTCATCTTCTTTCGGGAGCAAATTCTACTGCTACTTCGTGGTCTAGTTCCACTGTTGATATAGTTCTAAAACAAGCTCGTCTATGGCATCACAGCATGTAGCATGCTTCTCCCGCATCTTTTGCATACTTCATTGTTTTCATCACATTTAATACTACTATGTCCTCATTCACTCTTAGAATCAACTCACCATTATGAACATCTATCAATGTCTTACTCATTGATAGGAAAGGTCTTCCTAAGATCAATAGTACATCGTGGTTAGCTTCCATGTCTAGCACCACAAAGTCTACGGGGAATACAAACTTATCAACTTTCACCAGAACATCCTCCACCACCCCAAACGGTTGCTTCACAGACCTATAACCCAATTGAAGGGTTATCGATGTTTCGTTCAACTCTTTCATGCCTAACTTATTAAAGATGGAGAATGGCATTAAATTGACATTGGCTCCAAGATCACACAATGCTTTGTTCAGGCATACTCCTCCAATTGTGCGGGGTATGAGGAAGCTCTAGTATCTTTACACTTCGGTGGCGATTTACGTTGCAAAGCTGCCGAGCACTCCTCGTTAAGGCATATAGTCTCGAGGTCTAACCATTTCCTTTTGGTAGAGATTGCCTCTTTCAAGAATTTTGCATACTGCTGGCTTTCCGGCTAAAGCTTCTACCAAAGGTATATTCACTTGCAACTTCTTAAACATATCTATGAACTTTTTATAATGAGCATCATCATTATTCGGTTTATATTTCCTAAGGGGATAGGGTAAAGTAGCATGATTAATAGTTACGATTTGTGAAAACTTACATGCGCTTTCTGTTCTTTTGCTCTGCTACTCATCTGTTGAATTTTTAGACGCCCGGTAAATCGGCGTAGTGTCTCAATTTACCGGCCTCTCTTTTCTCCAGTTACTTGCTACATTTTGATGTTGAGTGCTTTCGATTCTTTACGGGCCGGTTGGTACAAGCTGGCCCGGGTAGTTCCTTTCCGCTTCTAGTCATAATTGCACTCACGTCCTTTAGATTCTTCTCGGTGTTTCTTGGCAATCCTTCCGGAGGGCGGGCTGACACTTGTTCGACGATATGCCACACTTGGTGCGACGAGATCGGCACTAAGACTTCACGATTGGTCAATCTTGTATCATCCTTCGACAATAGGTGGTGAAGTTTACATTCGGCTCGGTCATGGATTTTTTAAGTTGATTGACCGTGTCGGTTCACGATTGAGCTCATTTTATCCATTGATGTTTCCCAACCACGACTTGTTGAATTGAGGCATGAATCCACCGGTTTGTCTTGGTCACTCTCCACTGTAGAGTCACTTTGTGGAAAACCCCCGATAGGGTCACTCGGTCGAAAACCGGGGTGGTCGTGAGAACACAGGGCGATATCCGCCCCATGCAGGATTTCCTTGCCTCCTGCATGGTTCACATCCTCGGTGTTGGTTGCTTCAATCTCTTGAACTTTCTCAACCTTGGCAATGCAATCTTGCATGCCATCTATCTTCTTATTCATCGCCATTAAATTGGTATAAGATCTTAAGAAGTATCTTCTCTAAATACGCCTTCGGCTACCTTTGCAATCTCAATTTGATACATTCCTTTATTGGCTCGTAAGTGCTATTTGCTCCAACTTTTCTTCGACTTCTTCGGTGATAGCAACGCAAAACATCCGTTGCTCGATTCATCAACTCTCGTTTGTGCACTCGGCATTAATCCGTGGTAGAAACTATGCATTCGTACGGGCAAAGTGATATCATGGTGAGGGCATCTCCGTTGTGCCTCCTTAAATCGTTCCCAAGCTTCTTGAAAGTTTCAATGGGTTTTTTCTTGAAATTCATGATGTCTTGTCTCATCGTAGTGACTTCCCGGGCGGGTAGTACTTATTCATAAATTTACATGGTAGATCGGTCCAAGTTTGGATCGATCTTGGTGCTTAGAGACAATAACCATATCTTCGATTTGTCTTTCGAGTGAATGGAAACAACTTCGGCAATGTTATCTTCGGGCACTCTGTTGGTTTGATTGTCTTGACTATCTCCAAGAAGTTAGTGACGTGTACACTTTGGATCTCCGTTCGGTACTCCATGGAAGGTAGTGTAATTAGTCACCATCCGTATCACGTTTGGCTTCGGGTGACCTCGGCCGCATTCTCTGGGCCGAACAATCACCGGTACAAGCTTTGCTCTATCGTTGGCATTGCATAACTCTTAGGGTTCTCACTATCTCCTTGTACCACAACTCCTACGTCATTGACTCTTCCGTTTTGTCCATTCTCTGCCATGGTGTTGTACTGTATCCTCCAAGGTGGAATTTCTTCTTCCTTCTTCTTTGTGATCTCCTTCGTGTGAACTCACGTCGTCCGCTAGCCTAACGGTATTCTCTTGAGCTTCCTTTCTCTTTAGTCTAAGCAAACTTTTCGATCTCGTGTATGAATCTCTCAAGTTTGGGCTTCTTCCGAACTTCGTGTAGCGTACTACTGAGACACAAAAAGAAAATAAAAAGTTAGTGACTTGCCTCGGCGAGCACATTACGCACGCACAGCCGACTCAAAAATACGGACTCGACTACGACTCAATCTTGGGGCGCGGGCGGTTACGCAAATGCAGGACCCTCGATTTACCGAGGTAACCCCAAATAAACCGGATGCAAATTTCTTCCCGATTTAAACAAAGCCCGACTATGTACGACTCTTGTATAAACGAGACTATAAAACGGACTCAAATATATACGGACGAGTCAATCTCAAAGAAAAAGTATTCTTGACACGGGTCCCCGGCAATGGCGCCGAGAAAATCTTGATCGTGTTCAAAGCACTTACTAGCAATAGGACAAGGTCTATCGTAGTAGAGTCTTGGTGAGTCAAGGTCGATCCAACGAGACTCGTAAGAACTTCAAATTCTCGAGATTGAGCTTGTCACAAATAAGGTCTACGAACAACTAAAATATAGACAATAGTAAAATTGGTGCCACAAACTAACAAGGTTATGCTAGTTCACACGGATTAAACAAGAGTTCTAAGGTATTAGTTCAATTATGAGCAATTAGTTATTCCCCTGCACACTTATGCAATAGTCCTCATCAATTGGTAAATTTTAATTCATTGTCGGCTACGGGTACAACTCTTAATCCTATCTTACTCCGACCATGGTAGTAGACAATCTATACACAATCTACCCTCCTTAATTGGTCCGTAATAGCCCCATACGTTCATAAAGAACTAGAGTTGCCGGTATTGAGCGTTAACCCATACCGCTAACCGCTGGCGACTATCGACAACGATTAGCATGTTCCTTGGGTCCCGTCAAGACAATGTCCAAACTAACACTTCAGCTATCGGTACTTCATGCTAATTTACGATGACATGCAAACGAGTTGATCGAACTACTAACATGTAAATTAAATATGTCGATCAACGTAGGTGGCGATGATCATGAGCTGGTAATTTACTAGGTATTCGAGATCTAGTGATATAGACCGTCGCGAGATACGAATAACGCAACCGCTCTTCATGATTTCTTCGCCAACGAATTAGATGTATAGTTACATGGGGCAAAATAAACTAACAACAACATAATTAAACTAAATAAACAATTAGCACATACTAATCGAATAGAACAACGACGGATCTACATCTTGGAAAAGACAAAAAATCATACTCGAAGACGAGTGTAGATCTCCCTCGGATCTCTTCCCGGGTGGCGACTCCGTCGTCCCCTCACGACGAGAACTCATAAAATAAGAACAAAGAACTTTTATTGCATAATTTTGCCTTGAAATTTGTGTACATTGAATTACGAGGCGAGGCCTCTTTTATTTATAGCTACATAAACCGACTTAGAAACACCTAGATCTATCCTTGCATCCAAGAAAATGCGTTTCGGAAGATTACGGACTCTCGGTAACCCGGCGGCAAACCCGGATTTACCGGGGGTATTTTTGTCTTTTTTTGTACTGCCGACTTAACTTGGAAGGTTTTGGAATACCCTAGGCCCGATCCGCACTTTCGTTCGGTCACTCGGATTCGTCCCGGCCAATATTTCGTATCTTGAAAATAATCAAATAACGCACGAAACATTATCAAAATAGGGAAATAAACGTTACATGCGAGATTACCCGACTCACAAACCCGACATATGATATTCAAATCAAATGGTTCATATTTATAGGTCAAAACAACTATTTTTAGCTCATTATGGATAGAATGATTATGCGTACGATAGACTTTATTTTAAGCGTCATCATTGCCTTAAAATCTTTTTTCTCAAAACTTGACACACTTCTCACATAAATTAAGCTTCAAATGATACAAGCAATATGAACGGTGAGCATTCGGAAAACATTACTAACACCGTCAATCAAGCCAAAATTTCATCACTAATAAACATAATCCGCCGCACGGGATCAAAAATAGCCTTCAAATGCATTTGAAACCATTCCAATTATCGGAGTCCTCGGAAGTCAACAACGGACAAAATAGAAGGGATAGATACACAACATACAACAAAATAATGTCTTACATTAGAGTTCATTATACGATCTTGCGATACTGATTCTTGTGATCTTATTAATGTGTTATTGTTACGGTGTTACTCTTGTTAATCAACCATACTAAAACTAGTCAAAACTCAAATACCTTGGTTCCCGTCCTTCCCTGGCAATGACCAATAAATGACCACTTAAATTGACCTTTCAAATGTGCTACTATCTAAAAATAGAACGGGGTGACAAGAGTTGAACCACGTATGCAACCATCAACGCAACCCGACAAACAATCATTTAAACCGACATGATCGAACATCCATTGTAAACAACATGAGAACCAAGATTTGAATCCAAGAGGCATTGAACATATGAAGGCAATCTCTAAATGATTCACGCACATCGTAAAACAAAGATGATTTGGCTTTCCACATCCAATTCTTGCTTTGAAATAAGTCACCACAAGCGAAAATAGTGAGAACAAATCATGTTTAACTACGAGCGGGACTCAAATAAGGTGTATCACAAACCATGCTTTCAATAACCTCCGCAAAAAAGCTCGAGCTCATTCGTTATCCATCAAAAAAACGACCGACGGGAACCACAAATATGAACGGTGCATTAGTCCTTCCACATAAAAATAGCCATTCACGTAGTAATTTAATACCATGTACCTTGAATGCACACTTATATATTTCCTTGAAAGGACAATAAGCTATTATCATGTTCTTATCATTTTTTGTTAAAACATATTGAAAACTAGTGTGTATAGACACCTTTTGCAATTATAATCGAATTCGAGCCACCACCGCCAAAAATACATCCCGGCTTTAAAGATATCTTATCTAACCTAGGTTAATCTACTAGCACTTGTTACGCATATGAACACAACTTAACATAAAATCTCATCACTCACCGGCATCGATAGCGGCTATAGAACTATTGGAGCTTGAGGAAACAACATCGTCAACATCAATACACGAGTGCTTGGAACTTGTGGAAGGAATATTCCTTTCTTACCACCACGTACCCACGTAAAGGAACGAGACACAACAATGTAAACAAATCTTCATCACTTAGACAAAAAACACAGAACAACCCCGAGGTAACTTGTAGAACTTAACAGGACGACGACTTTCAAACAACCTTTATCTTCTACAAATCTTATCCAAAAAAATAAAACGCGATCAGTTTGAAAGCGACAAACATAAGTCTCCAACGCATGGAGTGCAAAGTAAAATCAACATCCTCGCACAATGTCTGCAAGAAAACACAAAGCACAACTTCACATCTAACACTACGAGGAAAGAAGTCATTGTCAATCTTGATGCTGATGTTATTCTTGTTATTAATATTCTTATCCGTAAAAATATGATGCTTCTTTGTCCCCAAAGTGCGGTGTGAGAAGCTGCATTATACATATAAGACATTAGAGTACAACTCTCTAAGACAAATTACAACTAAACAAATTACAATCGAGGCTCACTCTCATCGCCAGGCATCGGAAGCCTACAAATCAAATAACAATCAGAAATCATACACAAATTACGAGTAACAATTGTAATTGAAAAGTAACAATTCAAAACGGCAATTGAGCAAGGATGTGTTTCCAATCACAAATGATCTCTCAAATACATGCGAAAACATAATCGAAGTGTTGTAACAATCTAAAAATGCAATGTGATTTGATTCCAATGAAAGAACAACGCGCTAAAACATTTTGAAAGTAAGAAAAACACATTTCAAACACAAATTAGATTTGAAATCTAAAACTAACGGGATTACCTTCGAATACATCAAAATTTGAAATGAAAGATTAGTTTGAATCTAGGTACGAAAAAACAAAACAAGCGGGGATTCGTCGAGATAAAAGATGAAATGAAGCGAAAATCAAAGAATATACGGAATAAATAATGTGCAGGAATTGAAGGAAAATACGCAATAAATGTTTACGAGTTCGAGAAAAGATACGGAATATATCGAGAAGATACACAGAAATATAAATGAAGGGCAAAAACGGTAAGCAAAATAGAATTGTTTTGTCGCTTGTCTGCAATAAAAATTTAAACTGGATGCGAATGTGGATTTTTCCTATAAACTATATAAAACGACATAGGAGAAAGATTATTATGTCTTTTTCCAAGTAAAGCGAAAAATAGAAAAATTCTTTACAAATATGAATCAAGTCAAAATTAGAAATATTGAGAGTCCGTCCCTATGAAATTCCATTTTAGTTGGCAGAAGAAGACAAGCAAATCTAAAAGGGATCTTAATGAAACTGCAGTCCCTTGATTCCATACTTCTATCTAATTCTACAACACAATATTGTAAAAATATTTTACCACATCACACATCAGCCCATTTTATCGACAAATATAGAACAAGGGACGCCGGCTGAAAGCTGACATGTTCTTTATAAAAAATTTGCAGTGACTTTGATGAGGAGTCATAACCTTGTTACTAAACCCTTTTGTGATAGAGATTTTATATATATATATATATATATATATATATATATATATATATATATATATATATAAAGATCTTATATTGATATTTTAAATGGACGAGATTCAATCGTATTTTTTTGTGTTTTTTGAAATTCGTAATTTATTAAAAAGTTCTTTATGCATATATAATTTTTTTAAATCCAAGTTCTTTTCTATTAAATAAATCCAAGTTCAAAATGACAAGTTTTGAAAATTAATAATGCAAAAAACAACTCATTTAAAAGCTGACTTCAATGAAATGTATCGGTCTTTTCATCGCACCAAAATAAAAATAAAAAAATAGGTTTTATGCCGAATAATTTCCTGCAGGCCAGTCATTATCATGTTTATTTTTAGGGATATGAGCAGTCATCTTATTTTTTTCTTTGTGGGGATCTGTTATGTCAAATATATCTTGCTAAACGTATTTAATTGTTAAAAATTATAGAGATAGGGATAGGGATGCTGCTGGAGTGAAATAATAAATATTTAATGTGTATAAATAGGGTCGTGAGATAGAATATGTATTATTTAATATTATTTGAAATGTTATAGGGATAAGGATAGGAATGCTCTTGTAGAGGTTTTTAAATTGAGATGTTATAAAATAGGGATATGTATTATTTTAGGGATGAAATTTGAGGCTCTGTTTGCAAGTCTTTAAGATTCTTACATGATCTGATATACATGAGAATCATTTTCTTAAATAAGACGTAATTTTAGATGTTTGTTTGTGTACATTGATTATTTCCCCTAAGTTTTCACTAATATTGGTCTTTGTTTACCATAAACTGCTGGCAAGAAAGTTTCAAAGATTGGATTTATATGTTTTAACAACAATTATTGGATATTTCCAAAAAAAGAAAAAGAAAAACAATTGTTGGAGGTGTTAATTAATCTTTTTATCTGTTAGCTTCTTGCGTTTGCTTAGTCTTGGCTTTGTTCAAACGTTGCTATCAACAACGTATATATAGTTGACCCAGAATCAAAATCTTTTAGAGGTGTTGCTACGGTTTGAGCTGAGCCAAGAGAGCTTCAAGTTCAGTTCGAAATTTCACCTCATTAGTTTGGATTCGTTAAACTGTGATCAAATTTGACTCTATTTGAATATTAAATTAATCAATCTTAAATATTCTTTACCTATCTCCAACTCATGATAGATGCATCTTAATGTGTGTACTTATTTCGATCAGATCTAGTCATATACGAAAAAAAACGTCAAGTAGTATATTGTTAGAATTAATCGATTATA